>CM066031.1:1491833728-1492378398 GCA_033557465.1 Ichthyophis bannanicus
CCTAGCTGGTTTCCTCTTCAGGCTCTGTCCACCTCTTCAGATCTCTTTGGTTCATACAGCCTCCTGCTGCTTATGTCTGCCACAGCTGCTCTTCCTTGACTCGCCAGCTCAGTACAGCCACTATTGTTTCTTTGTTCTGTGGAAACCTGGTGACTAAACCCTGGTGCTCTAGGACGTCCTTATAACTACTCTAGCTCTGCTCCTAATCTTTTCCATGTGCTTTTCGTCTTTGCACTTAGATTTCCTTCTTCGTTCTTCTATAGGTCTGCCAGCAATGGGTCCTCTTCACCCGTTTCTGAGGCACTTTCCTTCAGCCCTCTTATGGCTCTGCTGGGGAGAATCTTCCTTTACTGCTTTGTTTCCTGTAGGAAGTCCTTTGGCAGCTGGATCTTTCCTCTTCCTGTGGCTGAGTTGTTTCTGACGCCTCCTCTGGTTGCTGCAGTTTCTGTTAGCAGTCTGGAACTATTTCCCCTGTTGCTGCCATTGCTGTTCATTCTTGCCAGTTGTCCCCACAGCTCTCATCACATGCTGCTCCTGTACTCAAGACTGTTGGCTCTTCTTCCTGCTGGTGTCACAGCTATTTTCCTCTCATTGGTGCACTCCTGATTGTGATGTGACTGTATGTCATAATGGCTACAGTGCTAGAGTGATCACAGTTACCCCTCCTCTTCTGAAACTATTCACTATTTATTTATTTACATTCCCTTATATACCGCACTATTCTGCATCAGTGCGGTTTACATTGAAGAAACTGAAATTACATTGAACAGGGCATTATAACTTGGAGATAACTATTTTACAGGGAACATGGGCTATGGAGGGTTAAGTGGCTTGCCCAAGACCACAAGGAGCACCTGTGGGACTAGAAACCACAGTCCTTCCGGCTCAAGGTTGCTGTCCTCTAGTGGGATTTGAACCCCCGACCTTCCGGCCTGAAGTACCTTGCCCCAACCACTAGGCCACTCCTCTTCATCTTCTAGCATCTTTAGCTCTCTTCAGCTGCTTTCCTGCAGCTGAGGGCTCTCCTCTTGCTGCTATTTATGCCTTCCACCATGGCTGTCATGCTCACCACAGTTTTTCTTCAGTCACGGCTGATGTGGCTCCTACGGCATTTTCCCAATCTGGCTCCATTCGAGCTTTCCTGATTCTGGAACCTTGGTAGGGAGGTAAATATGTGGCAGGCTATGGCCTAGAATAGCCTGTAAATGTATGAGAGGCCTGTAAGCTAGGCCTGAGTCCCAGCCCCCGCCTGAGAATATTAATGCTAAGAAAAACCAAAGTTAGTAAAAGTTAAACTGCTTTAAACTGCTTTTGATAAGGCTGTATGAATCCTTTATTGAATTCTTCTATGCTGATGACAGATATGTTCCAGTGCTCTGTATTCACACATTCTCTAAGCTAGAAGTGACCTTGTAGGAGAAATGTATCAAAGTCTAAGAACTGTGCCTTTGTTAGAGAATTCTGAGCAGGGGGAACAGAGTGCTAGGCCCAGAGAGAGTTCCCAATTGGATAGGGGCTGGGGGGCATTGGGACCAATAGAAAGTTTGCCTATGTTAAACTGAAGAAGAAAGGTATATAAGGTGTTGTTTGATGGACTCCATTGCTCAGACCTTTTTGAATGTGATATTGCCTGAGACTTGTGCATAATAAATTGGCTTGGATCTTTGCACTGACTCCTGGTATTATTCATTGCGTGAACTTCGCTGCAGCATATTGCTGGTGCGTTGACCGGGAAGGGGGGGTACATGAATGGTGCGCAAGTGAATATACCACGTATTACCGCCTCCAGGTTTGGTCCGGACGGGACCGCGGCCGACCGACAGCGGAGGGGACCCCAGGCGCCACCGGTCCCCTTTGTACCGGAGAGGGTTCTGCCCTGCCTTGGCGGCCTGCCGGGTCCGACTGGCCACCACCTCTGAACCCGAGGGGAGTCCAGGATTCAACCCAAGGAGGAACTGGTTGCGCAGCGCATTAGTTACCGGATCCGGTGATAGCAATTTGTCTGGTTTTTAGTCAGTTAGCTATGGGAAAGTCTTGCATGAGTATGTGCGAGACCAATATGGTTTAAGGTAATGAGAGCCTGATCACCTCTCAGGGTATGGCCGAGTACTCCTTGCATGAGTATGCGCGAGGACGAAACCCCACCCCTCATGGATAAGTAAGGTAGGCCTTTATGGAAGTTTGGGAACCTGGTGGCATGCCTGTTTGTTTGAGTGAATGAGAGGTCTTGAAACATAGACCACGCGAGAGCGGACTCCTGAGTAGCGCAGTTCCTGGCCGGTCGACCGCGCCCAGGTCGCAAAAAGGAGGAAGCGTTTGGTGTTTGTCTCCCTTACTGTTCCGTGGGCTGTACAGACCCCATACCGGCAGCCATACTACCCGCCCTCTTTGTCTGCTGTCTTGTACGTCATAATGGGAGGGGCAGAGTCTGTGCAAACTCCACTGAACTGTATGATCACGACTTTTAAGAAGGGATTTAGCGGTGATTACGGGATGAAAATGTCTCCGTCCCGATTAGAAATATTGTGTGGTAGGGAGTGGCCGGTGCTGGACGCCGTGTGGCCACCAGAGGGTACTTTTGATATTAGAATTGTGTCCTGAGTGCATGGGATAGTGCGTAGACATTACCCTGACCAGTGTCCCTATATAGACTCCTGGTTAGATATTTGCGAAAAGAGACCCTCCTGGATGAAGCGCTGCCGTGAGGAGCAGTGCAGGATAATGTTAGCAACTACGAAGGGGGTCCTGGGGGCTAAAGAAGAGAAGCCCCCCATTTACTCAACCCCAGAACCTCCCGAAGTCCCGAACTATCCACCCCTGTTTCTGTATTGACCAGTCCCGTCAGCTCCACTGTTACCCCGAGCAGAGCCAGAGGAAGAGAGAGTCCCTCCAGCTGATTTGCCTCCACCCCATCAGTCACTTCCGTTGCCCGAAGGAGGGCAACCCCCTCCCCGAAGCAGGAGTCCCAGTCCCGAACAAAGTTCCACGGCAGAGCCACCGTCTTCTGAAGGAACTGCCAGCGGGGGATCAACTGCCAGTCCAGGGTCACCCATTAGTCTAGGCCCCAGCGGAGGAGCCACCACTGGGCCCGCAAATTTGTGCTACGCCCTCCGAAGCAAAGGGGCAGGCCAGAAAGAAGTTCGCCAGATGCCATTACGCCAGGTCCCCGGATTACCTATTCTCAATGAAGAGGGTCAGGTTGTGGCCGGGCCAGCTAGTCTCGTTTATGTGCCCTTTTCTACCACAGATTTATTGAATTGGAAAACACACTATGCCTCCTATACTGAAAAACCCCAAGACCTGACAGAATTAATGTCTAGTATCATGCAGACCCACCAGGCTACCTGGTCTGATTGCCGCCAGCTCTTCTCCACCCTTTTTACTACTGAAGAGCGGGCACGGATAGTGCGAGCAACCACCTGATGACTTGGAGAGAACCCTGTAGACGGGAGAGACCTAGATCCCCGACAGGCAGCGGCCGCAGATTTCCCGAATGAAGATCCGAGATGGGATCCAAATAGTACAGATGGAGAGAGGGCCCTCGCCCGTTTCCGCCAGGCCCTACTGCAAGGCCTGAGGAGGGGAGGCCAGAAAGCCATGAATGTTGGAAAGGTGGCAGACGTTCTTCAGCGCCCAGATGAAAGTCCAGCCGCCTTCTATTAATGATTATCTGAAGCTTATAGACTTTATACCTCATACGATCCAGAAGCTCAGGAGAATTTGCGTATGGTGAATGCTGCTTTTGTGAGTCAGTCCCAAGGAGACATAAAACAGAAACTGCAAAAGTTGGAAGGATTTGCGGGCATGAACACAGCACAGCTAATGGAAGTTGCCCAGAAGGTATTTGTGAATCATGATCAAGAATGTAAAAGGGAAAGTGAAAGAAAGATGAAGAAGAAAGCCGATCTGCTTGCTGCAGCTCTAGTTGAAGGACGTGGAGGAGGATACTCAAACAGAAGGACCCGAGGATGGGGAAGGGGCCGAGGGAGCGCTCGGTCCCCCTTAGGTGCAAATCAGTGTGCCTATTGTAAGGAAGAAGGACATTGGAAGAACGAATGCCCGAATAGTAGCTCCACCCCCTGGAGGGGAGGAGGGAGCACCAGGAGAGCAGGGGAGTGATTCCAGCAATGAGGGGGAATGCAGCGCACACAGTTCCAGCAGGAAGAAGCTGCTGTAGAAGGAATGGCAACCACCGAAGATGACTATGTGGATGAGGACTAGGCCAGACCGGGCTCAAAGTTTTCCCTGGGTCCCCAGGAGCCTATGGTCAACTTAAAGATTGGGGACCAGTACATGGACTTTATGGTGGATACGGGGGCTGAACATTCAGTAGTGGCTAAGCCAGTGGCTCCTTTGTCTTCCCGATCTGTCACCATTGTTGGCGCTTCTGGAACTAGAACCACAAAACCTTCTGCAGAACCGCACCTGTGAACTGGGGGGACGGAAAATAACGCATCAGTTCCTATACATACCTGAATGCCCAGTTCCCCTCTTGGGCCGAGACATGCTTGCTAAGCTCCAGGCGCAGATATCCTTTGTTGAAGGAGGAAAAATGGAAATTACTGTAAATTCAAAATCTGCTGGCCTGATGGTGCTGACTGTCCCCCGAGAAGAAGAATGGCGGTTCTATAGTCTACCTTCATCCAAAGCAGCTGGCCCCTGTATACCCACCAGCATCTCAGCTCCGCCCGGAGTATGGGCGGAGGATAATCCTCCTGGTCTAGCAAAGAATATAGCTCCTTTGCTCGTCACCCTTAAACCGGGAGCAGAACCAGTGCATATGCGACAATATCCTCTCCCACGACCAGCAATCGAAGGCATTCATTGTCACCTAAAGAAATTATTACAGTATGGATTCTTCCGAGAATGTCAATCGCTCTGGAACACCCCCTCCTCCCAGTCAAGAAGCCTGGGACAGGTGACTACTGCCCAAAGCAGGATTTGCGAAGAGTAAATAATGCAGTTGAAACTATACATCTGGTAGTACCAAATCCTTACACTCTCCTGGGACTGATTCCAGCAGAAGCTACTCATTTCACCATTCTGGATTTAAAAGATGCCTTCTTCTGTATACGCCTGGCATCCGCCAGCCAACTCTTGTTTGCGTTTGAGTGGGAAAACCCCACTACAGGAAGATGAGGTCAACTCACTTGGACTTGATTACCTCAAGGATTCAAGAATTCACCCACCATCTTTAGTGCAGCTCTCAACCAAGATCTTTCAAGCTACTCTGTGACTCCAGGAAGAAGAATCTTGCTCCAATATGTAGATGATCTGCTCATAGCCACCAACTCCAAGACTGAATGTATGCAAGCTACCAGTGATCTCTTGCACCTCCTGAATGAAGCCGGATAGAAGGTCTCAAGAGCCAAAGCGCAGTTGTGCCAAACAGAAGTGAAATACCTGGGGTTCCATCTGTCCAGAGGAGTCCAGAAATTGGGACTTGAGCGAAAGGAAGCAGTCTGCCGCATCCCAACCCCCACCACCATAAAGCAGGTGCGGGCCTTCTTGGGAGCTGTGGGCTATTGCCGGATATGGATACCCAACTTTGCACTTTTGGCAAAATCCTTGTACCAAGCTACGAAGGGAGTGAAATGATCTCCCATGGAATGGGGCCCAGAACAAAATAAAGCATTCAAATCACTAAAAGCAGCATTAATGTCATCACCAGCCTTGGGCCTACCAGATGTACAGAAACCATTTTGTCTCTATGTTCATGAGTCAAGTGGGAATGCGTTGGGAGTTTTGACTCAGCCCCTTGGATCCTGGCAGCGACCTGTAGCCTATCTATCAAAACAATTGGACCCTGTTGCAAAAGGATGGCCACCTTGCCTAAGAGCCGTAGCAGCCACAGCCCTCTTGGTGAGCGAAGCTGACAAGCTCACTTTGGGACAGAATCTTCAAGTCACTGTACTGCATTCTGTTTTGACCCTAATGGAACACAAAGGGAACTACTGGTTCACCAACGCACGAATGTTGAAATATCAAAGTATGCTATGTGAAAATCCTCGGCTACAATTGAGTGTCAGTCAAACCTTGAACCCTGCTACCCTACTGCCGACTGGTCCAGGCCCTCCTGAACATGATTGCCTAGAAGTAATGGACACTGTATACTCAAGCTTCTCGGACTTAACTGATATCCCCTTGAGCAACCCAGAAAGGATTTTCTTTGTGGATGGAAGCAGTCTCGTTATTAATGGACAACGATGTGCCGGTTATGCAGTGGTGACCCTGGACATGGTAATAGAATCATCAGCTCTGGCCCCAGGAACTTCAGCACAGAAGGCCGAATTAATAGCCCTCACTCGAGCACTGACAATAGGGACTGGGATCCGTCTGAATGTATACACAGATTCTAAGTATGCCTTTACAACATTACATGCCCACGGAGCTTTGTACAAAGAACGTGGATTGATAACCTCGGGAGGCAAGTCCATCAAGTATGGCCCAGAAATATTGACTTTATTGGAAGCAGTATGGGCCCCCAAACAAGTTGCTGTAATGCACTGTCGAGGCCACCAGACCGGAGATGGAGAAGTGTCCCGAGGGAACAGATTCGCCAATGCCTCAGCCCGGGAAGCAGAAATCACTGGGAAACTCTCTGTCCTTAGCATTACAGTTCAAGCAGCCATATTTCCAGTACCTCTCAGTGCATGGACACCTCGATACACCCTAAGTGAACTGGACTACTACTGTCAAAATGAGGGGGGGCAGTTATCAGAGACCGGATGGATAGTGTTGCCACCACCCGAGGGAGGCTCACCCCCTGGTATGACTGTGATCCCTGAAGCCCTGGGTCCAGTCTTTGTCCACGACTTCCAGCAAGCTACACACTATGGGAAAACTGCAATGAAAAAAGCTCTAAAACCGTATTTCTGTATCTCACTGTTGGGACCTTTAACTGCCTCAATAGCCTGAAAATGTGTAACTTGTGCAAAGAATAATGCCTGGCAGGGTCCTGTCCAACCTCCAAGAGTTCAATCAGTGGGAGTAACCCCCATGGGAAATATCCAAATAGACTTTGCAGAAATGCCACGAGCAAATGGATATCACTACTTATTGGTTCTAGTTTGTACTTTTTCTGGGTGGGTGGAGGCTTTCCCCACCAGAACTGAAAAGGCCAGAGAAGTCACTAAGGCTCTGCTCCATGAAATCATTCCTCGGTTCAGAATACCCCTGGCCATAGGGTCAGACAATGGGCCCTCCTTTGTGTCCCAAGTAACTCAGCAGCTAGCCCGAGCTTTACAAATACAGTGGAAGTTACATACAGCCTATAGACCACAGAGTTCAGGGAAAGTAGAGAGAATGAACTGAACCCTGAAGTCCCAGTTGTCCAAGCTCTGTCAGGAAGCTCACCTGAAGTGAGCCCATGTTCCCTGTAGCCCATGTTCCCTGTAAAATAGCCCATGTTCCCTGTAAAATAGTTATCTCCAAGTTATAATACCTGTTCAATGTAATTTCAGTTTGTTCAATGTAAACCGCACTGATGCAGAATAGCGCGGTATATAAGAGAATGTAAATAAATAAATAAAATAAATAAGAGGCCCCAAGCTCTCCCCATAGCCCTCCTTAGAGTATGTTCAGCCCCCCACTAAGTCATTAGGAGTTTCCCCATTTGAGGTTTTGTATGGGCGACCCCCGCCTATAGTTCAGGGGATAAGGGGGGATATGAGTCAGATTGGATCAGAAATCACTAGACAAGAATTGTTGGCTCTAAGTTCTGTCTTGCAGGGCCTCCATACCTGGGTGCAGGACCAGTTGCCTATCAATCTGACAGAGCCATTGCATCCTTTCAAGCCTGGAGCCTCGGTGTGGGTCAAAGAGTGGAAAAAGACACTGTTGGCGCCTCATTGGAAGGGACCATATGTTGTTTTGCTGTCAACGCCAACAGCAGTTAAAGTAGCAGAAATCGACTCCTGGATTCACCACAGTCGAGTGAAGCCAGCAGCAGTTCCTGAGAGTCATCCTTGGACTTTGACCGCCGATCCTGCATCACCATTGCGACTTACACTGCGAAGAAAACCACCATCGTGAGGATCTGAGAACCCCACTCCTGGAAGTTGAGGAAGGAGAAGTCTTCAAGTTCTGAGTTATTAAAATTTCAGTTTATCCATCATCAGAGACTATGATCATGATGATCACCTACTACTGTTTCATCTTTGCAGTAACCCTGGGACCCCTTGGGACAACTTTTGCCCTGCCCCCTTGTGCAGCTTGTATAACCACTACCCGAAATGGGATGAAGGTCACCCAGACTTTACTTTATCACTCTTACTACATTTGCACTGGTACAGTTAGCCAGTGCATGTATAATGGCACGGAACTGAATGTCTGCACAAATGGAAAGACTCGTACCTGTTTTAGACCCCGGCAGAATCCTTCTTACTATGTCCTGGAACTACAATGGAATGATGAAGATGGAGCCCTCATAAATGCTACAAGTCAACTCTCTGATCCCACCCGACCTGTACCCCTGTATTTTGATGCTTGTGATCTGATAAACAGAAATGACTATTACAGGTGTGGGTCATGGGAACAAGCTTACTACTATGATGACAAGTATATGTGTCCCGAAGGTGCATACAGATGGGGAATATGCACTGGGATACATTCTCTATCCACTTATGGTAAGCCTTCAAAAGATGACTATTTCTATCCAAAATGGGGCTGTGTGTACTATGCTACCTGGTCTGGGAGCCCTACTGGACAAGATGGAGATAATCGTAAGGCCAATTTAGAGAGATTATCCCTACTGGAACCTCATAAGTGCAAGAAAGGTGCTTGTAATCCTCTACGGCTCCTCATCCTCAACCTGAGCCAGTGGAAGCAGGGATTCCGATTCGGTCTACGTATAGCAGGAAGTGGAACTGACCCTGGAACTTTTGTATATATCCAGCTTAACACGAAAACTCATGTCTCTTCACCTTATCGAATACATCATACCTTTTATGAGGCCATGAAGGCAGAGTTTGTAGTTCCCCATGCTTCCCGAAATTTGTTCATTGAACTAGCTGGAGCTGTAGCATCAAGTCTCCATGTCTCTGACTGTCTTTTCTGTGGGGGAACTCAGATGGGAGACCAGTGGCCTTGGGAAGCGCAAGAATTGAACTATTCCGTACCATACAACCAAACTGATCTGCATAAAGCTACCAGTGAATGGGTCCTAGCTAACCCCATTGTTGGTAACCTATGTTTTGCTCGTGCTGGACCACAGTTGACTATGCTAGTGGGACAATTGGTCTGTTTAAACCAGAAGTACTATAACGCTACTACCAGAAAGACATCCTGGTGGTCAGGTGCCAATGCCCCAGAACCCTCTAATCCTCTGATTATCTTTCCTAACCTTGCCAAGTTATGGACAAATCTGGCTTCTCACAATACCTGGCAAACTCCACCTGGACTGTATTGGATCTGTGGAACTCGAGCATATGCTAGACTCCCTGCTAACTGGGGAGGTGCGTGTGTTTTAGGGATCATAAGACCTTCCTTCTTCCTCTTGCCTATTTCCCATGGGGAACGACTGGGATTTCCCATATATAGAAGTCAACAGAAGTGAGAGGTTCTGAAGATAGGCCAGTGGGACAAATGGGATGCGACATCTGAAGAATGGCCACCGGAGAGAATTATTTCCTACTATGGACCTGCTACCTGGGCACAAGATGGCTCTTGGGGTTACTGCACCCCTGTGTATATGTTAAATTGTATTATACGTTTGCAAGCTGTTGTTGAAATAATAACCAATGAAACTAGTAGAGCACTAACCCTGTTAGCTTAACAAGCCACGCAAATGCGTACAGCTATTTATCAGAATCGCTTAGCATTAGAATATTTACTTGCAGCTGAGGGAGGGGTGTGCGGAAAGCTGAATTTAACTAACTGTTGTTTGCAAATCGATAATGAAGGACAAGTTGTAGAAGATATAGCCAATCATATGAGAAAGCAAACCTATGTACTGATCCAGACCTGGCATGGCTTGCAACTCGATGGATGGTTTGGTTCTCTGTTTTCAGGGATGGGCGGCCTGAAAACACTTGTGTTCATTGTCCTATCAATATTGGCTATCTGCTTGTTTCTCCCATGTTTCCTACCCTTATGCTTACGTATGCTGAACTCAACTATTGATAGTACTGTTGAGCGTAAAGCAGCTACAAAGATATTAGCTATGTGGCAATATTCCCCTATACCCCAACATGATGCTGATGACCACGTGTAATGTATGATTTGATTCTCACCCTTTCTCACTTGCGGGTGAGAATAATCAAAGGGGGGAATG
This sequence comes from Ichthyophis bannanicus, assembly GCA_033557465.1. Taxonomy (NCBI): domain Eukaryota; kingdom Metazoa; phylum Chordata; class Amphibia; order Gymnophiona; family Ichthyophiidae; genus Ichthyophis; species Ichthyophis bannanicus. The sequence continues at coordinate 1,491,844,002 of CM066031.1, forward strand.
TGGCAAGCTATTGCCTAGAATAGCCTGTAAATGTATGAGAGGCCTGTAAGCTAGGCCTGAGTCCCAGCCCCCGCCTGAGAATAGTAATGCTAAGAAAAAACAAAGTTAGTAAAAGAGAAACTGCTTTAAACTGCTTTTGATAAGGTTGTATGAATCCTTTATTGAATTCTTCTATGCTGATGACAGATATGTTCCAGTGCTCTGTATTCACACATTCTCTAAGCTAGAAGTGACCTTGTAGGAGAAATGTATCAAAGTCTAAGAACTGTGCCTTTGTTAGAGAATTCTGAGCAGGGGGAACAGAGTGCTAGGCCCAGAGAGAGTTCCCAATTGGATAGGGGCTGGGGGGCATTGGGACCAATAGAAAGTTTGCCTATGTTAAACTGAAGAAGAAAGGTATATAAGGTGTTGTTTGCTGGACTCCATTGCTCAGACCTTTTTGAATGTGACATTGTCTGAGACTTGTGCACAATAAATTGGCTTGGATCTTTGCACTGACTCCTGGTATTATTCATTGCATGCACTTCTCTGCAACAAATATACATCCTACTTCCATGCTAGCATGTGTTTATCCTTATCTACATCATTGCCTCATTATATATTATCGACATTAGATATCACTTCCTTGGAATCTTCATGAGTCAACGAGAGTGGTTCAGATTTAGTATATCTGATTGAATCCATTTCCATGAAGCTGCAAGGGAGTTCTCTGCCCATGCTGCTGGTGGTGGGGGCAGGCGCTGCAATATGTTTTTAGTTGCCAGATACTGCAGCACCTTCCCCCCCTGGCAGCAGCACTGCTGGAGGACTCCCATTAAGCTTCACGGAAATGTTGCTCTCCTATCTAGTATCATATTTCCAGGTAGCCAGAAAAATCTTTGGACAGCAGATCATATTTTTCTTCTATCTGCTGGAAGCTGAGACCATTTTTGTTGCCAGCTCTTAAGGATTTCCCACTTCCTGTCATGGTTGAAATTTCAGGTTATATCTGTGGAGTTCATGTAGTCTCCTTCATTTCATTTCATTTCATTTTACTATACAGTATTTATAATCTGCTTATATCTAGGAGCCCTTTCTTTAATTAGTCTTTTTGTTTATGTGATGCCTTTTTGCATTTCTGGAGTTCTTCACTATTCTGCTCCTTATGTACAGCATCGTCAGGTCAAGAAATGTTCTTATGTTTATGGTGCTTTGCTGTTTAACCCTTCTGGGGGTTTTCTTCTCCAAGTTGATGTTTTCAGTTCATGGTACAGTGCCCCATTTATGCAGGTTCCCCTCTGTTCAGTTGAGCTTCTACTATAACTCATAAAAATCAGTAAAGAAGACTATTTACTTGTGCTTTGTATATTTTTCTGCAAGCTACCTTGTACCCTACACACGCCAAGATACTTTGCTACTTTTATTCTTTCTAATAAAATAAAAGAGCAACACTATTTTTAATAACCACTCTAATATATAACCAATGCAACACTAATTAAAGCAACTGCCGATGAGAAATCCATTTGATTTTTGAACAACTCCCTGCTGTCTACAGCTGCAGTTCTGTATTTTTCTTAAGCAGCTGTTAATGCTCGAACTAGAGAAATTACCGTACCACAGTCAATCTGTTCCTTTTCACGTTTAACTTGTTTCACGCTTACTCTTTCAATGTTTCCTTTTGTGATGCTGACATTTAAACACTGCAGAGATTTTATTTTTCACTGTATTATTTTACTAACCACACAAGTTCATGACCTTTCTATTATTGCACTAATGTTCCTTAGTTGGCTCTCACAAGCACGCAACTAGCATGACAGAGTCAGAAGCTTCTGAAATTGAGTGAATTGGAATTACTGTTCGATGTGCACATATCCTTGTAAGTGTAACTTCAGAAGCGTTGATTCATCTGATCAAACTGGAACTTAATTCCTTTTCCTCTAGGAATGAATATTAAGCTTAGTGGTTCACCAGTAGGTATAGTCCTGCAGTATTAATCTGAGAGGTTGAGAAAATTTTATTGGACCCGTTTCTATCTATATGATGCATTAAAAGAAGCAAGTGTCCCAGTACTAGAAAACAAATCTTAATGAAATAGATGGGCCAACAGCTTTCAGGAAACCAGAGAGACAACCCCCTGCACAGTCATCAAATGAGCAAAACACAAAGCTGGGTAAAGAAACAGCAGCATCAGCAGAGCACAGAATAAATTTACAGATACATTAAATAAACATAAAATCACATTACATAAAAATATATACAGAGCAATCAAAATATCTTGACACTTCAAACATAAATAATAAAACCTTCACTCATGAAAAAGATATCATAAAAAATAAATGCATAAAGAAATTAAAATATACCCTACATACCCTACATGACCAACACATGAGCCAAGATGAGACCTTATTAAAAAACAATGAGGCCATGTTTCAATGTGAAGCCTGTGTCGGGAGCATGTAATATCATAAAACAAGGCTATAGAAGAGATTGATTCCAACACAAATAACAGACAATATCAAGAAAGATTGCTCTTGATAGAAGATGGCCACCAAAATCAGTAAAAAGAAGAAGGATAAAACAGGAAAAGGAAAAGAAAAAAAAAAGAAAAAAGTATATCAGTAAAAGAACCAGAACTAATATGCACATTGGACCTCACAGTTCTTGATGGATACCAGTCTGCTGTGTGTTCTATATCTATAAATAAACATTTTTTAAGTATTTGCAAATCAAAAGACTGGGGATCATAGGAGACACATCATTAGTCGCAGACAGAAACTCTTGGTTAATACAGTTACAGTATGGTTACAGTTTATTTGATTTGATATACCACCTATAGCAATGCAACCAAGCAGTTTACAGAAATGTAAATAAATGGGGAAGACCAATAAGACCAACAGAGGGTGGGTGACAAGGGGGAAAGGGAAAAAGAAAGCCTAGGTTACAAAGCAGCAACGAGTGTAAGTAACAGAGGACACAGGAGGAAGGAGGGAGAGAAGCAAGGAAGGCTAATTGTTCGGAATTGCTAGGAAGAGTAAGCGGGAGAGAGGGGAAAGAGAGGGCAAGATTCTGGGCGAGCGAGGATCAAGAAGGATCAAGAGGGAAGAGTGGCTGTGGAAAGGCAAGGGTGAAAAGGTACGTTTTCATTTGGGATTTGAAGCAGATGAATGAGAGTTGAGAGTGAAAGGTGGATGGTAAGGCATTCCAGAGGGTGGAGGCAACAACACGAAAGGAGGAAGAATGGGCCAGGGAAGTGTGGACTAAGCGGGGACCGGGGACTACTAGGAGACTTTGGGATGCCGATCAGAGGGCACAGAGAGGAGTATAAGTGGAGAGAAGCTGCAATAGAAAAGGGGGATTACCAATAATAATGGTGTGATGAGTGAGAATAAGAACCTTATATTGAATACAAAAGGATACTAGAAAACTGTGCTCAGAAAGAAAGAGGGGGATGATGTGATCATGTTTGCAGACACCATAAAGGAGTTTGAGAGCAGTGTTTTGAATTAATTGTAGATGGCATATTTAATACTGGGGGAGACCAGAAAGAAGGGAATTAGCATAATCAAGATGTGCAATGACGAGAGCGAACAGGAGTATACGGATGGAAGATTAATCGAGAAGCCTAGAAATGGACCAGATCTGATGGAGGATAGTGAAGCAATGCCGAACAACAGAGGAAATTTGATTGAGAAGAGATTCAGGAATCAAAGGAAATGCCAATGATTTTAACAGAGGTTTGGAAAGATTGGTGAAGAAGATAGGAGCAGAACCAAGCAAGAGCGGGACCTTGAACACCAATGGAAGTAAATTGAGAGTGAAGAGAAGAATGGTTAACCAAATCAAAAGCTGCGGTGAGGTCAAGAGAGACAAGAAGAACCTGGCGACATCATCAAAAGGGGTGGGAGGGGTGCAGGTAAAGCAGGATTTAGCAATAGAAGTGAAAGATGATTGACTGAAATGCCCAATGTGGGTAGGGTTTAACCCAGAAATGAACACTGATTGGATGATTCAATCTTTCTAGATTTGATAAAAGCTATGTAAGTTATACTACTTGCAATGAGTGATGCTTCTACTTTCTTTCTTTTAGTATGACTTTTATGCTGTAAACGCCTCATCTGGCATTGGATTACATAGCCACATTCTATGTATTGCAATCTGAAAAGCTTCAAAGAGAGTAAGATACTTTCATAACAGGCTGCACAATCTGTAGGCAAAAGTTACATTTTCCACACTGATTTTGTACTGGAGCCATACGAACTTTCACCAACAATTGTGGTAAAGCTGAGGAAACAAGTTTATCTCTGAGATTTATTTTTATTTTTTTAAATGTAATTGAAATCAGAAAATACACTAAGGGGGTCATTCTGAGTCGTGTTTAGCAGGGATGGATGTCCGGTTTGGACGTCCATCCCCACTAAATGCCAGGAGGCTGATTCTGAACACAGAGCTCCCCGCATGTATAGAAGAGATGTGTGGGGAATTTTGGATGGGAACAGAAGGGGTGGGCTGGAGGAGGAGCAAGGGTGGGCCAGAGGCGGGACCCTGACCTGGATGTAAACAGCCAAATTCGGTTGCGGTCCTGTACGTCCGGATCCGCCGACTTAGACTCAGGATTTATTCCACCCCGGAGGTGGAATAAGTCCTCCCAAGGATAGGGGATTGTCACCCTCGTACCACTGATGACAGTTAAGGTGAGGCAAGAGTTCCCCATCACCCGATCCCTGCCATGGCAGGCCCGATCAGGGGTCAGTCAATAGGGAATTGAGCAAGGGAGCAGCTTGCTGGCAATCGGGATCCCTGAATGGCATCCCGGTGCCATGCCGTTGGGACACCACAGCACTGGACTCCATGCAGGAGTCCCAGGTAGGTTGTACTGGGAGTGGCCTGGATGTCCAGGGCGATTGCAACCAATTCTGATTCTGCGGGGACGAATAGCCCCCATGGGATCAGAATCGGGTGCAGATCCGGCCTGTCCAGATTCTGGACATCTGGACGGGCCAGATGGGCCCCAATCTTGATGAGGCCCTAAGTCAGTAGCTGGAGTAATAGTCTCAGTACCAGAGTCCTCTAAAATAGCTTTAACATTTATGTTTAAATCTTTTTATTCATTTTAAACATATTAAAACATTGTAAGCAGCTTACATATTGAAACATTGTAAATAACAAGCATATTGAAACATTGTAAGCAGCCTATATTTTGAAACTCTGTAAGCAGCATACATATTGAAACATTGTAAGCAGTATACATTTTGAAACATTTAAAGCATATATTTTGTGTCCAATTGTTGACTCAACTTGATCCTTCTTTGCTACAGGAAGGTAATAAATCTGAGCTACAGGAAGTAGTGAATCTGCTGTCCTACCAAAAATCTCAATCATATACTTTTTGAACATATCTATGGGTGAAATAAACAATGATTTTGGAAAATTAACCTTAAATTAGAAAATTAAAATAAATTTTACAAAGTTTCAATCTTAAACTTAGGGGTATGTTTACAAAAGGGCTCTATTTGCGCTGCTGTCACGTTATCAGACGATAAGGCACATTATCGCGTGATAATGGTGCTTTACCAGGCGCAAAGGTACCTTAGCGCACGATAATGCGCACAGCGGCGCAAACGAGCGCTGAAGGCGGAGAAAGACTCCTGGAGGGTGGAGAAAGGCTCCCGGAGGGCGGAGGAAGGCTCCCCAGGGGCAAAGAGAGAGGGTCAATGGGTGGAGAGTGGGAAAGGAGAGGCTCCCTGCACACTAATGCTGTGGATTCCGGGTCCGAAAACTAATGCCAGTGAAACCCTGGCGTTAGAGCAGATTTAAAGGGAAGAGAAACCATTTACGTTCAGCAATGTACAGCAAAGCCAGGGAAACCTACAATGAGTGATAAGTGTGATGCATGTGCACGGAACAAAAGGGCAAATAAACATTGAAAAGGACCTGAACAAAATGGAAAAAAAAAACATAACCAAGCTGGCCAATAGTGACATTAATGGGAAACAGCAAAAAACACTACCGAGAAAGCTAAAAAAAAAAGATATTAATTGTGGAAGGGTCTATGACAAGGTGAATGATCCCACATTGAAATAGCGCTGATCAGGGTTTCCCCTTGTTATTGGACAGGTTTCCTATGGCATGCACATGTTCTGCAACAGCAGGGCAGGCATGTCAGAACGGGCAACTGGACAGATGCTGGAAAAGGGGATACAGAGGGCTGCATGCGGCACATGCTGTGGTGCAGCTGGGCCACAGTGCAGACTAGGGTGATGCCCAGGTGGCCCATAGGAATGCTGAAGCAGTAGAGCAGCCAGACAGCAACTGATGAGGGCCCAACATGGGCATGAGTGTGGTTTTCACAGTATCACAGGGGATAGTACCCAGCAGGTATCCCCAAGGAAACAGAACATTGGCATGCAGTGCTGGGGGGAAGCATGGACATCTATGCAGGCACCCCTACCCCAGAACGCACACCATAGGCAGCCGCCTACCAGCACACTGCATGGCCTGAGACTGCGCACCACCAGCACCACCAGCATAAGGGCATGTCAGCATGGTGGCAGAGGGGTACTGCAAGGTGGCAGGGGGCCTAGCCCTGTGTAGGTGGGTGCCATGCACTGCAACAGACAGGCCCTGTCTGATGAACAGTCATGGTATCCACAGGGAATACACGGTCCCTGTGGCAACAGGTAGTGCAGTACACACAGCCAGTGTGTTCAGGAGCAGAAGGTCACAGGTTCAAGTCCCAGCTGTGGTTCCTGCCAACCCAGTCCCCATATTTTACCCACTACTAAACCATGGTAATAAAGAGGGAACCTGTATTGCAGATAGCATAAACATGCCTGAAATACCTATATTTTACCCTACAGAGCACAGACACCATAAATATGTGCAATACCTAGAGCAGAGTTTCCCAACTCCAGTCCTGGAGGGTTCAAACATGATTCAGGTGTCATGCTTTCCCTAATAAATATGCCTGTGCTGCATTTGCATGCGCTGCCCCCATGGTATGCAAATATATCTCATACATAATCATTAGGGACAGCATGAAAGCCCAAACAGTGTTTGGCCCACCAGGACCGGATTTGGGAACCCCTGCCCTAGAGCAGAGGCCAACAGGGGTACAAACACCCACACCCACAGGATCCACTATCCAACCCCTCATGGAGGGTCAGGCTGTTGGGTCCTGCGTGCAGCAGCATCTCCCAATACAAGCACTTGCATACCTTAGCAATGCCGCCCTAAACTTGGGAATACATTACACATATCAAAAGGTTGCTATGATTAATGGCAGATAGCAATTCCTAAGTTAAGCACAATTTGCTGATAGAGCTGCATCATAGCAACCATTCTGATATCTGTGGAGTGTGTTTCAGTTCTGGATTCTGACAGTGTTTACCACCCCATGGAGTGTCCCCAACAGTATTGTATACCATAGCCATGCCTGCACCCTGCTCAGGACTGGTGTGGTGGCCAGGGCTGCCAAAAGCCTCTATATTTGCACAATGCTGGCATAGGTGTGGGAGTGTGTGTCTGTCTATATAGTGTGCTGTGGCTGCCTACACCTTACTCAGCCCACACTGCTTGCACTGTCTCCAGGATAAGGCTACCAATGTGCATAATGAGGAGAAAGGTACTGTGGGTATGGCCCCGGACAGGACGGCCTGGGCAGGATGCATCTGCACAGGGCATAGGGCAATGGCTGGGACATTATAGGGCCTGGCCAACACCTGCACGGACAGGGTAGCCACAGCATGTCCTGCTGGGAGGTCACTCTCACCCTGACTGAGCAGTGACCATGGCATGGCTAGGTTCCCCCATAGTGCTGTATAGTATCTATCTCAAGTGATATATATGGGTTCTTTTTTCTGGGGCCCAATCACTGACTTATCTGCTTGGTGGGTGTGCTCACATCCCAGTTCTGCATGCACACATCTCCCCCAGGAACATGCACTATAGACTAGCTAGCAGACTGTTTGCAGTTAGTATGTTTATGGCTGGAACACCCTTCAGGGGTTGGGGACTCACTGTGGTTGCTGCTGGGGAATGTCAGATAGTGATGGGGTACAGCTGAGCATTTCCAGGCCTACTGTCTGTCTGCTATTGCCTTATGAATGCATATAGATCTGCATTGACCGCCCTGTAGGGTATCTGTTCTCCAGCAGACCTGAGGTAGATGGTCTTCTCTACTGCCACCATTGCAGGGATGTAGAATGTGGATCTGTTGGTGGGAGATCCTGTCCCCCACCCTGAGCCCCAGAGGGCAGGTTGGGGGGTACTACATAATCCACCTATGGGTCCGAACACCCCCTCCCCCTAAGTTATGTGACTATGGCACCCACACAGGATATGTACTATTCTGGGTGCATCATAGTCCACAAGGAATAGATGTGACTGGGAAATACAAACAGACACACACAGGTGTATCCTAAGTGTATCTGCAAGGACTACCTGTCACACACTGGTACTGATGGGGACTTGCAATATAGCCTATCTCAGCTAAACCAGGTGCTGTGGACATGGTGCTGGGTGCCCCACCTCACCATCAGGGTGAACACAGTACCCGCACAATGTAACGGTCTGTGGCTACTCTATGCCGGTAACACACACGGTCAGTTCCCCCTACCAGGCCGAGGTGCTTTGGGGGTGCATACCCCATCTTGTGATCATCTGTAGACTGCTGATCTGCATGTGCAGTGCATCATGGGTACGGGTGAGTTAACCCTATCCTGGTAACCACAGCAGACAGATTGTGTGGTGACCTGCAGTCCTTTAGCCAGCCAGGGGTGTGTTAGCAGCAATCAGAGCTACTCAATTCCAGTCCTGGTGGCCCGCAACCCTGCAGGTTTTTGGGATATCCCTAATGATATGCATGAGATATATATGCATTAGAGATAGCCTGCCAACCTGACTGGTGTTTGGCCCTCCAGGGCTGGATTTGGAGACCCCTGCCTTACACCTCTGTCATTTAAGATTGTAAGTGGGCAAGGTGCAGATGTCCAAGACATCAAAGAGGTTAGAATTTGTCACATTCCTCCTTGCTTCTCACCACCACCAAAATATTGTCTATGAGACAACATTTTGGTGGTGTTGAGAATCTAGGACAGGGGTGGGCAAACTTGGTCCTGGAGGGCCGCAGACCAGTCAGGTTTTCAGGATATCTCTAATGAATATGCATGAGATATATATGCATTAGAGATATCCTGCCAACCTGACTGGTTTGTGGTCCTCCAGGGCTGGATCTGGAGACCCCTGCCTTACACCTCTGTCATTTAAGATTGTGAGTGGACAAGGTGCAGATGTCCAAGACATCAAAAAGGTTAGATAGAATTTGTCACAGTCCTCCTCACTTCTCACCACCACCAAAAAATTGTCTATTAGACAACTTTTTGGTGGTGGTGAGAATCGAGGAGGAATGTGACACATTCTATATACCCTTTCGATGTCTAGGACATCTGTACCTTGCCCACTCACGATCTTAAATGACAGAGGTGTAAGGCAGGGGTCTCCAAATCCAGCCCTGGAGGGCCACAAACCAGTCAGGTTGGCAGGATATCTCTAATGCATATATATCTCATGCATGTTCATTAGGGATATCCCGAAAACCTGACTGGACTGCGGCCCTCCAGGACCGGAGGTGCCCACCCCTGATCTAGGAGGAATGTGACACATTCTATCTACCCTTTTGATGTCTAGAACATCTGTACCTTGCCCACTCACAATCTTAAATGACAGAGGTGTAAGGCAGGAGTCTCCAAATCCAGCCCTGGAGGGCCACAAACCAGTCAGGTTGGCAGGCTATCTCTAATGCATATATATCTCATGCATATATTTAGGGATATCCCCAAAACCTGCAGGGTTGCGTGCCACCAGGACTGGAATTGAGTAGCTCTGGGTTAGGGCACTGTGAGGGTGTGTTTGCTGGCAGCACTAATTTAAATTAAAAAAGAAAATGCCCCAGACAGCACTGATTTAAAATAAAGGGTAATGCCTCAGACAGCCTTACTCATTAAGCCCACTGGGGGCTCAAACTCATCACCACTGTATCAGCACACAATGTATTAACCAGTGTGCTACACCTCTGTTTCTATGTTTGCATGTCAGCGCGCCTACATAAGATTACCGCGCATTAGCATGCTTAGCGGCTTCTCGTACAATAATGTGTGCAGCGCACGTTATCGCGCGATAATCCCGTTTTGCTACATTAAGACGGAAACGCCCACTCCTTTTATGGCAGCCTGCACACTAGCACCAGGCGCACGTTAAGACTGCTTAGTAAACATACCCCTATGCTGTTGCTGCAAATGGAGCACTTCTATCACCTTTCTTGGGCTCCCTGCCTATGCTGTACATTGCTGACACTGAAATAGTTTCTCTCTCTTGCAAATGTGTGCTAATGTCAGGTTTTCAGTTGCGTTAGGATTCAGCCCTTAATTTCTCTGGTTTGTGTGAAAGGGGCCTCTCCCCGCCCACTCCCCGCCTGATTGACCCCTTCTCTCCGCCTTCTCTCTACCCTTTTCTGGACTTACCATGGCCGGGATCATTATGGGTGAAATAAACAATGTTTATAGATAACGCACCTTAATGTAGCCACTGCTACGTTACCGCAGTTTAGTAAACATACCCCATAGTGCCCAGGTATGAAAGGCCACTATGGTGATGGTGCAAATGGGGCATGGGGGCTGCAGGCGGGACATGCAGTAGGGTCTACTGGGGCACAGGGTGGACTAGGCGGTTGCCAAGGTGGCACATAGGAACGCAAAAAATGGAAACCAGCAAGGCAGCAACTGACCAGGGTCAGACATGCCCATGAGTCTGTGGCCCACAGTGTCCCATCCAGGAGACACTACCCAGCAGGCACCCCAAGGGGCTCATAACATGTACAGGCAGTGCCTGGGTAAGCATGGACATCTATGTAGGCACCCCTACCCCAGAACCCACACCTTAGGCAGCCGCCTACCTGCCCCCTGGATGGCCTGGGATGGCGCACCACTGGCACAAAATATGGTCATGGCGGCATGGCAGAGGGGGTGGGTGATTGTCCTGGAGGGAGCAGTGGCACCTGCCTGCAGTGGACCTAGGCCATGCCCTGTACCAGTACGTGGTTTGCAGTGCAACAGAAGAGGTCTGGCCGAGGAACATAAAGGTAGTCCCGGGGACCACTATGCTGCAGTAGCAACAATGTGGTGCAGTACACACAGCCAGCATGTCCAAGAGCAGAGGTTCAGGTCCCATCTGTGGCTCCTGCAGAGCATCTCCCCATAGTTTTAGCCCACACTGCAGCCATAACAACAACATGGACAAACCCCAACACAGTGGTGCAGACACCCACTCACAAGGGCTCTACTATCTACAGCTTCATGGAGTTTCAGGCTGTTGGCCCCAGCACAGAGCTGCAGTTATCACCAGAGCACTGCTACTACCCCCCTGCACAGATTATCAATGTCGGCACTGTGATCAGGACCAGTGCAGCGGGTAGGGTTGTCAACCACCTCCATTTATGCACAATGCTGAGATAGGTGTGGGAGTGTGCGTATGTCTCTCCATTGTTGTGTGTCTGCCAACACCTCACTGAGCCCACATTGCTCACACTGCTTCAAGCATTAGCCTGCAAATATGCATAATGAGGAGCAAGGTATTGTGGGTATGGCCCAGACAGGGCGGATTGACCAGGATGCATCTGCACAGGGTGGAGGGAAATGGCTGGGACACTGTAGTGCTTGACCACCACCTGCATGGACAGGGTGGCCACAGCATGTCACACTGGGGGGGGGGGGGGCACTCTCACTCTGACCAAGCAGTGACCATGGCATGTTTATCTTCCCACATAGTGCCACACATTATTTGTTTTCAGTGATACTTGTGTGTTCTTGGTTCTGGGGCCTAATCATGGTGAGATCTGCTTGGTGTCTGCGCTGTGAATCTCACCTTTGGGCGCACAAGGTTCTCCTGTGAGCATGTCCTATGGACTTGTTAGTACACTGTCTGCAGTTTGCCTTTGCATGGTAGGAACACCTTGTAGGATGCTGCAGTTGCAGTCTGACTGTGCTGTCTGTTGCTGAATGGCAGACTGTGACTTGGGGCAGTTGAGCCTTCCCCTACCTACCCCAAGCATCACTGCTGGTCTGCAATGGTCACAGGTATAGCACTGGCCCAGCAGCCCTGGAGGTCTGTCATCCACCAGCAGGACTGTGGTTGCTGGTACTGCAGCCATTCTTTAGGGTGCAGGCACCTGTCACACCACACCCTCCTCTACAAAAGGGGTGATTGATGCCCCTTGGGGTATATACCACATACCACTTAGACCAGTGGTTCTTAACCAGTTCTCCTTGAACTCCTAGGCCAGTTGGATGTTCAGGATAGCCCTAATGAATATGCATGAGATATATATGCATTAGAGATATCCTGCCAACCTGACTGGTTTGTGGCCCTCTAGGACTGGATTTGGAGACCCCTGCCTTACATCTCTGTCATTTTTTTTTTTACATCTTTTATTTATGAAAATTTTACAGTGAAAACACAGCAAAATTAAATTTCGAAGAAACAAATTACAAAAGGCATAAAGTATCCTTAAACTAATACATAATAAGAATATTTATTTTATTTATTTTTTATTTAATGGTATTTATATACCGCCTTATCCTTCAATCAAAGCGGTCACAACACAAGTGGGAGATACATTTAACACATGGGGATTTTGAGACACATACACTAATACTTACAGGGAACATGGGCAATGGAGGGTTAAGTGGCTTGCCCAAGACCACAAGGAGCATCTGTGGGACTAGAAACCCCAGTCCTTCCGGCCCAAGGTTGCTGTCCTCTAGTGGGATTTGAACCGCCGACCTTCCGGCCTGAAGTACCTTGTCCCAACCACTAGGCTACTCCTCCCCTATATAGCCCACATCAATGGGGAGAAATCCATCCAATACTAAAAGGAAATAAAAAATAAAAGAAAACAAGGCTATAAAACAGGCACAAGCCTGTAGCCAACTATACCGGTTTAATGAGCCCTCCCTACTCAAGGTTTGTCGACAACCTTTGGTTTCTCTCTATCCAGTAGCCATTTCTCTAAATCAGAAGGCATAAGAAAAATGAATCTGTCGCTATTTAAGGAAATATTACATTTACAGGGATATTTCAAAAAGAATGTTGCTCCCAAAACTAATACTCTTGGTTTTAAGGAAAGAAAAGCTTTCCTGCGCATTTGAGTTGAGCGTGAGACATCGGGGAATATCAAGACCTTTGCTCCACAAAATTGCATCTCCTATTTCTTAAAGTAAGCTTTCAGAATATTTACCTTATCTTCTTCTGAAGAAAGGGTAACCAGCAAGGTAGCACGAGTGGAGATAAGGTCCTGAGACTCCTCCAAAAAAGCAGTAAGATTAAATTTTTCTAAATCAGCAGGGGAAGGGACCCCCTGATCCACTTTGCCAGATAAAACATTTAATGGTAAGTAGTAACATTTAAGAATTAAGCATGAATCGGCTTGTGGAAGTAGGAGGACTTCTTTTAGATATTTCCGGAACAATATCATTGGAGAGAGCAACATACATAAAGGAAAATTCAAAATTCGCAAATTCCTAGAGCGATTTGCATTCTCTAGATTCTCAATTTTTTGGTGCAAAGATAGACTATCCTTCATATATGCAGCAACTGATTCAACCGAAGTAGAAACCAGGGGCTCCATTTTTGTCACCGCGGAGCGTAAAGCCCCGAGTTGAGAATCTAGAGAGCGAAAGTTTTGAACGGTATCTCCTGTAAATTGACACAAAGAAGAAATAGTTGCCGTTAAGGTATTTTCCGTGCGAGTTACCACACGCCATATGTCCAATAAAGAGACTTCAGAAACTGGAAGTTCACTGGGAGGCCCAGAGGGGGGTTGCCAAGACACCACTCTCGGCAAATCCACAGTGCGAGAGAGATCACCAAAGGAAACTTCAGCTGAAAGCTCAAGAAAACCAGGAGGAAGGGGAGGGGTCCGCTCTACTGAGCTTAGACTCACGCCCTCGGCAGAGAGATTATCGGGAACAGTACCTGAGATGGTGTTTCTGGGCGTGGACACCACATGTTTCTCCATGGCGCCGGTCTGCGATGTATCCTTGAGAAGCTTTTTCTTACGTTTACCAGGCATTCTTGCAGCATCAACAACTTACGCTCCAAAAGGCTCCAAAGGGGCTCACAAGGGGCGGAAATCATGCCCCTTGAGAAACCGCCCCTTTGGAAAACGCGCCGACGGCTTGGCGCCGATAGGGCCTCAGAGATATGGGGGCCGTAAGATGACGTCAGCAGGGCTGCCCGCTCTGCTCGCCCGGCTCGGAACCGGCCCCTCTCTCACACAGGGCACCGGACTGCTGAAGGACACTCCCGGGGAAGGTAAGCAGCAAGGTCTTTTTATCTGAGCCTGCGGTGACGTCAGCAGGGCTGCCCGCTCTGCTCGCCCGGCTTGGAACCGGCCCCTCTCTCACACAGGGCACCGGACTGCTGAAGGACACTCCCGGGGAAGGTAAGCAGCAAGGTCTTTTTATCTGAGCCTGCGGTGACGTCAGCAGGGCTGCCCGCTCTGCTCGCCCGGCTCGGAACCGGCCCCTCTCTCACACAGGGCACCGGACTGCTGAAGGACACTCCCGGGGAAGGTAAGCAGCAAGGTCTTTTTATCTGAGCCTGCGGTGATGTCAGCAGGGCTGCCCGCTCTGCTCGCCCGGCTCGGAACCGGCCCCTCTCTCACACAGGGCACCGGACTGCTGAAGGACACTCCCGGGGAAGGTAAGCAGCAAGGTCTTTTTATCTGAGCCTGCGGTGACGTCAGCAGGGCTGCCCGCTCTGCTCGCCCGGCTCGGAACCGGCCCCTCTCTCACACAGGGCACCGGACTGCTGAAGGACATTCCCGGGGAAGGTAAGCAGCAAGGTCTTTTTATCTGAGCCTGCGGTGACGTCAGCAGGGCTGCCCACTCGGCTCGGAACCGGCCCCTCTCTCACACAGGGCACCGGACTGCTGAAGGACACTCCCCCATCTCTGTCATTTAAGAATGTGAGTGGGCAAGGTGCAGATCTCCAAGACATCAAAAAGGTTAGATAGAATTTGTCATATGCCTCTTTGCTTCTCACCACCACCAAAATATTGTCTATTAGACAACGTTTTGGTGGTGGTGAGAATTGAGGAGGCATGTGACACATTCTATCTACCCTTTTGATGTCTAGGACATCTGTATCTTGCCCACTCACAATCTTAAATGACAGAGGTGTAAGGCAGAGGGTCTCCAAATCCAGCCTTAGAGGGCCACAAACCAGTCAGGTTGGCAGGATATCTCTAATGCATATATATCTCATGCATATTCATTAGGGCTATCCTGACCACCCAACTGGCCTAGAGGTTCAAGGAGAACTGGTTAAGAACCACAGACTTAGACCCATAGTGGCAGTGCTGCATTGCCCTCATGCAAGTCTAACAAGTACCCATGGCAGCCAGACCTTAACACCAGGTACACACTAATCTAGGTGGTGTCCAGTCCCACAAGGCTACATGTGACTGCAGAACACAACTGGAACAAATGCATCTTCAGTTGTACTGCTAAGAATACCTGTCACACACTGGCAATGCTGGGGATATGCAGCAGGACCTATCTCTAGCACCACATGTACTGTGGACCTAGTGCTGGGTGCCCATCCTATCCTTCAGGGTGAACACGGAGCCTTCACAACGGCATGGTCTGTAGCTACTCTGTGTCAGTATCATGCACAGTCAGAGAGGTGCAGACCCCATTTGGTGGTCAGCTGTAGGCCGCTGTTCTACATGTGCAATGCATCATGGGTGCTGGTGGGGTTACCCTATCTTGGCACACAGAGCAGACGGTTTGTGCAGTGACCTGCAGTCCTTCTGTACCCAGCCATTGTTATGCAACAGGCCGTAGAGGTATAGTCTACTGGTTAGTACACAGACATTCTAGATGGAGTCATGACTTCAATTCCTTGTTGTTCCCTCCTGTCCAAGGCAGATATTTTGCTTGCCTGTGAAGTCATATCTTTGCAGATCCATGCTGCCAGCCCATAGTACCCTCACCACAGTTGCCAGCAATCCTTATAAGGCGTTGTAAGGCTCCTAATTAGGCACATTACAAGGCACCTTGTTGGGCACAGTACAAGGCACATTTTAAGGCACGTTATAAGGCACCTTATTGGGCACAGTACAAGGCATGTTATAAGGCATGTTACAAGGTACCTTATTAGGCACAGTACAAGGCACGTTGAGGCACGTGCTTTGTACTGTGCCTAATAAGGTGCCTTATAACGTGCCTTATAACGCGCCTTAGAATGCGCGCTACCAGACATGCTTGCCATAATGATGCCCCGCCCACCCCTTTATATGGACATCGGTACTTTTACCATGGAACCTAACGCAAATGACATTACTGCAGTTTAGTAACCATGTCCCAAAGATTTTCCATGCCCAATGAAGGTGTCGAGCCTTCCTAATCTGTGTCAACATTTCAGGCGAACTCCTAAAGCTTTGGTTTACTGTTCCTTGTTCACCACAAATTTATCCAGAAGACCCTTATAAGAACCCTATAAAAGCTCTGAGATGGCCTGCAGGGTTGTAGAGGGTTTTCTCCTGTACTTTCTCTTCCTCTTAGGCACATCAGAAAAAGTGTCTTTGAGTTGGAGCTTGGCTGATGCCATCTCAGAATTTCATCTCTGAGATTCTTACCTCTAGTGCAGAGCTACTCAATTCCAGTCCTGGTGGCCCGCAACCCTGCAGGTTTTTGGGATATCCCTAATGATATGCATGAGATATATATGCATTAGAGATAGCCTGTCAACCTGACTGGTGTTTGGCCCTCCAGGGCTGGATTTGGAGACCCCTGCCTTACACCTCTGTCATTTAAGATTGTAAGTGGGCAAGGTGCAGATGTCCAAGACATCAAAGAGGTTAGAATTTGTCACATTCCTCCTTGCTTCTCACCACCACCAAAATATTGTCTATTAGACAACTTTTTGGTGGTGTTGAGAATCTAGGAGGAATGTGACACATTCTATCTACCCTTTTGATGTCTAGAACATCTGTACCTTGCCCACTCACAATCTTAAATGACAGAGGTGTAAGGCAGGAGTCTCCAAATCCAGCCCTGGAGGGCCACAAACCAGTCAGGTTGGCAGGCTATCTCTAATGCATATATATCTCATGCATATCATTAGGGATATCCCCAAAACCTGCAGGGTTGCGGGCCACCAGGACTGGAATTGAGTAGCTCTGCTCTAGTGTATGAAATTGTCACAAAATGTTCCCTGAAACATTTTTGTCACTGAATTTGATCCTCCAGCACCTACACTGTCCCATTATGCTGCTGCCCAGATGGGTAGTTTATCTTAGACTACCAACTCAGATGAAACCTGTCCATCTTGGGAGACCCTGCCTGTAATTAAGCTACTGATAGCTTAGCCCTCAACATCACTGATGCACACAAGCACTCACAGCATGAAAAACTGCAAACCAGTTGCTGTATCTGACTCTGTAATGAGGTTCCATGGCAATGGCAAATAGGTTTGTGCATTTCAGGCTTCTTTGGTCTTTTGTTTACGCACCTAAATTGAAGCATGCATGTGAATTGCTTGTTCTCACATATATTGATAGTACATTCATAAATTCAGAGATATTATACACATGCATAAGCAATTTGTGTGTGCAACAGGGGCACAATCATGACAAAAAACAAAATATTTTCTATTTGTTTGTGACAATGCCAAGAAAATCTTGGTTGTACACAAGCCTAGCAAATAGTAGAAGCATCTTCTATCAAACATATAACTTCTCGAACATAATCACTATGGGGTATGTTTACTAAACTGCGCTAATGTCATTCACGGTAGGTTCCGCGGTAAAGGTAGAGATGCCCATATAAAGGCATGGGTGGTGCATCTTTACAGCAAGCTGACAGAGAACGCGCGTTACAAGGCGCCTTAGAACAATGAGCATTACAAGGTGCCTTGTAAAGCGCCTTGCAAGGCACCTTGTAAGGTGCCTTATAAGGTACCATGTAAGGTGCCTAGTAAGGTGCCCTGTAAGGTGCCTCAGAAGGCGCCCTGTAGGGCCTCCTAGGCTAAGCGCCATATTAGGCACCCTTGGACAAGTCACCACAGAAAGCACCCTGGGCTATGGAACTATAGGTTAAGGTGGCCTAACAAGGTTATGGTGTCCTAGGTTAGTGTGCCTTAGGGACTGCAAGGTGCCTCAGGATGACATGCATGACCTGTGCGGAACAGAGACAGATGTAGCCCTAACACTAGATAGAGCACTTAGGAAAGGCAATGAACAGGTGAGTGAAGGCGGGAGAAGTGGGAGCCACTGGACCTGCCATATCTCCGGCATCCCATGTGCCTGCCAGTACTGATGACAAACATGGTGGGGCAGTTCTACCACAGCACAGGGTGTTGGCAATGTAAAGTACCGGAAAAACAGTTGGTGGCAGACGAAGGGAATAAATGTCCCCCAGTGGAAGTGGAGGTGGCAGGATAGTTACAATGATGGGTGGTTAGAGGAGTGGTGGTGCCATGCAGATCAGGCATAGGCGAGGCAAGCACAATGAGGCACAATGCAGGAAAGGGTAGCAGTGCAGGACATGGGCTGGCAGCCTGCACAGGCAGACAGCACTCTACACAGCTGACAGACTCAGATAGATGGACCGAGGGAATGTTGGCAATTGTGGCAAGGGTATTATGGGCTGGAAGCGCAGATCTACAAAAATATGACCTCTACAGGCATGCACACTATTTGAGTAGTACAGGCATGAGAGGAGGGAACAATGAGGAACTGAACCAATGAACACTACCAAGAATGGCAATGTATTAACCAATAGGCTATACCTCCATGGTGTATGTCACAGCAGTACCCATGATGCAATGCACATGCTGAATAGCTGTCTACAGCTGATCACCAAATGGGGTCTGCACCTCTCTGGTACCTCAGCTGGGAAAGACGAACTGACAGTGTGTGATACTGGCACAGAGTAGCTACAGACCATACCATTGTGCAGGTTCTGTGGTCACCCTGAGGGATAGGATTGGTGCCCAGCAATAGGTCCGCAGTACATGTGGTGCTAGCGATAGGTCCTGCTGTACATCCCCATCACTGCCAGTGTGTGACAGGTATTCTGTGCAGTGCAGCTGAAGATAATTTGGTGTCCATCTGTATCCTGCAGTCACATGTGACTCTCTGGGACCAGCCACCAGCCAGATTAGAGTGTACCCTGTGTGAGGGTCTGACTGACATGGGCAGCTGTTATCAGGGCAGAGGGTTTCCTAGAATTGCATGAGGTGTGTGTAGCAGTGCCTGTATAGGTCACAGTGGTATGCACTACATACCCCAAAGGGCCCACATCACCCCCTTTTGTAGGTAAAGAACAGTGCCCCGCCCCAGAGAAGCAACCTTAATCCTTTTTGTAGGAGACAGCCCTCCAGAGTTGGTGGGCCAGAGCGATACCTATGACTAGGACAGTGGAAGACCAGCAGCAATGCTGGGGATAGATCTGGAAACCCCAGTTGCCTCTCACCACTGTCTGCCAATCACCGTCAGACTGCACCTTAAAGGTGTTCCGACCATGCACAGTCTAACTGCAGACAGTCCACCAGGAACTATGTGCAGCAAGCAGGTAGGTCAGTGATTAGGACCCCCAGCACTGGGAAACACAAACATACCACTAGAAACAAATTGTTTAGAGCGCTATGTGGGAACCTAGACCTGCCATGGTCACTGCTCATTCAGAGTGAGTGCCCTCCCAGCATACCATGCTGTGGCC
This sequence comes from Ichthyophis bannanicus, assembly GCA_033557465.1. Taxonomy (NCBI): domain Eukaryota; kingdom Metazoa; phylum Chordata; class Amphibia; order Gymnophiona; family Ichthyophiidae; genus Ichthyophis; species Ichthyophis bannanicus. Next base: position 1,491,863,759 of record CM066031.1, read on the forward strand.
ACCCTGTCCATGCAGGTGGTGGTCAGGCACTACAGTGTCCTAGCCATTGCCCCACCCCTGTGAAGATGCATCCTGGCCAATCTGCTCTATCTGGGCCATACCCAGAATACCTTGCTCCTCATTATGCATCTAATCAGGCTAACGCTGGTAACAGTGGGACATTTTGGGCCCAGTGAAGTGTGGGCAGCCACAGAACAATGGATAGACATACAAACACGCTTACTCCTTTTGCAGCATTATACAAAGATAGAGGTGGTTGGCAGCCCTGCCTACCACACTAGTCCTGAGCACAGTGCCGACATTGCTAAACTGTGCAGGGGGTAGTAGTAGTGCTTTGGTGATAACATCATCCTAATGCTGGGGCCAACGGCCTGCCGCTCCATGCATCATTGGATTGTGGAGCCTGTGTGAGTGGGTGTTTGCACCTCTGTTCGCCGCTGATTTGGGCTTTGCACATATTGCTGTTGTGTCTGCATTGTAGGGTAAAATATAGGGACATGCTCTGCAGGAACCACAGCTGGGACCTGCACCTGTGACCCTCTGCTCCTGGACACACTGGCTGGGTGTACTGCACCACACTGTTGCCAGAGATACATGGTAGTCCCTGGGGCTACCTGCACTTTTCCTCAGCCAGACCTTTATATGTTCTACTGCACACCACGTACTGATGCAGAGCATGGCCTGGGTCCACTGCAGGGAGGTGGCACTGCCCCCTCCAGTATGGGCACACGCCCCTCTGCCAAGCGGATGTGGCCATTTTCTGTTGGTGCTGGTAGTGCGCAGTCCCAGGCCATCCACTGTGTAGGTAGGCGTCCACCTAGGGAGTGGGTTCTGGGGTGGGGGTGAATACATGGACATCCTCACTTCCCCCCATCACTGCCTACCACTATTATGTCCGTCCACATGAGGGTGGGATGGCTGGGGGGATGTCAGGTCTGTGCCCTAGTGACTATTGGCTAGAGTGGACCAAGTAGATATTGGTGGATTGTGTTTGGCCTTGGTTAACTGCTGTCTTGCTGATCTCCGGTGTCTATGTTCCTATGTGCCACCTAGGCGCCCGCCTGGTCCACCCTGTGCCCCAGCTGCCCATGCTACATGACCCGCCTGCCGCCCCCTATGCCCCATTTGCACCATCGCCATAGTGGCCATTCATACTTTGGCACTATGGTATTGCTGTACATGGAGCACTACTATCACAGATTTTGGGCTCCCTGTCTGGGCTGTACATTGCTGACACGTAAATGGTTTCTCTCTCCTGCATATGTGCATCTAACGGCAGGTTTTCTATCGCGTTAGGATTCAGCTCTTCAGATCAGCGAATTAGTGTGAATGGAGCCTCCCCCCCACTCCACCCATTGACCCCTTCTCTCCACCCTCTCTCCAAGTTCTGCGGTGTTTACCGCGCCGCGGAACGTCAACGATCATTAAGTAACAATAACGCGCGTTATGAGACGTTAACAATCGCATGTTAACGTTACTTAACGATCATTAACATTACGTAACGCGCGTTATGTAATGTTACCGCAGTTAAGTAAACATACCCCTATGATTCAGGACTATGCTACCACCTTCCTTATCATTTCTATGCTCCAAATCTTCTAACACCCTTGCCATACATTTTGTGAGATTATAGTATGTTCTGTATCCCTCCTCTTCAATCTTTTCTATATCCTTTAAAAGAACTTACTGGGAGATATGGATTATAGGATCTGGTGCCTCACAGGAGACCCTCTTTGGAATTAATCCTTGCTAGAGATATGTCTGAAAATGTTGCGTTTTCCTGCAAAAAAACTCCCTCAGGCAAACCCTGGTCTGAAATATATTATACTTGGATATGAGGATGAAAGAAAGCCCTTCTTCAAAACATTGGAGTATGTTTACTAAACCGTCTTATTGTGCGCCCGGTGATAATGTGCAGGCTGCCATAAAAGGAGTGGGCGTTTCAGTCTTAAAGCAGCAAAACGGGAGTATCGCGCGATAACGCATGCTGCTGTGCACATTATCGGGCGAAGCGCCACTAAGCACGTTAATGCGCGGTAATCTTAAGTAGGCACCCAGACGTACAAACATAGAAGCAGAGGTGTAGCACAATGGTTAATACACTGACTGATGATAAAGGGGTCATGAGTTTGATCCCCCAGTGTGCCTAATGCATAAGGCTGGCTGAGGCATCAGCTTTGACATGTAAGTATTGTTTCCTGAGGCAGTTTATTTGTATTTTAATTATTGCTGCCAGCAAACACACCCTCATGTGCCGTAACCTAAGATGCCGCATAAGGCACCCTATAAGGCACTCCATAGAGCACATTATAAAGTGCACTGTCTGCCACGGCACCCTATAATATCCCCTATAGGGCACCCTATAAGGCGCTCCTTAGGATACCTTAGAATGCACCTTATATGGATGGTAACCATAAGGTGCCTCAGAAGGCACTGTATAGGGCGCCCTATAAAGCGCCTTCTGAGGCACCTTATTGGTACAGTACGCTGAGGGTGGTTTTGCTGGCACCACTAATGTACATTAAAAACAGATAATTCTTTGGACAGCCCTATCAAACAACCCCACTGTGAGTTTAAACCCATGACCTCTGGCTCCACAGGCAGCGAAGTAACCAGTGGGCTACAGCTCTATAGCTGCTAGCAAGCCCCTGGCTGGCTGCAGAAGAACTGCACGTCATCACACAAACAGTCTGCTGTGATCACCAGGATAGGGCTAACCCACCCGTACCCATGATGCACTGCACATGCAAATCAGCAGTCTACAGATGAACACAAGATGGGGTATGCACCCCCACAGCACCTCGGCCTGGTAGGGGGAACTGACCGTGTGTGTTACTGGCACAGAGTAGCTACACACCGTCACATTGTGCGGGTACTGTGCTCACCCTGAGGGTGAGGTGGGGTGCCCAGCACCAGGTCCACAGCACCATCCTTGGCATAAATAGGCCATGCTGCAGGTCCCCAGCAGTGCTAGTGTGTGAGATAGGTAGTTTCTGCAGACACACTTTGGATACATCTGTATTTCTCAGTCAGGTTTAGCCCTGATGGACCCATAGGTGGATTATGTACCAACCCTCTACAGGCTGAGAGTGAGAAACAGGGTCTCCCACCAACAAAGCCACATTTTACCTCCCTGCAATGGCAGCAGTAGAGGGGACCATCAACCACAGTCCTGCTGGGGAACAGACACCCTACAGGGCAGTCAATGCAGCTCTGTACACATCCATAACACAATAGCAGACAGACATTAGGCCCAGAAATGCTCAGCTGCACCCCACCACTATCTGATATTCTCCTGCAGCAAGCCTCCAGCCACTACACAGTGTTCCAGCATGGCACATACTAGCTGCAGACAGTCTGCTAGCTAGTCCATAGTGCATGTTCCTGGAGAAGATGCATACACAACAAGCAGATAGGTCAGTGATTGGGCCCCAAAAGAGAACCCATAAATATCACATGATAAAGATATTGTTAAGCACTATGGGGGGAACCGAGCCATGCTGTGGTCACTGCTCAGTCAGGGTGAAAGTGATCTCCCAGCAGGACATGCTGTGACCACCCTGTCTGTGCAGGTGGTGGCTGGGCACTACAATGTCCCAGCCATTGCCCTATGCCCTGTGCAGATGCATCCTGGCCAGGCCATCCTGTCCGGGCTATACCCAGGGTACCTTGCTCCTCATTATGCACATTGGCAGGCCAATACTGGCAACAGTGCTGGCAGTGTGGGCTGTGGAGGGTGTTTGCAGCCATCACACACTGGATAGAAAGACACACACTCCTACACCTATGAAAGCATTGTACAACTATAGAGGTGTTTGGCAGCCCTGGCCACCGCTCCAGTCCTGGGCACAGTGCAGGCATGGCTATGGTATGCAATACTGTTGGGGTCACACCCAAGGGTGGTAAACACTGTCAGACACAAGACCTGTAGCACACTCCACAGACATCAGAAAGGTTGCCATGATGCAGCTCAATCAGAAAATTGTACTTCAGAATTGCTATCTGCCAGTAATCATAGCAACCTTTTGATAGCTGTGTACCGTATTCCCGGGTTTAGGGTGGCATTGCTAAGGTATGCTAGTGCTAGTATTGGGAGATGCATGCAGGGCCCAATGTCCTGCCTCTCCAGGAGGCATTGGATAATGGAGGCTATGGGTGTGGGTGTGTCTGCCCTTGTTTGCTGCTGCTTTATGGCAGAGGTTCCCAACTCCAGTCCTGGTGTGCCAAACACTGTTCGGATTTTCATGCTGTCCCTCATGAATATGCATGAGATACATCTGCATACCATGGGGGCGTCACATAGAAATGCAGCATGGGCATCTTTATTAGAGGCAGCATGGAACCTGAATGGTGTTTGGCCCTCCAGGACTGCATTTGGGGGACTCTGCTCTAGGTAATGCGCATGTTTATGGTGTCTGTGCTCTGTAGGGTAAAATGTAGGTGTTCTGGGCATGTTTACATCATCTGCATTAAAGGTTCTGTCTGTATTAGCACGTTTTAGTAGTGAGTAAAATATGGGGACTGGGTTGGCAGGAACCACAGCTGGGACGTGAACCTGTGACCTTCTGCCTCTGAATATGCTGGCTGTGTGCACTGCACCACTGTGTTGCCACAGAGACAGTGTTTTCCCTGGTGATACCATGACTGTTCATCTGGCAGGGCCTGTCTGTTGCAGTGCATGGCACCCACCTACACAGGGCTAGGCCATGGTCTGCTCTGGGCAGCTGCCACTGCCCCCTTCCACCACCAGTACACCTCTGCCACCATGCTGACATGCCCTTCTGCTGGTGGTGCTGGTGGTGCGCAGTCTCAGGCCATCCAGTGTGCAGGTAGGCAGCTGCCTATGGTGCACGTTCTGAGGTAGGGGTGCCTGCATAGACGTCCACGCTTCCCCCTCAACACCGCCTGCCAATGTTCTGTGCCCTTGGAGGTACCTGCTGGGTACTATCCCCTGTGACACTGTGATAAACACACTCGTGGCCATGTTGGGCCCTCATCAGTTGCTGTCTGGCTGCTGTACAGTTTCAGCATTCCTAAGTGCCACCTAGGCCTCTGTCTAGTCCACACTGTGCCCCAGCTGCACCACAACATGTGCCGCCCTCTGTATCCCATTTCCAAGCATCTGTCCAGTTGGCCATTCCGACATGCTTGCCCTGCTGTTGCCGCACATGTGCATGCAATAGGAAATCTGTCCGATGGAGAGGAAAACCTGCACAGTGCAATTTCACTGTGGGCTCATTCACCTTCTATGGGGACGGAGCATGGACCCTTCCAGAATTCATATCCTTTTTTGGTGCCTTCTTGGGAGTGTTTTTTGATGTTTCTCATTGAGATCACTATTGCCCAGCTTGGTTATTTTATTTTTCCATTTTCTGCTGGTCATTTTCACTGTTTATTTGCCATTTTGTTCCATGCACATGTATCACACATCACTTTTTTGTAGGTTTCCCTGGTTTTGCTGTACATTGCTGACAAAATGGTTTCTCTTCCCTTTAAATCATCTCTAACGCCAGGGTTTCAGTGGCGTTAATTTTGGCCTCGGAGTGCGGGAAGCCTCTCCCCTCCCACTCTCCACCCATTGACCCCTTCTCTCCGCCCCTGGGGAACCTTCCTCCACCCTCCGGGAGCCTTTCTCCGCCTTCAGCACTCGTTTGCGCTGCAGCACGCGTTATCGCGCGCTAAAGTACCTTATCGCGCGCTAAAGCACCATTAGCGCACAATAGGATGGTTTAGTAAACATACCCCATTGACTTCTTCTTGTGATTAGAGTAGTTGGACAAGTTAAAAAAGCAGGAATACTTACCTGTAGAGGTTTTTTGATATCTCCATCTTGTAGATGATAGAAAACCTTTTCTCTCCCACCTTCTGTCCATTTGCAAGGCCACCTTTTTTGAATAAATAAGATATGGAGATGGAAGGGGAAGATATGAAGAAAGAGAAGTGAAAAGGTTTCTTCACCCTGCCTTATCCTCTTCCAATAATTCTCACCATGTGTGCTCACACCATCCTCTTGTCCAATCTCCATCCCAAAGGTAACTCACTTATTTTCTAGAGCTTTTGTGGTTACTATTGGTCTTCATCCAGGGGTAGACAAGCCCTCTTCATTCTTTGCTAAATTCATTAAACTTCCTATTGTACATTCCTATAGGGGTATCATAATTGAAATCTTGTTTCTCTAAATAACTGGTCACCTTATCTACCTGTCCTTTATATTTTATAATTTTATTTTTGTTATATTGCCATCTTTATTTATTTAACATTCTTATGTACCGCCTTTCAGAGTCTCAAAACGGTTTACAAGTAACATAACTTTGTTTACATAGAACGTTTTATCAGTAACATTTTGCAGAAATAGTTAACAATGTTACAATCTTACAACATTCGTAACTATTTACAGAGGATATATTCTTCTAACATTCTGTGACATTTTGTAACTATTTACAGGGTATTGGCAGTTAATGATTAGCCTGTTGTATTGCCCTTTGCCGTAAGTTGAGTTCTCAATGATGTTATGTGGCTTCTTCGGTGTAAAAGTGTTCCGTAAATAAATGAGTTTTTAGGAGCTTTCTGAAGTCAGCAGCATCAGTAGTAGTTCTCAGGTGGTGTGGAAGGGAGTTCCATATTGAAGGGGCGTAATGCTCGAATACTCACCAGAGTGAGTTCTGGGAGGTGTGCTTAGATATTGAGGTATTTGCAAGAGTGTTCAGGTGCTGCTTTCTTCTTGATCGAGTTTCAGGGACTTTTCTGATTAAGACAGATAGGCATCTGGCAGATTGGTTGTGTAGTATTTTGAAAATTATCATTAATACCTTATATTTTATTCTCGAGTGAATGGGGAGCCAACAGAGGGATTCCAATATAGGGGTGATATGTGCTTGCCTGTTTGATCCTGTGATTAGTCGGGCCGCTGCTTTCTGGGCTAGTTGAAGCATTTGGATTGAGCATTTGGGTAAGCCGTGTAGAATCAGAATACAATAATCAAGTTGTGGGGTGATCAATGCTTGGCAAATAGATCAGAAGTGGTTATGTTCAAGTAGGGGGTCAAAGGTTTTGAAGCATTTTTATTTTATAGTATACTTTAAAGACTGTCCTGTTGATGTGCGATTGGAAGTTGAGTCTCTGGTCGAGGTGAATTCCTAGGTATTTTACTTCATTCTTAATCGGGATTGTCTGGCTTCCTATTAGTAGGTTATGAGGGAGATTAAATGTGTTGTCCCTCATGATTATGAAGGCCTCTGATTTGGTGTAATTGTTTGCTAAATTGTGTTGTATCATCCATTTGGTGACTTTGACCAAGCATGGTGAGATGGCTGAGTAGTCAGGATTCGTGATGTCGAGGGTGGAATATATCATTAGGTTATCCGCGTGTTGATGATAAGGTATGTTATGCTCTTGCAGGATCTTGCAGACTGGCTATATGTAAATGTTGAAGAGGAGCGCGGAGAGTGCTGAGCCCCGGGGAAGACCTTGGTTTAGTGGGAACAGTCTTGAATAGTTATTTTTTATCTTGACTTGGGATTTTCTGTCTGATAGGTAGGAGTGGAACCATGATAATGGTTTGTCACCTATTCCTATTTCTCTTAGCCTGTCCAAGAGAATGGAGTGGATGATAGAATCAAAGGCAGATGTTATGTCTATGAAGATTAGTATGAAGCCCTTCTTTATGTCTTCAATTCCTTTGAGTACTGCATTTAGTAGAGATGTTAATAAAGTTTCTACCCTGTGGAGCTCTCGGAATCCATGTTGTTGAGGGTCAAGTGGGAATGTTGAGTCGACATGGTCCTGTAACTGACGTTGGACTGTCTTTTCGATTAGTTTGGCTAGAAGTGGAATTCTGAATATGGGGCACTATGAGGCAGGAGAGGTTGGGTCGGTTGTGTAACTCTTTAGTAGTGGTCTTATGGAGGAGATTTTCAGTGATGGCAGCATGATTTCTTGTGATAGAGATGAGTTTATTATTTTGCTGAGTGCTGGTGTTAGGTTTTGTGTGAATTCCTTTATCCAGCCGGTTGGGCGGGGGTCCAGTGGAGAAGTGGTTGTGTTCAGGGACTTAAGAGTTTGGTGCAGAGATGTGTGGAGACTGTATAGAATGAAGTCCAAATTTTAGGGTGAACTTGTTCTGAAGGAGATGTGATTGATTGGTTTGTTGTACTAGAGAGCTTCGGAGAGAGGTAGCATAGAAACGGTCATCACAACAGTTTACATAAGGTTAATATTCAATAGGGGAGAGAAAAGGAAAAATTAGCAAGAGAGAATGAGGCAAAGGAGAGGGAAGAAGAAAAATCAGTAATATCAAGAGGTTCAATGAACACATGTTCAAGGTCGCATTCCACTTCTCAAGAAAGTCTACATCATTAGTAAACATTATTGGCTCTTTCATTATATGGAGGCCATGAAAGATCCTCTTAGCACAGTAATATTCAATCAGTGTAGCATTTACACTCATACTTATGCACGTTAAACATGCCCCTAAATCTTTTTTTTTTTTTTTTTGAAATCTTTCTTTATTGAGACAAAAGATAAATGGTACACAGTTCTTAACATCTTGAAAATGCATACATAGCAAACGGTATGGGTTCGATAATATCAAACAAAAGAGAGATCCATCAACGTCAACAGTTACCCAATAAATCATCATCTCTTCATTTTCATATTTATTCCCCCCATCCCCCCCCTAAGACGTGAAACTGTTGTCCGTTCAACTGTAGTTATTCAAATTTCCCACAAGCATAACAAGATAATGCAAAACAGATGGACATAATCAAGTACAACACACGTGAGAAACATTATAGTACAGAGAAACAGAGAAATTCTCCTCAGCAAGAAAGAAGAACACACGTGAGAAACAGTATAGGACAGAGAGACAGAGAAATTCTCCTCAACAAGAAAGAAGAAAGTGGGGAACCCCCCCCCCCAGTACCCCAGAATAGGTAAAAACATGCCGCAGACTCTAAGCTACGCCTAGAACCCCAAAGGACACTGGGACCCCAGGGCCCCCAATAATCTCAAACTATGTCTGAGGATAGAACAACATAATGGCCCCACCCCCCGTAGTCCAACTATAACAAACCCCCGGACAGGTGAGCCCAGGGTGTATTCTTCTCCTGTGCCCACCATCACATCCAGTAGGGAGGCAGGTAAACTGATTAACCCCTCCCCTAATCCCCCCCTCTCTAAACCCCCCCTCCCCCCTCCCCCCCCCATTTCCCCCAATAGGTGCAATCCAATCCACATTGTGTGTGCACTCGGGAGAGGCCCGTAAGCAAAAGTAAAGATCCTCAAAGCCCGCCCAAAATCCGACTGCGAGTATGTCGAGGTAGAGACTCCAAGTGTGGTCCCCAGCCCCGCAAGAAACGCTGCCACCGCCCGGGATGCCCTCTAGCACGAAGCCCTTCCATCAAAAGCAGCTCATGCAGGCGCCCCCTCCACATCCCGTAGAGGGGACCTCTGGCATCCAACCATCCATGCAAAATAGTCATTCTCGCAGCCGCCAACACCAAACGCATCCAATGCAGTACCCACTGTCCCACCCGTTCAGTCCAACCGTCCTCCCACACATCCAAAACCACATTCACTGCAGTAAAAGGTAACAGGTGGAGCACACCCCCCCCAAGGTATGCAAACACCTTGCCCCAGAAAACTTGAACCCGTGCACACCCCCAGAACATATGACCCAATGTGGCATGTTCCCCCCCACAGCGAGGGCAACAATGAGAACTGGTAATCCCGGCCTTCCACGCCCTACGAGGAGCATAGTATAGACGACGCAACAGTTTATACTGCATATCCCGTAAAGTCATTACCACACTAAGTTGAGGGATATTAGACAGACCCTCCAAGAGCTCAGCCCCTGTCACCGCCAAACCTAAGTCTCGCGTCCAAGCCGCGGCCAGATCATCCAATTCCAGCGGCGGCACCATGTCCCATAACACTTTGTGTAACCAAGCTACACGCACCCCCTGCTCCCCCCCTAACAAAGCCACCTCAATTTCAGAGCTGACATCGCCACGCAACGTCTCCTGGGGCACCGTACGAATATAACTGCGCACCTGAGCGTAGAGAAAAACGTCCCTGCCCCGTAAAGGATACTGCTGACACAAGGAAGAGAATTCTGCCACCACTCCCTCTGGTGCTACCACATGCTCCAAATTCACAATACCCAGCTGAGTCCAACGCATGAATAAACTACCCCCAAGGCCCGGTAGAAATGCACCATTTCCCCGAATGGGGAGATACGGGGAAGAAGAAGCAACAATCCGGCGGCTAGCACAAAAATACTTCCACGCTTTGCGAACGGGGTCCAGAACGATCGCTCTTAAAGCTCTGTCCGGTATCTGCACCCTCGGCGCATGCAAAAGGTAACGCAAGTGGAAGGGCTTCACCGCCCCTTGCAACATCGCCAGAGGAGTGTAGTCTCCGATGTCCCAAAGCCAATCCCACAATCTGCAACGTCCCACAATCTCCTCACCTCATCGGAGCAGCGGAACAGAGGGCAGAGCACGTGTGCTCCTCCCGCACCTCCCATACTCAATCGGGGCCTTCTCAGAGCCTTAAAAGCGGCTGCACACCACCGGGAGTCCCTCTGCAACGTCCCACAATCTCCTCACCTCATCGGAGCAGCGGAACAGAGGGCAGAGCACGTGTGCTCCTCCCGCACCTCCCATACCCAATCGGGGCCTTCTCAGAGCCTTAAAAGCGGCTGCACGCCACTGGGAGTCCCTCTGCAACGTCCCACAATCTCCTCACCTCATCGGAGCAGCGGAACAGAGGGCAGAGCACGTGTGCTCCTCCCGCACCTCCCATACCCAATCGGGGCCTTCTCAGAGCCTTTAAAGCGGCTGCACGCCACCGGGAGTCCCTCTGCAACGTCCCACAATCTCCTCACCTCATCGGAGCAGCGGAACAGAGGGCAGAGCACGTGTGCTCCTCCCGCACCTCCCATACCCAATCGGGGCCTTCTCAGAGCCTTAAAAGCGGCTGCACGCCACCGGGAGTCCCTCTGCAACGTCCCACAATCTCCTCACCTCATCGGAGCAGCGGAACAGAGGGCAGAGCACGTGTGCTCCTCCCGCACCTCCCATACCCAATCGGGGCCTTCTCAGAGCCTTAAAAGCGGCTGCACGCCACCGGGAGTCCCTCTGCAACGTCCCACAATCTCCTCACCTCATCGGAGCAGCGGAACAGAGGGCAGAGCACGTGTGCTCCTCCCGCACCTCCCATACCCAATCGGGGCCTTCTCAGAGCCTTAAAAGCGGCTGCACGCCACCGGGAGTCCCTCTGCAACGTCCCACAATCTCCTCACCTCATCGGAGCAGCGGAACAGAGGGCAGAGCACGTGTGCTCCTCCCGCACCTCCCATACCCAATCGGGGCCTTCTCAGAGCCTTAAAAGCGCCAGAGGGCCCTTTGGCACGGCCCTTAGGCAGAGGCCTTACCGAAAACGCCTGTTCAACATCCGACGGATACAACGCTAGCTTACGTGAAGTTCACTCTGGTTGAACTCGCAATAGACGCAAACATCGAAGCTATAACAGCGACGCTCAAACACCTATCAGCCTAAGCTCCTCGAGAACTGAGAGCATCAACACGTCAAAAGACCAAGGACACAGCAAGTATAACTGTATTGTTATCAATAACCTGCTCCTGTACACTCTACTGCTAATATCCAGCATACTGCAAGAACTTATCATAGCCATTATAATACTGTTGTCAGTAAGAACTTATTATAATACTGTTGTCAGTAAGAACTTATTACAGCTATTAAATTACTGTTGTCAGTAAAAACTAATTACTTATTACTTATTACTGCCATTACAATACTGTTATCAGTACAAACTAGCATCTCACAAGCTATTATACTGTTATCTGCAAATCAATAATCTTAATACTATTGCCAATACTAAATTAGCACATTGTTCCACCACTGCCTATAGTCCTTTAACTGTTGCCAATATCAATTATTCATTGCATTGTTGATAGCAATTGCGGATCACTGCACTGCTGCTAGTTATTGCACTATTATAGGCATTGCATTATTTATATCTAACCTAAAAATGTACAAGGTCCTGTTATTGATCACTACCCTCCTTACCTTTGGGCTCCCCTGCATCACAAACGCCCTCAACCACGATACTAGCTACATACCAATACTGCGTACATATGGAAGGAGATGGTTTGAGTTCTCCCACCACACAAATGCAAAACGCAACCACACATCCCACTCCCATCTTCTTAGCATTCCCCTTCAAGTCATCAACAAAGCCCAATCTGAGAAACTCCATCGACAACGCCTCCTAAAATGTGCATTGATAAATGCCAGATCCATACGATCAAAATGGCCCGTAGTCATGGACTTGATTCCTCAATACAAGCTCGACATCCTGATGGTTACAGAATCATGGCTATCTGACAGCGACAACATCCTCCTGAACCAGATGCTGCCTCCTGGATTCGACCTCTACACATGCCACAGATCCACTCAAAAAGGAGGCGGAACGCTCATCCTTGCTAAAACAGATCTTAACTTCAAGCTATGCAACTCCTCCAGCTCAACCCACCTTGACTCCCTCACTATATCCAATGATCTCTGCTCAATCAACCTGCTTTATCGAGCACCATCCCCATTACCGGATGACCTTCCAACAATAATTGAGCTTGCATGCGCAACATCCACATCACGCTCTCCAAATTGGGTAGTTGGCGACTTCAACCTCCCTTCTCTTCATGACAGCCATTCAGAAGCATTTCTAGACGCACTAGAGGATCTAGGTTACAAACAATATGTCGACTCTCCCACCCACACTAAAGGAGGCAAACTAGACCTCATCTTCGCACCTCATTCCAAAACCTTAACACACCAAGCCCTTCAACTATCGGTTATACCAGTACCTTGGTCTGATCACAATCTTATTCAATTCAATATACCCACCTTTACCTCACATGTGAGTCAAATACCATCTAACTCACCCGGAACCCATGCAGTCCGTTTTCAACCTCTCAACCGCGACAAAGTCCTAGATAACCTCCATCCACTCTTGACCAACACTACCCTCAACTTAGATGACCTGATATCCAAATGGGACGAGAACCTCAGAGCCGCCTCATGTCCAGTGCACATGGATAAGAAAATAAGAAAACGAGAACACGCACCATGGTTCTCTGCTGACCTTCGTACATCCCTCATTCATCTACGCAAACTTGAAAGACAGTGGCGCCAAACCCACTCACCAGAAGCCCTTGAAACATATAACTCACACCTAGCTACCCACCGTGAAAAGGTAACATTGAGCAGGAAACTATACCACACAAACCTACTGAAGCGCTCCATCAATAAACCTCATGCTCTATTCAACTTAGTAAGATCCATAACAAGAGAGCCAGTTTCAGACCAACCTGCAACACCTCGGCCACAGGACTACGCAAACTACCTGCAATCAAAAATGATTAAGTCCAGCACATGCATAAATACCATCAACCCCATTATATCACCTAAGGAATCTCATATAACTCCATTTTGCAACTTCAATACTATATCATCTAGTGAAATTGAGAGAATTATTGCCTCCATCAATCCTAGCACGGCACCTAACGACCCATGCCCAGCTAACTGGATCAAAGATCTGCGACATGATCTAAGCCAAATCCTATGCAAAATTCTGAACCAATCCTTCCTAACAGGCTCATTCCCCCAGAGTCTTAAACACACCTCTATCAAGCCCCTACTAAAAAACAGTAAGCTTGATCCATCCAAAGTTGAATCATTTAGGCCAATCTCAAGCATCCCCCAGCTTGCAAAAATCATTGAGAAAGCTGCCCAACAACAACTCCAGCATCACATTGACACAGAAGCACCCCTAGACAAATCACAACATGGATTCAGAGAAGCACATGGAGTCGACACAATCCTTACAACCCTATTCAACGATCTGATCACAGGAATAAACAACATCAAACAAGGATTTGTTCTCATCTTTTTAGACATTTCTGCTGCCTTCGATTCTGTAAACCACGATATACTAATTCAACGTCTGAGAGAGAAGGGGATTCGAAGCACAGCACTGGAATGGTGTAGATCCTACCTTTCCAACAGGTGGCAACAAGTTAAAACAGGCCAGAAATCCTCAGAGCCGTTCCTACAGTCTCAAGGCGTACCACAAGGATCTTCACTATCGGCGTTAATGTTCAATATTTATATGCAGCCGATTTGTGAATTGATCAGATCCTTCAACGTGCAATGCTTGGCATACGCTGATGACATCCTCATATACATGCCGTTCAAAACTGACCAACCAGTGTTTACTCCAATAACCAACTGTTTCGGAGCAGTAGCTGAATGGTTGCTGACTCAAAACCTAAGAATAAATCATAGCAAAACTGATGTCCTATTTGTTACAAGGAATCTTAAGTTTGTACCTCCGCCGTCACTGCTGGTCAACAACACAGAACTGACGTCCAAACCCACGATCAGATACCTCGGCATAACATTAGATCAACACCTGGACATGACAATGCACGTGAAGAATGTGACAAAGAATATATACCATAAGATCAGAACACTACGCCACCTCCGTCCACTACTAGACTATACTGATTACCGGTCAACCTTCCAGGCACTAGTCCTGCCACATCTAGATTTTGCAAACATCATCCTCCACGGGCTCCCTCAATCAACCTTAAATCCACTACGTCTGGCTATGAATACAGCTGCTAGAGTCCTCTCTGGGTCACCAAGGTCTGCTCATATAACGCCTATCATGAAAGACCTACACTGGCTACCACTACAAGCCAGACTCTCATACAAGTCACTAGTTTTGACCTTCAAAGCCATGAATATCTACCCACCAACACCAATCAGTAAACTAATCCATAACACCCCTGAAAATAGAAACAGAAGGACTACAACTATGAACACTTTAATAGTTCCTAAGATGATGACTTCATGTACTAAAGCCACATCAAACAGAGCTTTTTCATTGTTCGCACCCAGGAATTGGAATAAACTTCCCCACGAAATCCGCGGCATCAAAAGTCTATTACAATTCCGCAAAGCCGTAAAGCATCACTTATTCACAAAATACTACCCAGAAGTGTCCATGGACACTCACACAGCCAACAGGCCTCCCACTCACACCAAACACCCTAGCACTTTAATCCAACCAGAAAACGGTTAGTCCCCACGAAAATCCACCTTACTACTATAGACTCATCCTACCCATGAATACATGTTCAATATTCACTCGAGTTTAAATATGGTACATAATTAAAGCATATAAATAGTATATTGTTTATTGTACATAGTTATCCCTTTTATTCCATGTTTTATATTCCCTTGTTCTATGTAAACTCGATGTTACCTGTACACATTGCAGTATATTTTGTTCGATGTACACCGCGCTGATTTTAATAGCGCGGTATATAAGAGATGTTAAATAAATAAATAAATACCGTAACAAACAAGCTATATTATATTTACTGATATCGGGAAGTCCCAGGCCACCCAAGGACCACGGCTGTCGTAGCACAGCCAGACGCACCCTGGGTCGCCTCCCCCGCCAAAGAAAACGATTAATCAGCCTATCCATCTTCTGCATGTCTGAACGCCTCAACAGCAGTGGGAGTGTCTGCAGCACATACAAAATTTGGGGAAATACCACCATCTTGAACAATGCAATGCGACCCCCTAGAGATAATGGCAGATCTTGCCACTTATCCATACGAACCGTCATGGCTGCCAAAAGCTTAGTGACATTCAGCTGGTAGAGTTCTCCCAACTGTCCCGGCACGTAAATACCTAGATATTTAAAATGTCCCCGCGCCCATTTCAGAGGAAAGTCACCCTGCCACTCCCGGTGCGCATCAGGCCCCAATAGCATCGCCTCAGACTTATCCAAGTTTAATCGGAACCCTGAGGGCACCCCATAGTCATATAGAAGATTTAATAGATGTGGGAGCCCCCTCTGAGGGTCCTCGATATGCACAAGGAGGTCGTCAGCAAAGGCCGCGATCCGAAATTCCGTCCTTCCCACAGTGATACCCCGAAAGTGAGAGTGGGCCCGAATCCGTATCAACAAGGTGTCCAAGGTAAGCACAAATAGGAGCGGTGACAAAGGACAGCCCTGGCGCGTCCCTTTCTGTATAGAGAATTCTGATGACATGTTCCCATTCACCATGATAGCCCCTATCGGGTTCGCGTAAAGAAGCCGTACCACCTCCACGAAGAAACCTGTAAACCCCATGGCAGCCAAGACCCGGTACATAAACCCCCAATTTACCCGATCAAATGCTTTTTCAGCATCAAAACTTATAAGCATAGACTCCAATCTAGCCGTATGTCCCACACAGAGGGAAATCAGTAGCCTTTGCAAACTATAAGCTGCGTGTCGACCCCGCACAAAGCCCACTTGATCTTTATGAATCAAAGTCGGCAAAAACACCGCCAACCGATCTGCCATGATCTTTGCTAAGATTTTAATATCCACATTAAGAAGAGAAATGGGCCTATACGATCCCGCGAGAAGCGGGTCTCTCCCCGGTTTCGGCAAGATAGTGACCAAAGCTTTATTCGCCTCATACGGGAAATGACCACGTTGTATCAAATCTTCAAA
This sequence comes from Ichthyophis bannanicus, assembly GCA_033557465.1. Classification (NCBI taxonomy): domain Eukaryota; kingdom Metazoa; phylum Chordata; class Amphibia; order Gymnophiona; family Ichthyophiidae; genus Ichthyophis; species Ichthyophis bannanicus. The sequence goes on from CM066031.1 coordinate 1,491,880,362, forward strand.
GTATCCAACAAGCGGGGCTACCAAAACGTCTCCCATCACCTTATAGAATTCACCCCTCAACCCGTCGAGACCAGGGGCACGTCCGTTTTTCAAATTCCGAATGCCAGCTTGCACCTCTCGTCCGGATATGGGTGCATTCAAAGTCTGCACTTGTTCTGTACTCAGACGTGGTAAAACGCAGCCCGCTAGAAATTCCTGGCTCTCTATCACTCTATCCCCATCCCCAGCATAGAGCTGACGGAAATACTCAAAAAGGACTTTCTCAATCTCCACCGCGTCCCGCCGCAAGGACCCGTCCGGATGTCGTATCACCCCAATATGGCGTGAGCCCCCGTCCGGCCTTACCAAGGATGACATTAATTTCCCCGCCCGATTCCCATGCTGGTACAACTGGAATCGGTAGTACATAAGGGATTTCTGGGCACGCTGGTGAAGGAGCATCTCCAACTCCATTTGTACCTCCTGCAACCTGCGCCGATTCACCGCCGTCTTATTAGACGCCAGCTGCCTCCGCGCTTTGCCCAATTCGCGCTCCAACAGTAGGATTCGCTGATTCCTGCGTCTCCTTTTTGAGCTATAGTAGCTAATGATTTCCCCCCTAAGAACCGCCTTACCAGCCTCCCAGAATAGAGCAGGAGAAATCTCGGGATGATCATTAAAGGCCACATAATCCCTCCATCTATCCCTAAGGAACCCAGCAAACTGGGCATCCCCACTAAGCTCCAATGGATACCGCCAAATTCGGTTATGGCGGGGGTCACGACTGCGCAATTCCATAATTATCATCGCGTGGTCAGAAAGAACAGAAGGACCAACTTCCGCTGCCACTACCCAGTTAAACAAAGACTCCGATATCAAGAAGTAATCAATTCGGGACCATGTGCCATGGGCTCGAGACATATGGGTGTACTCCCTGTCTCCAGGGTGTAAAATTCTCCAAATATCCAGCAATTTATTCGCCTCACACAGTCCCCACAGGCGCCGTGAACTCCGTCGATCTCTCCCCCCAGCGGCCCGGATCTATCCATAGTGTCATCTAGAACTGTATTCAAATCGCCGCCCAGAATGACCTGGTAGCCCGCCATGGATGCTAACAACCGAGTCAAAGCCCGATAAAACCGTGCTTCATAGGTGTTGGGCGCATACACTGAACATAAGGCCACTTTGACGCCATCCAACAGTCCCCACACCATGACATAACGGCCCTCCAAGTCCATTTCAACTTTTTCTTCCACCCAACCAACATTTCGACCAATTAAAATGGCCACCCCGCGTTTCTTCCCCACAGCTGGAGCACCATATACCTTAGCGATAGGGCCCTTACACAATTTTGCATGTTCAGCTGCAGATTGGTGGGTCTCCTGCAACATTATAATCCCGATGCGCTTGCGTTTAAGATGCTGCAATATTTTATATCTCTTTATTGGGGAGCCCAGGCCGCAAACATTCCAGGAGGCTATCCTAGTACCATTACCCAGTATAACAGCCACAAAAGGATCTCCAAACAAGACCAATCATCTCCGTAGGACGGCGAGGACCCCCCCAGCCTAGGGTCCCCCCCAACTCAGTTATACCTCTCCATCCCTTCACACACGCATCCACCCATTCTGTAGTGCACCCCACTCGTAGCTCATCCAAACACCCAATTGCACCCGTACCCCCCTCCCTTCCCCACACCCCAATAATAAAAGAGGCCCCCCCATTTGCAAACGTAATCCCCCCCTCCCCCCCTTATCCCCTCCCCCTCGCAACTCCTCAACTCCCTGCCCATCAATCAATTGTCGCCCTGACTCCCCAGGACCCTCCACCTTTGCCAACCCCCCGGGACATGTAGAACCCCCCCTTCCTCCCCATCCCCTGAATCCACACAGACAAACAGCAACCCCCAGTACCCTTTCCAACGGACGATAACAGCCTGATCACCAATTCCTATGCCCCCTAAGCCTTACGGAACCAATCCGGTCAATGTTTCTATCAGAGGATCTCTAAAGATCGAAAGTGGGCTGTTGTAGTTGTTGTGGAAGGACAGACTAGATGGGCCCTGTGGTCTCTGTCTGTCATCATGTTTCCATGTTTCTATGTTTCTAGCCCATCACCCCGAGAGGACAGCAACCCGGGGTCAGAAGAACCGAGGGCCTCCAGTCCCACAGGCGCTCCCCATGATCTCAACCCTCCACTCAACCCTCCACTACCCATATTCCCTGCAAAATAATCATCTCCAAGTGGAATGTCCTGCTCCATGTAATCTCAGTCTGCGCAATGTGAACCGCATTAACGCATAATAGCGCGGCATAGAGAAAAAATGCAAACAAACCAACAAAACAAACAAAATAAAATACTGGCAGGCCGACACTAAAGTGAATAATGGCTCCATATAGCGCCACTCAGCCCTCAAATCCCTTGCCCTCCAATTTATCCCAGCTCCCTAGTAAGTAGCCCCCCACAATAGAAAAATTGTGAACAAAAAGGAGCAGCTTATGAAAAAAGAAACCTGAATGACAACAACAAGTCTCACTTGGGACTACGAAGCCTCAGTGTGCCCATCTAGCAAAGCCCCCACCCACTCAAATGCTGAAAAAGCTTCACCCCACCTTTCATTAACAAATGTTTCCGCCATCTTTTGTCGAGCCAGCAAAGGCCCCCAACAAACATAGGGCAATCAACTTCCCACCCCAGAAGCACCCCACCAGTGAGGACCCCTACTCAATAGACCATCCCAAGTGTAAAGGATGGGAAATTGAGGGGGGGGGGGCACCAACACCCACACTCAAGGCTCCCTCTCAGCACAGATAACACAGCAAACTCAAACAACAAATAGATTAACAACCTGTGCGTTAAACATTAAATGGGTGCTCCCTCCCCTCAGCTCATGTATGTCCACGAGTACCTGAAAATCAATATCCATCACATGAAGGACCCCAAAGTCACCCACATCGGTCACAATAGGCCATGGCCTCTTCTGGTGTCGAAAACACACGACGTCCTTCTGCACTGTCCACTCGCAGAGATGCAGGATAAATCATTGTGAATCGGATGCCCTTTTCCACCAAGCGACTACATACTGCTTTATAGGCCCGACGCCGCTGTGAAACCCCGGCAGAATAATCCTGAAAGATTAACACTTTACAGGCAGGAGATCCCAGACGCCGGGACTGTCGCGCTGCTCTCAAGACTCCCTCCTTCTGGGCTTCATTTAAAAAACGGGCAATGACTACTCGGGGCCGATTCTCACCAGCTTTGTACAGGCCCAGTCGATGTGCCCTTTCAATAACAATCTCCCCGAGCCCTTCCTCCAGAGGTAAATGGGCGGGCAGCCACTTCACCAGATGCTGTCGGAGATCTCTATCCTGCACCGACTCCGCCACGCCAATGAAACGGAGACTATTCCGCCGGCTGCGGTTCTCGAGATCTTCCATTTTGTCTGCATGTTTTTGCAAGGCCTCTTCTAGCTTCTTAATCCGAGTATCCTCGTGCTCCCGAGTGTCCTCCAAGGCGCTAATGCGCTGCTCCATCTGCTCCACGCGACCCGTGAAGTCAGAGACTGCCTGGGCCACCTCGCTAATTTGGGATGCCAGCCCTCCCAGGCGATCCTCAAGCGCGGCCACCACGGCCCTCGAGACCTCCTCCACCAACATACACTGAGCAGTGGTTTCCGGGCCAGATACCTCACTCTCCGCCATCTTGGCTTCACCACCACGGGGCCGCTCTCGCCGGGCGGATTTTGATGCCATATGGTCCTCAACCAGGTTAGAGCGTTGCGTTATCCCCCTCCAAGGTAAGAATAGTGTTTCCCCAACGCGATCCAAGCTGGGGAACTACGGGCAGCAAGTCAAGTATGGAGGGGGGAAGGAACGAGCTCCGGAGCTAAGAAGGAGACGTCCTCCTTAGTCCACCATGCCACCGGAAGTCTGCCCCTAAATCTTACAAAATGCTTGACATTGCCATCTTTCAGTGTGAAGCCTGTGTTGGGGGCATACAAAATCATAAAACAAGTTTATAAAAGATACTGATTCCAATACAAAGAGCAGAGAGCATCAATAACAATATTGATCTTGAGAAAAGGTGGCTAACAAAAACCACAGAAGAGAAACCAAAAACAGGGAAGGAAAAATTTAAAAGAGATAATGTATATAGGTAAATGACCCAGAACTAATATGCACATATGCATATGAGTATGCTAAAAACATCAAACATATCTCACCCTTAAAGAACCATGTACCCACATAAGAATGTAAACCAAGGGCTTTGGACAAACACATATAGAGTGCATTGGACCCTACAGCTCATCACGAATATGAGAATTCTCAGTGCCCCTTAATTATAAATACATGGAAAGCTATAATTAAAATAATTAAACATATAAGTATTAACAAACCAAAAGACTATGCTGCCTTTGAACCGGTAATCCGTTGGACTCCAGAAACCTCATTATTTTCTCTTTCAGCAGCACTTCCAATAATTTACTCACCACCGAGGTTAAGCTAACTGGCCTGTAGTTTTCAACCACATCCTTATTTCTGTTTTTGTGTAAAGGGACGACATGTGCCTCTCTCCAGTCCTCTGGCACCACTTCCAACTCCTATGAGGCATTGAAAAGGTCAGTCAGTGGAGCTGCTAGAACCGCAGTATTCTCGGGTGTATCCCATCTGGTCCCATTGGTTTGTCTACTTTAAGTTTAGCTAGTTTCTCACAAATACAGTCTTCTGAAAATTGTTCAAGATGCCTCTCTCTTTTGTTTCTGTTTGTGAGCATTCTCTAAGGTCCTACTCCTGGTTCTTCATCTGTGAACACAGAACAGAAATATTTGTTAAGCAATTCTGCTTTATCCTCATCAGCTTCTATATATTTTGTCCCTTCACCCTTGAGTCTGACAATACCACTTTTGCCCTTCTTCTTCTCACTAAGAGATCTGAAAATGTCTTATCCTCCCATTTTATTGCATTGGCTATTTCCTCCTCTTTTTGAATCTTTGCTTTCCTGACTATTTTGCTAGCTTCTCTAAGTTTTTCCAAATATAGATGCCTGTCTTCCTCTGTCTGTGATCTCTTGTATTTCATGAAGGCCTCCCTCTTTTTCTTCACCTTTTCAGCTACTTCTTTCGAAACCCATAGCGGTCTCCTTTTCTTTTTATCTTTATTTACCATTTTAACAAAAAGGTTGGTTGCCCTTAAAATATCCCCTTTCAGTTTTGTCCACTGTTTTTCTTCATCCCCCAGCTGTTCCCATCCAGCTAACAACTCCCATCTTGGCAAAGTTAGTTTTCCTAAAGTCTAAGACCCTCACTTTTGAATGGATTTTATCAGCCCTAGTCCTAATATTGAATCACACCATCTGATGATCACTGGATGCAAAATGATCTTCCACTATCTATGGCTATCTAGGTACTGTATACAGTCAAACCTCGGTTTTCGTTTGCCCCGGTTTTCATACGCTTCGGTTTTCGATGTCTTTTTTGACTGAGATTTTGTCCCGGTTCTCGTACATCGCTTCGGTTTTCGTAAAGTATGTAGAAATAGGTGAGCCAGTGCACAAAATGAGACTGAAAACCTATATACAACTCCTGAAGAAGTGTCATGGGATAGAATGCAATACATACACCCTCGCGCTGCACACGGGTCTGTATACACTGCCGGAACGCCCACCCGGTCCCGGCAGCACTGCGCCCCGGACTCACCGATCGCCAGCGTGAAGAGAAGCGAAAGCCAGCTGAGCACGTAAACCGAGGTTTGACTGTATATGTTCAATAATTATCAGGCTTGCCTTTTGCATGCTTCAGGCTTATTGATGCTAGTGTATGTGACATTGTCAGTGTTATTTAGTGTGTGAAGCCTTCAGAGCAGCAAGGGTTTTGCAGATGAAGTCTTTACTTTTAGCAGTGTCCTATAAGCTGAATATTTGTTGTCTAATAACATAGACAGCTGTGCTTTCATGAGACCATGGGGTATGTTTACTAAACCGTCTTAATGTGCGCCTGGCGATAGTGTGCAGGATGCCACAAAAGGAGTGGGCGTTTCGGTCTTAACGTAGCAAAATGGGATTATCGCGCGATAACGCGTGCTGCGCACAATATCGGGCGAAACTCCGCTAAGCGCATTAACGTGCGATAATCTTAAGTAGGCACGCAGACATGCAAACACAGAAGCAGAGGTGTAGCAAAATGGTTAATGCACTGACTGATGGTACAGGGGTCATGAGTTTGATCCCCCAGTGTGCCTAATGCATAAGGCTGGCTGAGGCATCACCGTTTAAGCAGTGCTTTTTGAGGTATTTTACTTTTATTTTAATTAGTGCTGCCAGCAAACACCCCCTCACGGTGGTGTAACCTAAGGTGCCGCATAAGGCACCCAATATCGCACTCCATAGGGCACATTATAAAGTGCACTGTCCGCCAAGGAACCCTATAATGTCCCCTATAGGACACCTTATAAGGTGCCTTACAAGGCGTCCAATAAGGCGCTTGATAGGGCGCCCTATAAGGTGCCTTATGGGGCGCCTTATGAGGCACCTTAAGATTACAGTACTCTGAGGGTGTTTTTGCTGGCAGCCCTAATGTACATTAAAAATAAAGAATGCCTCAGACAACCCTATCAAATAACCCCACCATGGGTTTGAACCCATGACCTCTGACTTCACTGGCAGTGAAGAAACCTGTGGGCTACAGCTGCCAACAAACCCCTGGCTGGCTGCAGAAGGACTGCATGTCACTACACAAACTGTCTGCTGTGGTTACCAGGATAGGGTTAACCCACCCATACCCATGATGCACTGCACATGCAAATCAGCAGTCGACAGATGGGCACAAGATGGGGTATGCACCCCCACAGCACCTCGGCCTGGTAGGAGGAACTGAGCGTGTGTGGTGCTGGCACAGAGTAGCCACAGACCGTCACATTGTGCGAGTACTGTGCTCACCCTGAGGGTGAGGTGGGGCGCCCAGCACCAGGTCCACAGCACCTTTTATAGTGGGAATATGCTATGCTGCAGGCCCCATCAGTGCTACTGTGTGTGATAGATAGTTCCTGCAGACACATGTTGGTTACATCTGTGTCCTTCTGTATTTCACGGTCATGTCTAGCCAGTATGGACTATAATGCACCCAGAGTAGTGCATATACTGTGTTGTGCCATGGTTACATGAGGTAGGTGAAGGGGGGGGGGGTGTTTGGACCCATAGGCGGATTATGTACCACCACAAAAACCCACCCTCTGGGGCTCAGGGTGGGAAACATTATCACCCACCTAAAGATCCACATTCTACCTCCCTGCAATGGTGGTAGTAGAGGGGACCATCAACCCCAGTCCTGTTGGGGAACAGACACCTTACAAGGCAGAGCTGTACACATCCATAAAGCAATAGCAGACAGACATTAGGCCTGGGAAAGCTCAGCTTCTGCCCCACCACTATCTTACATTCTCCAGCAGCAAGCCTCTAGCCACTGCACCCTGCAAGGTGTTCCAGCAAGACACATACTAGCTGCAGACAGTCTGCTAGCTAGTCCATAGTCCTGGAGAAGATGCATGCACCTAGAACTGGGATATCAGCATACACACCAAGCAGATAAATCAGTGATTGAGCCCCAAAAGAGAACCCATAAATATCACACGAGAAAAATCCTATATAGCACTATGGGGGAACTTAGCCATGCCGTGGTCACTGCTCAGTCAGGGTGAGAGTGACCTCCCAGCAGGACATGCTGTGGCCACCCTGTCCATGCAGGTGGTGGCCGGGCACAATGTTTGATCTATTGCCCTATGCTCTGCACAGATGAATCCAGGCCAGGCCACCCTATCCAGGCTATTCCCACAGTACCTTGCTCCTCATTATGCACATTGGCAGGCCAATACTGGCAACAGTGCTAGCATAAGAACATAAGAACATAAGATATGCCATACTGGGTCAGACCAAGGTCCATCAAGCCCAGTATTCTGTTTCCAACAGTGGCCAATCTAGGTCATATGTACCTAGCAGTTTCCCCAAGGGACACAGGTTCCACAATGCTTGTATTGGTTCAAGCATTGATATCCTGGGTCCCTTCTTTTTTTTTTTTTTAACTTTTATTTTCATTTTGGAACATCGAAACAAAAGGACATACAGAATAGAAGACATGAACAAATAATATTATACAATCACGGACAGTAAACCCCAACCACCCCCCTCCCCCCCTGCTTCTTCTCTGGGATACGTAACAATCCAGTCTCGGGTGTTTATACACATTATTATCTTTCGAGATAATATAATGATCTGCAATATGATGAGTGTAGCTATACGGCTATATTGGAGCATCTGGCAATCTGAACATAGTCATTAAGCATCTGCCACTTAGACAAGTGAGAGCAGTCTTGAACCTGGAATGCCATCCGACGAGGTATCTGCTCATATGTACTATATAAGCAGACAGAATTCCACCATTCGGTAAAAGTTAGGCGGGAGCCATTCTTCCAATTTTTCGTGACTAAGCATACAGCCATACCCAACATAAAATCCAGGAGGAAGCGGCCTGTCCTGGGAAGAGAGGGGATCCCCGCCACAGAGCGGAGTCCCACAATCTTCCAAGAAAGGGGCTCCCGGAAGTGTTGGATACTTTGTATCCGGTCCCAAACCCGCCCCCAATATTGCTGTAGTGCTGGACATTCATAGATAACATGGGCGAAGGTACCCACCGCTGTATGGCATGACCAACATCGATAGCTTGTATTGACATTCCATTTGGCCATCTTCTCAGGAGTATAAAAGCAACTGTGGGCAAAATAGAAGAGCGTTTGAGTGACAGAGGCGGATCTAGAGACCCGCACCACTTTGCTCCAGACTATCTTCCATTGCTGGGGAGTTAAAGTGATGTGCAATTCGCGCTCCCATGCCTGCTGGGCCCTAGGGGTGTCTCTGCCTGGACTATGAGTGAGAATTTTATAAAAGTTAGATGCCACCCCTGGTAGACTCCCGATACAACGAATCACCTCTGACAGCCCTTCCACGCTAGTATCAGAGCGCGGAATGACCCGAGCGCCTTTAAGGCAATGTTGGAGCTGCACCCATTGAAAGTAATATTTCGCTGGTAGACCAAATTCCGTTTGTAAAGCATTAAAGGTTTTCCAGCGATCCCCAGCAAACAGCTGCTTAGGTGTCCAAATCCCCCTGGAGTACCAGGGTCTCCATGCTATCGTTTTTTTGTTAATTTGAAATCGAGAGTTATGCCATATCGGGAGATGGTCCAGGGGGCACGCCTGCGGACCCAGAGATTGAATGAGGGCATTAAAGGCCACTAGAGTGTCTACAACCATTGGTGAATGGCGGGAGTCTGAATGATGGCACATTCCGGGGAAGTAGGCCAGCGGAACTGGCCCACTAAGCTCTTCTTCAATATCTAGCCACACCGGGCGGCCCACTGCCGGGGTATCCAACCAGCGGGCACCTTGCTTTAAGAGGAAGGCTTTATGATATTTGAGAAAATCTGGAAATCTAGCTCCTCCTCTCGCTTTATCAGATTGCAAGTGTTGTTTAGCTATCCTGGGTGTTTTACCCTGCCATAAATAACGGATAAGAAGGCCTTCTATATCTTTGTAGATGTGTCGGGGCAGTAAACATGGTAGCATTTCGAGAATGTAGTTCACTTTAGGAACTATCATCATTTTCACTGTTTCCAAGCGGCCCCACCATGTAAGGGTTAGTGGAGACCACCGATTGGTAAGTTCACGGACTTTGGAGATTATCGCCTTGGCGTTGAAACTAATAGTGTCCTCTAAAGGATAGCAATAGTAGACCCCGAGATATTTCACCATACTATGCTGCCAGAGAAAGGGAAAGGCTTGCATGTCGGCCGCATGTACCCGGTGGTTAAGTGGGAAAGCAACCGATTTGGTCCAGTTGATCTTATAGCCCGAGAGCTGCGAATACCTGTCTAGTAATTCTAAGACTACTGGGACCGAGTCCAAAGTTATAAAAAGCATAAGATCATCTGCATAAGTGGAGAGTTTGATCTCTCTGTGTCTAAAAGGGGCACCTCGGATGTCTGTGGACTGCCTAAGTAACAGGGCTAGAGGTTCGAGCGCTAAGTCAAAGAGCAGAGGAGATAGGGGGCACCCTTGGCGTGTACCTCTTTGAAGGCTGAATGGCTGAGATTTGATAGCATTCACACATATACTGGCTGTGGGTTCGGCATACATGACTTGAAGAAACCGGAGAAAGCCCTCCCCAAAGCCGTACCAACGGAGAACAGCAAATAAGAAGGGCCATTCTAGACGGTCGAAGGCTTTCTCGGCGTCTAGGGAGAGGCCAACTAGTGGTAGATCTAGGCTTGCAGCATTAGTCAAAACATGACATAAAGTCCTAGCGTTGTCGGCAGTGGATCTTCCGGGTATAAAACCACATTGATCAGGGTGGATTAGTGTAGACATTTGGTCAGATAGTCGAGAGGCTAAGATAGTCGCAAAAATTTTATAGTCTGCGTTAAGAAGGGAGATTGGGCGGTAGTTAGCTGTTAACAGCGGATCCCTCCCTTCTTTTTCAAATACTACCACATTCGCCGCCGAAAAGGATCCCAAGCAAGATGTGTCTTCAGCCAGAGCAGTAAAATAGAGTTTTAGGTGGGGGGCTAGATCAGCACTGAACGTTTTATAAAATTCGGCCGGAAGACCGTCAGGGCCTGCGGCGCGTCCCGAGGCCACACGTTTAAGGGCAGAGTGAATTTCATTAGTAGAGAAGGGTTTATCCATCGCAACCCTATCCTCTTCAGAGAGGGTCGGCCGTTGGATTCCGGATAATAATCGCTCAAAAGCCTCTGACGTGAAGTCACATTCTGATTTATAAAGACGAGTATAAAAATCCCGGAAAAGCTCTACTATCTCTGTATTATTTGTCACTATGTCCCCTCCTACCGGGTTTCGGAGAGCCGTTACCCGTTTGGCTTCTTTTTGACCTTTCAGGGCATTAGCTAAGAGTCTACCAGCACGGTTGCTTTCCCGATAGTACATCCCTTGCTGCGATGCGATATTTTTAGAAGCTGCAGCAGACAGGATTGAGTTATATTGAAAGCGTAGGCGTTGCAATCGTAACAACACACAAGGATCAGTGCGGGAAGTAAGAACCCGTTCCCCAGTTTTAATTTGTTGCTCTAATATTAATAACTGTTGCTTACGCTGTTTCCCCAAGCGAATTTGATAGCTAGTAATGGTTGCACGAATGGCAGCTTTAAAGCCCTCCCACCAAGCCCAGCCCATGGTATCATGTGGTAAGTTAAAATGGAAATAGTCCTTAATGGCGGCCCGAATGTCTAACTGAAACTCTTGTTGCTCTAGCAGGGTCCTATCAAAAAACCAATTTCCCGGATTCCCACTGGGCAGGTTAGCGTGCAACTGGAAGGAAATGGCAGCATGGTCTGAGATATGTAATGGGTGAATCATCGCTGTGTCTACCTGAGATACCAGCACTTTAGATATTAGGAAAAAATCTATTCTGGACTGTGATAGATGGGGGGGAGAATAGAAAGTAAATTCCAGTTCAGCAGGATGCAACAATCTCCAAAGATCCACTAAAGCGAGATCTTTGATCAAGGAGGTGAGTGTGAGGGAGCTCTTGGGCAGGCCACTCGTTCTAGGCGGTTGCCTGTCTATCAGAGGATCGACGACTTGATTAAAGTCGCCACCTATTATCAGTGAGGTGCTAGCAGAGGCCTGCGCAACCTGAGCAATGGTAGCAAAAAAGGCAGGATTATCCACATTGGGGGCATATATACATATACATGTTAGTTCAAGGTGTCCAATTTTAAGATGGACGCGGGACCATCTGCCCTCCGTGTCAGAGCTAGTGGCAATAATGGTGACAGGCAAGGATTTCCTCACCAGAATAGCTACCCCACATTTCTTAGAAACAGCCGGAGAGTAGGCAGCTACCATGTAAGGTTTAATATTGAGTTTCAGAGTTTCGGTAGAATTTAAGTGCGTTTCCTGAAGAAAAACCAGATCCGCCTTTTCATGACTCAAATAACTAAGGATTTTCTTTCTTTTAATCGGGTTGTTGATTCCCTTTACGTTCAATGAAAAAACCTTACATAGGGCCATAAGACATTGTCATACATTTGAAGTAAAAGCGCAGGCGAGTATGGAATATATACCACATCTGTACATCTATATCATACACATCAATTAAAATACCAGATACACCCCATATGAGAAAACAAGCACCGAAGTGCCCCAGAGAAGAAGCATAACCCCAAATATAAATGGCGACCATATGTCTGCGGGAGGAGGCCCAAGAGAGTGCGATTGTAATATTTGAACCCCTCTGTTATTATAGTCTCCGATCTCCACCGAAGTAGCTGTGGGCATGATAGAGCAGGGCCATCAAGGCTAGTGAAAGCCAAGGCTGTGAATTGCCAAGGCAGTCTCTAAGGTAGAGAGCGTCCGAAAAACAATATGGCGGGTTTTACCAATATAAGGTCAATTAGCTAAGTGTTCCTTGGATCAACGCATCAGATCTGCCTCTTTGGACTCCAAAAATTCCGCAAGTAATTCAGGATCATCAAATGTTCTGGTCTGGTTGTGCAGCGTTACCCTGAGTTTAGCCGGGTACATCAGGCCATAGCGAGCTTGCAGTTGTTGTAGCCTCGGTCGAAATTCCAGGAATCGCTTTCTACGATCAACCGTGGGCTTAGCCAAATCAGGAAAGAAGGATATCCGGTGGCCCTCAAACTCGATGGGGCCTTTTGCGCGAGCGGCATTCAGAATTTGCTCAACATGTTGGTATCTTAAGAGCCGAAAGATAATAGGCCGCGGGGTCTTCCGATTGAGCGCCATATTTGAGGGCACTCGATGAGCCCGGTCAATCTCCAGGTCTTTAGCAAATGTGATCCGAAGTAGGGAGGGAAGCGCCTTACAAAGAAACTCCTTCATGTCTCCAGACTCAGCTCCCTCCGGTATGCCCACGAGCCGTATGTTATTGCGGCGGGCCCGATTGTTGCCATCTTCCACTTCTTTCTGAAGGGCCCGTATCTGGCGCACTACTTTGTCAAGTTTCGCCAACCGGACCGTGTGTGAGTCCAGTATGCCTTCCATTTTGTCTTGTCGAAGGGAAAGCCCTTCAAGTTTGCTTTGCAGTATGCCGAAATCTTCACGCAGCGCTCGGAGTGACTCCCCGTTGGATTGCACAAGGTCTTTTACCCCTCGTATTTCAGTGAGGATCTCCTGCTGCATCTCGGGACCTTCCCGAGGTGCGGGCTGCTTTTGCGGAGACGGGGGCTCGGTTTTGGAGCGTTTACCATGGGAATTCGTTGGGGTCCCGAAATCTAGACGTGCTGGTTTGGTCCCCGCCATCACCCCAAGGTACCCCGGTAGAGTCAAAGCAACATTCAGAATTAAAACGGTTCAAAATTCAGGAGTCTTGGTAGGCCTCTCGGGAGCCTCAGCGCTATGCGACTATCCCGCTGGACATCAGGCTCCGCCCCCCCCTGGGTCCCTTCTTAATAATGGCTTATGGACCTTTCCTCCAGGAACTTGTCCAAACCTTTTTTAAACCCAGCTACACTAACAGCCTTTACTACATCCTCCGGTAACAAATTCCAGAGTTTGATTACACGTTGAGTGAAAAAATATTTTCTTTTATTAGTCTTAAATAGTTTACCCTGTAGCTTCATTGCATGTCCCCTAGTCTTTCTATATTCTGATAAGGTAAACAATCGATCTACGTTTACCCGTTCCACTCCGTTCATTAATTTATAGACTTCTATCATATCTCCCCTCAGCCGTCTCTTTTCCAGGTTAAAGAGCCCTAACTTTTTAGCCTTTCTTCATAGGAGTATCCTTCCATCCCCTTTACCATTTTGGTGGCTCTTCTCTGAACCTTTTCTAATAACTCTATATCCTTTTTAAGATACGGCGACCAGAATTGCACACAATATTCAAGGTGCGGTCTCACCATGGAACGATATAGAGGCATTATAATATCCTTTGTTTTATTTTCCATTCCTTTCCTTATCATACCTAGCATTCTATTTGCTCTCTTGGCCGCCGCTGCACACTGGGCCGAGGGTTTTAACATGGTATCCACAATGACGCCTAAATCTTTTTCCTGGGTGGTGGTTCCTAATGTGGAACCTTGCATCGTGTAACCATAGTTTGGGTTGTTCTTCCCTAGGTGCATAACCTTGCACTTGTCCACATTAAATTTCATCTGCCATTTTGATGCCCAGTCTTCCAATTTATCAAGATCCTCTTGCAATTTTCCACAATCCTCTTGGGTTTTAACAACTTTAAATAGTTTTGTGTCATCTGCAAATTTGATAACCTCACTCGTTATTCCACTTTCCAGGTCATTTATGAATATGTCAAAAAGCAGCGGACCCAGCACAGATCCCTGGGGTACACCACTATTCACCTTTCTCCATTGGGAAAATTGGCCATTTAGCCCTACCCTCTGCTTTCTATCTTTTAACCAGTTCCTGATCCACAATAGTACACTGCCTCCTATCCCATGACTCTTTAGTTTTGCCAAACATCTCTCATGAGGGACCTTGTCAAAGGCTTTCTGAAAGTCCAGATATACAATATCAACCGACTCACCTTTGTCCACCTGATTATTCACTCCTTCAAAAAAACATAACAGATTAGTAAGACAAGATCTTCCTTGTCTAAAGCCATGTTGGCTGTCTCTCATTAGTTCATGACTATCTACATGCTGAGTAATTTTATTCTTTATGATGGTTTCTATCATTTTTCCCGGTATTGACGTCAGGCTCACCGGTCTGTAGTTTCCCGGATCACCCCTGGAACCCTTTTTAAAAATTGGTGTTACATTGGCGATCCTCCAATCTTCAGGTATTAGAGATGATTTAATGATAGTTCACAGATTACTAATAGCAGGTCTGCAATCTCATATTTCAGTTCTTTCAATACCCTTGGATGTATACCATCCGGCCCAGGTGATTTGCTACTCTTCAGCTTATCTAATAGTTGTAATACATCTTCTCGATATTTCCTTCAATTCTTCTGCACCTTTAAATACCACTTCAGTCATGGGTAACATCCCTACATCTTCCTCAGTAAAGACTGAAGCAAAGAATTCGTTCAGTCTCTCCGCTATCGCCTTGTCGCCTCTTAGTGCTCCTTTAACCCCTTTATCATCTAATGGACCAACTGACTCTCTCACAGGTTTTTTGCTACGAATGTACTTGAAAAGGTCTTTACTTCGCGATTTTGCTTCTGCAGCAAGCTTCTTCTCAAATTCTCCCTTTGCCTGCCTTATCAATGCCTTGCATTTGACTTGCCAGTGCTTGTGCTGTTTCCAGGTTTCGTCGTCTGGCTCTTTTTTCCATTTCCTGAAAGATGCTTTTTTGGCAACAACAGTCTCTCTGACCTCAACTTTAAACCATGCTGGCAGTTTTTTGGACTTCTTTCCACTTTTTTTAAAGCGTGGAATACAGCTGGTCTGGGCTTCCAAGATAGTATTTTTCAACAACAGCCAAGCCTGATGTACGTCTTTAACCTTTGCAACTGCTCCTTTTAGTTTTTTCTTGACTGTTTTCCTCATTTTATCATAGTCTCCCTTTCGAAAGTTAAAAGGTAGTACTGTGGATTTCCTTACTATCCCTCCTCCACTAATTAAATCAAAGGCGATCATGCTATGATCACTATTGCCAAGTGGCCCCAACAACCTTATCTCTTGCACTAGATCTGGTGTTCCACTAAGGATTAGGTCTAATATGGCTTCCCCTCTGGTCGGTTCATGAACCAGCTGCTCCAAGAAGCAGTCATTTATTTCATCTAGGAACTTTATCTCCCTAGCATGTCCTGACGTGACACTGACCCAGTCGATACCGGGGTAGTTGAAATCACCCATTATTATTACTGTGCTGTAACTTTTGTTAGCTTCCTTGATTTCTTTGAGCATTTCATCATCCATTTGGTCATTCTGGCCAGGCGCTCGATAGTACACCCCCACTGCCATTGCCTTCCCCCTTTTACATGGAATTTCAATCCATATAGATTCTACAGCAGATTTTGTTTCCTGCAAAACTTTAATCCTTTCTGACTCAATGCCCTCTCTAACATAGAGAGCAACCCCTCCACCAATTTGATCAGCTCTATCATTACGATATAGTTTGTACCCAGGTATCACAGTGTCCCACTGGTTGTCGTCCTTCCACCATGTCTCTGATATTCCAATCATATCTAACCTTTCATTTAGTGCTATATATTCTAACTCTCCCATCTTATTTTTTAGACTTCTAGCATTTGCATACAAGCATTTTAGAGAATGTATTTTATCCATATTAATTTGTCTGTTACATCCATATTAATTTGTGGGCTGAGGAAGGTGTTAGCAGCCACCACACACTGGATAGACAGACACACACTCCCCACACGTATGCCAGCATTGTGCAACTATAGAGGTGTTTGGCAGCCCTGGCCACCACACCAGTCCTGGGCACAGTGCAGGCATGGCTATGGTACGCAATACTGTTGGGGTCACCAGCCAGGGTGGTAAATACTGTCAGACACAAGACCTGTAGCAAAATCCACAGACATCAGAAAGGTTGCTATGATGCAGCTCACTCAGAAAATTGTACTTAACCTCGGAATTGCTATCTGTCAGTAATCATAGCAACCTTTTGATAGCTGTGTACCATATTCCCAGGTTTAGGGTGGCATTGCTAAGGTATGCAAGTGCTAGTATTGGGAGATGCACACAGGGCCCAACATCCTGCCTCTCCAGGAGGATTTGGATAATGGAGCCTGTGGGTGCGGGTGTGTCTGCCCCTGTTGGCTGCTGCTTTAGGGCAGAGGTTCCCAACTCCAGTCCTAGTGGGCCAGACACTGTTAGGGTTTTCATGCTGTCCCTCATGCATATGCATGAGATACATCTGCATACCATGGGGGTGGCGAATAGAAATGCAGCACAGGCATCTTTATTAGAGACAGCATGGAACCTGAATGGTGTTTGGCCCTACAGGACTGCATTTGGGAGACTCTGCTCTAGGTAATGCGCATGTTTATGGTGTCTGTGCTCTGTAGGGTAAAATGTAGGTGTTTTGGGCATGTTTATGTCATCTGCAATAAAGGTTCTGTCTGTATTAGAACGTTTTAGTAGTGGGTAAAATAAGAGGACTGGGTTGGCAGGAACCACAGCTGGGACTTGAACCTGTGACCTTCTAAACACACTGGCTGTGTGCACTGCACCACTATGTTGCCACAGAGACAGTGCATTCCCTGGTGATGCCATGACTGTTCATCACTGTCTGTTGCAGTGCATGGCATCCACCTACACAGGGCTAGGCCACGGTCTGCTCTGGGCAGCTGCCACTGCCTCCTCCACTACCAGTATCCCTCTGCCACCATGCTGACATGCCCTTCTGCTGGTGGTTTATTTATTTATTTATTTAACACTCATTTATATACCGCATCTTCCTGAGATCAGGTGCGGTGTACAATTAACAACAGGTTAACAAAGCGAGGTTTGTTTTACATAGAACATCTTAAAACATCTTAAATTTTACATAGAACATCTTAAATTAAACAAGGCTAAGTCTAGTCATCTAAACAGTATAATTAAACTGGAACAGTGTGAAAAACAATTAGCGCAGTCTTAGGCCATCCAGTGTGCGGGTAGGCGGCTGCCTATGGTTCGGTTTCTGGGATAGGGGTGCCTGCATAGCTGTCCACGCTTCCCCCCAGCACCGCATGCCAATGTTCCGTGCTCTTCGGGGTACCTGCTGGGTACTATCCCCTGTGACACTCCGGGAAGCACACTCTTGCCCATGTTGGGCCCTCAGCAGTTGCTGTCTGGCTGCTCTACTGTTTCAGCATTCCTATGGGCCAGCTAGGCATCACCCTAGTCCGCACTGTGGGCCAGCTGCACCACAGCATGTGCCGCCTGCAGCCCTCTGTGTCCCCTTTTCCAGCATCTGTCCAGTTGCCTGTTCCGACATGCCCGCCCCTGCTGTTGTGTAACATGTGCCATAGGAAACCTGGCCGATGGAGTAGGAAACCCTGCTCAGCGCAATTACACTGTGGGCTCATTCACCTTGTATGGGGACGGAGCATAGACCCTTCCAAAATTCATATCTTTTTTTTGGAGCTTTCTTTGGAGTGTTTTTTGATGTTTCCCATTGATATCACTATTGGCCAGCTTGGTTATTTTATTTTTACATTTTCTTCTGTACATTTTCAAGGTTAATTTGCCCTTTTGTTCCGTGCACATGTATCACACTTATCACTTTTTGTAGGTTTCCCTGGTTTTGCTGTACATTGCTGACGGAAATGGTTTCTTTTCCCTTTAAATCAGCTCTAATGCCAGGGTTTCACTGGCGTTAGTTTTGAGCCTCGGATTTCACAGCATTAGTGTGCGGGAAGCCTCTCCCCTCCCACTCTCCATCCATTGACCCCTTCTCTCTGCCCCTGGGGAGCCTTCCTCTGCCCTCCGGGAGCCTTTCCCCGCCTTCAGCGCTCGTTTGCGCCTTGTAAAGTGCCATTATAATGCGATAAGGTACCTTATAGTGCGATAACGTCACAGAGCGCACATTAAGATGGTTTAGTAAACATACCCCCATGTGTATGCATGATGCCCAATCTGCACCCTTTCAGACTTAATTACTCTAGTACTGGCTTGACACCTTGTATGCAGGGAGAGATAGCTCAGATTTTCCCTCTAACATTGTCTTTCCAGATGAAAAGTAGATCTACAAGAATGGAGTAGGCAAGCAGGGCAACATTGCTGGCAATGTTTTCACAATAGTGACTCACATCAATCCTGGTAATCTATATATCCCACTCCAATATCAATCAAGTAATTTTGGTTGATATTGGAGTGGGATATATACATTACTAGGACTGATGTGAGTCACTATTGTGGAAGTACGAGTCCTGATGATGATCCAGATTGAGTGTTTTCACAATAGCATCCAGTCCTCTGTGACTGCACACCGAGGTCAAAGGTTTTCTCCATATCACTTAAGCGGCACCTGCACAGAGGCAAAAGGCTGGATTCTAGCTCTTCCCAGCATTATTGATCAATGGCCTTCTTCTGTTGTCCATAGGATCAGTAGTCATTTGAGGAGAAGGGAATGTTTTGATGCTGTTCGAAGAGACTGGTTACTGTACCCTACTTGTATTGTCAGAGTACACTGAAGTTTCAGGCACCTGTGAGTTCACTGTCTGCTTGTAATCCTGAATAAAAGCACCATTTGTGAAGTCTTTGTGTGAAGCACCTTTTTGTATAGTCATTGTTTGTGAAGGGACAGGGCCCCGATATGAGGGTATAAAGGGCGTTAATGTTAGCAGGTTATGGAAGCTTGTTCTTACTACAATAGGCAAAGTACTGAAAAGGGTGGACTCATAGCAGCCATTTTCCCCATATACCTTCACAATTTAGAGCCCCTAACAGCATCTAGTAGTTTTATTTATTTATTTATTATTTATTTATTACAGTTGCTTATATACCGCACTATTCGATATCAGCGTGGTTTACAGTATAACAAAAACGACCAGAACAACAAGCTGTTTGGTTTTACATAGAACAGGAGTACCAACTTGGCTAAGAGGGTTGAACTATATACATGAAATAATTACAAAGAACCATATTGAATTATATACATGAAATAATTACAAAGAACCATATTGAATGCCACAATCAAATGAGGAAAGTATGTGTATAATCTGCAGGAGGGAAGTTGGGACTATTCAGCACTAACAATGGATACTTTCTTAGGCGAGGTTATTTAGATTCCATTGCTGGCTGAGTAGTATTGGAGGAAGTGGTGAAATTTGATTGCCTTCCTGAATTGAGTTAGGTCTACAATGGCTCGAATGTCGGGTGGTAGCGCATTCCAACATTTGGGGACGTAGAGACTGAAGGCTCTATTTGCCGTTGTACTGTTGCATTTGGTCAAGGCCTTCGGGGTTATTAGCAAGTTTACAGCTGTTGCTCTTCTGGATCTGTTGTGGGGCACTGTGTGAATGAGTTCCGTAAGTGAAGAAGATGAGATGCCATTGATGGCCTTGAATGAAAGGAGTAAAGTTTTAAAGATAATCCTTCCATGTATAGGGAGCCAGTGAAGCTGCTTAAGAATAGGGGTCACATGGTCATTTCTGGAGGCTCCGTGGAGGACCCTTGCTGCAGCATTCATGGCCAGCTGTAACGTGCTCAGTGTAGATTGAGGGAGACCTTGTAAGATGGAATTGGCAAAGTCAAAATGGGGTAAGACTAGTGCTTGGTATATGGTCCGGAAATCATCTGGGTCCAATAGGGAGCGCAGATGCCTGAGTGAACGGATTTTGAAGTATACAGCTTTGACTATGTTGCTTATGTGGGATTTCATATCCAGACGTTGATCTAGGGTGACTCCAAGGTATTTTATTGTTTCTTTAGTTTGCAATTCCACTTCCTTGACTCTTACATGGGATGGCGGAATAAAGTCAGGGTCTCTCGAGATGAACAGCACCTCCGTTTTCTTGTGCTGAATGCGTAGGTTTTGGGATTGCAGCCAATCCGATATCGCATTGAAACAGTCTACCAGTGGTGTAAGGTCCATTTGAACTGTAGAGAACGGCATGTATAAGAGTATGTCATCAGCATATATCAGACAGCTCACCTTAAATGATCTAATGATATTGCAGATGGGCTGCATGTATATATTGAACAGGAGAGATGACAGAGAGGATCCTTGAGGCACACCTTGCGTTTGATGGAATTGTTTTGATTCTTCTGATCCGGATTTTACATATTGCCATCTTCCATCTAAATAAGACTTGCACCATTCGAGCGCAGTATTGCAGATTCCCTTCTCTTTCAGTCGCCCGAGGAGAAGTTCATGATTTACCGAGTCGAACGCCGCAGCAATGTCTAAGAAGATGAGCACAAAACCTTGTCGGATGTTATCAATGCCTGTGATTATATTGTTGAATAGGAAAGTGAGGAGGGTCTCAACTCCATGATACTCTCTGAACCCATGTTGGCAATGATCTCGGGGAGCTGTAGAGTCGATGTGATCTTGAATTTGCCTTTGTACCTCTTTCTCAATTATCTTAGCTAGGAGAGGAATACTAGCTATTGGCCTGTAAGAATCGACCCTTTGGGGGTCTAGTTTGGGGTTCTTCAATAGTGGCCTAATGGAGGTCTGTTTGAGTGCTGTGGGGAAGGAACCAGTAGTGAATGAAAGGTTTATCAGTTTTGCGATGAACGGACTGAACTCACTGCGTAGTTCCTTAACCCAAAAAGCTGGGCAAGGGTCGGTTTGCGCTGTGGAGGTATTGAGAGACACTATTGTATCTTCAATACATTTTGTGGATGGTGTGGGAAATTTAAGTAGAGGGGTTAGGCCGGTTGGTTCTTGACACGAGGCTGTTGAGATTTTGTCAGTCTGTATGATCTTGGATTGTAAGTAATCAGCGAATTTTTGTGGGTGAATCTCATCGTGTTGTTCTGGAGATGGTTCCTTCGAAAGAGATTGGACCAGGTTGAAAAGATCCCGTGGTTTGTTCAGGGATCTTTTCAGAGTGTCAGTGTGGTATTGTTTCATATTAATAGTGATTGCTTCTCGGTGCATTGATAGGTGGAGTTGGTAAGCGGTCTGATCTTCCGTGGAGAGCGATCGGAGCCATTTTCTCTCAAGCCTGCGTAGCTGTGTGAGAGAAGATCTAAGCTCAAGAGAGAACCATGGGGCAGCGTTTCTTTTTCTCCTTGATGTGTTATTTGATTGTGGGCATTGTGCGATGGCATTGAGGTTGAGGTTCCAGGAGGAGACTAGATCTTCAAGATCGGGTGTGGTTTTGTTGAGGAGAGAGTGGGTCTCAGCGAGGATGAGTTCCCTGTTAAATGGGCGAAAGCTTCTTGTTGACGTTCGAGGTGTGTTGTTAAGCTTTCGGTTACTATGCCGCTGCTTATCGCTGGTGGGTATCTGGAGCTTGATAGGTTTATGGTCCGACCAGGGTACATCAATAACCGATATCATTAAGTTGTAGTCTTGCTCAAGGACCAGTTTTGCCCTAGAGAAGAGCAATCTGATGATTCTTGGACCTAAAATCTGCAGTTATGGATAGCATGTCTGTATAGACGGATTTTAGGGGGAATTCCAGTGGATAAAAAGCTTTCCCTAGCTACCCTATCCTAGAATATGTCCTGCCCCAGCTGCCTAACCCCCTGCACTGGTCTTTGAGCAAAATCACAGAGGTGTATCTAAGGAGAGCCTTCACATAGTTGAGGATCCATTTCTGAAGGGCCTCTGTGAGATGACATAGAAGGGATTCCACCTCATATGGGATCTAACTCTCTGCCCTTCTAGCTCTGTGGGTTATCATTTACTGTGACGGCTTTGACAAAGACAGGTGGGCCCTTATATAAGCAAAACCCCCAAAACCTGACTGTAGCTTTTCCAGAAATGTAACACATATTTATTTGTAACAATAAAAATAGGATGAGGTTGAGGTGATGGAAAGTAAGGGCTAGGGATTCACAACAGGAGGGAATATAAAAGACCTCAGAGAACTGAACAGGATAAAATTAGGGAGGTGGAAATGGATTTAAGGGAACTGGGGTATGAGTATGAAGAGAAGGCCCTCATGCTCAAAAGCAGAGAGGATCAGAAACAGTGGACTAAGCTTTCATTCCTGAAAATGGGGTATCCTCTCTAGGGTCACCTGATTTCCCTCTCTATGCTGGATACCTTTTGTCCTAGCTTCTTTAGAGAAGCAACCACTAGGAGGAGGAGCCAGAGATCCTTCCTCTGCACAAGTACGTGATGCAGTGCTTGTCTCTGGGGCAGGTGTGGGCAAATGGCTTTCAGCAGAATGGAGAAAGACTTCCAAATAGACTGATTCCAGACCATCATCCTCATGTCCAGGAACAAAACTCAGGATTGCCATATGGAGTGTTTGTTCAAGATTTTCCCATGCTAGTCTTGCTCCTGATGCAGAAAGCAAGCTAACGCAGAAGCATCCCGAAACAAAACCACTGCACTAAACCATAATGCAGTAGGCATGTAAATTATAACATATGATGGAATGACTAATAGCACAGTTTTTCACTCTTCTCTGAAATCTGAATCTTTATGTTGGCTTCAGCCAGGCATAAAGATTCAGTTGGGAGCAAAAGGATCATCTGAGGTGGAGTTTGATTCTTCACCTTGGAAGCCCCAATCAGACCCAGACCCCCCATTCCTGGTGACCAGCTCCCAAAGCTCCCCTCCCCCTGATCTCAAAAAATCATTGGAGACTCCAGTGGCCTCAGTGTCACCCACCACTCTGATTGCAATTAAAGTTTGGTGGTCCAGTGGCCCCTGCCCCTCACGCCTTGATTTCCCAAAACACACTGGTGGTTGCTGCAGCTTCCCCTGGGCCCCCTCCCACAGCTCCCTTAATACCTCCAAGGTGATGGGAGGCAGGAATGCTGCCCATATTCTCCTACTGCTGTGCTGCCATCTTTCAGAAGGGCAGTACCTGACCGCATGTAGTGCATTCTGGCATGCACCTCCCAGAATCAATCTGATAAATAAGGCAAACATTGTCTTGTTTGGCAGTCTGAGCCCATAACCTATGGTACATCCTAGGATGCATAATGCAGGGTCAGCAAGATATAGGTGCTACTAATTCAGACCCCTGTACACATGAGGCCACTTCCATACGGTGCATGCCTGGGCCATGGGGATGGCTAAAACTTGCACGGGGCCAAGATGTACCTGATTCCGCAATCGTGAGAGCTTGACACACTCGCGATTGCTGAATCATGCATCTAGATGTCCAGGCGTGTATTGTATTCCTCTGCGGGGTATGTCTCCTGAGCTGCCAGTCTACATTACAAAGCACTTTGGCTGGCATGCCAGTGCATTGGCATCCTGCCATCATGGCACTAGGATGTCCAACCTGAGGTGCTGAATGCCCAGTCCTGGAGCATCCCTAGCACACTGCCGTCTGACCCTTGGTGGGGGTCCCCAAGTTCTGGGTCAGGCAGCATAAACTCTCCTATGGCAGTATGATAGGGTAGGAGGGCTGCAATATGCAAACTCCACCATGCCTGGCACTTATTCCACCATCGAAGTGGAATAAGATGGGCGTCCATCTCTTTGCAGGGGGACGTACAGACGCCTGACCTAAATGGCCTCTGTACATCCCGGCAGCTGGTCACTCCCCTGATTTGTCCCCTCTCACCTCACCAATGCCCCCTCCTGCCCCCATTCAGCACTCCCTGCACAAACGCTGTGAACGTTTGGGGAGCACTGATGATGGAATCGGGTCTCAGGACCAATGTTCCCTCTAAGCTGCGCTGGGTCCTCCGCCGACATTCCTGCCCGGGGGGGGGGGGGGGTGGATGCAGCGCGATCGACGCACCACCTCTCCCCCCACCGGCAGGAATGCTGGCGGAGGACCTGGCATGGCTTAAAGAGAACATTGGCTGTGACATGTGTTAGACCCAACAGTAGAGTTGATGGGTCTAACACACGCCAGAGCGACTGTTCTCTTTAAGCCACACTGGTTCCTCCGCCGGCATTCCCACTGGTGGGGGGAGGGGCGGAGCGTCAATCGCACTGCCGGTGGAGAACCCAGCACAGCTTAGAGGGAACATTGCTCAGGACTGAGCGCAGTTTGGACATCCAGCCCATATGTCCAAACCCGCTATTTGTGTGACAGAATGCCAGCCCATGTGTCTGGCTTGCTCTCCTTGTTTAGCGCAGGCATTTTGTGCATAGCTTATTTGCATTCTGCTTGCTTGCAGTATGGTGAGCAAAATCTCTGTATTAAATTTGCATTAGGAATCACTGTGCTAAAGCTTTAGTGCTAGGCTGTAGTGCAGGGTCTCTGCATCAAGGCCAGAGAGAGAAATGATGCCTTTGAATGTATTTTGTGACTTCAAGCATGAACTCTCCCCACTTTGGCTGCTGTTTCGAAGATAGGCAACACAAATTTTCATTCATTCGAGCTGGTGAATATGTTTCTGACTGAAATACTTTTAGCTGCCTAGGTTTGGGTAAATCAAGCACAATATACCTCACTGAAGGCTGAGCTAACATGCTCAGATGAACTGAAATGTTGAAATATCCCAGTCATAGCCAAAATAATATTTTGTACAATAGTTCAATGTACACAAGGAGCACCTTGTGTTCTATACATACTTTTTTCTCCTAATCCTCTAGTGAATTTTTGAGTTAAGATTTTCCAAAACCTTCTAGATTACAGAATTTTCGATTTTTAAAAATATGTTCACCCATCTCTACCACAAACAATGGTAGCGAGGAATAAATCGGTCCCTGCACTTTGGTGCAATAATGCAATCTTTAATTTAAACTTATTTTCTGCATTTTTGCATTGATAAATACATACAATGTGAATTACAAACATTGAATAAACCAACACAGTAAATATAGGAATTCATAAAAAACCTAACTCTTGACTTCCCAGTCTGCCTTTTATTCCATTATCATACAATACAAACATTGAATTGTCATGTCTTCTGCATAGAAATAGCACGGTAGCATAATTTCTTTACTTACTTAACTTTTCTCCTACAAGGAATGGAAAAGAGCAGCCCTCTGCTGTACTTTGATTTTACCTCTGCGGAAGGCTTCCTTCTCTTGTTTCTATGGAAAAGAGCAGGAACAAATATTTAGAATATCAAGAATAAACAATTTGCTCAAAACTAATAATGGTAGACAATAGAAAATGTGAACCACATGCATGTACGTTTAAGGAGTCTGAGTGCCAAAAGCACGCATCTGTGTTAACAGGGCTCAGAACATTGACAAAAGGAGAATAATATCTCCCCGTGTACCACAAAAATAATCAGGAATCTTGCTAGCACATTTAAAATGATTTTCATTATTTAAAATTCAAAGCATCTTTTAACACCCACATTCTGACAAACCCCCCTTTATTCATGAAAGGATCACCTGTGAGATTGAATTCATGATTTATTTGATTAAAACTGAAGTCTTTTATATACTATGTAGGCGAGGTGATAAAAGAGTTTAAAAAACATATTGCAGAAGCTCACAAAAGTACAGGAAGAACTGATCACTTTTCTTCCTATAAATATTCTGAAAAATTATAGCTGTTAACATAACACAAATACAAAGTTAAACACTGATAAGTTTGTTTCTGGTTTGGACTGAAACACTGTGCATGTGAGTTCTTTGGGTTACCAGTGGGAAATTTCAGCCTCTCAGCTGTTCTAAACATCAGGGCTTAATATGTAGGCAAAAAGAAAGAGGAACTGTGGAACTGGGGGGAGGAGGCAGGCAAGCTGGCAACACAAAACGAAAGGAGAAAGGCAGCTCTATTAGGGAGCAGAGTGACTTCTCTGCTTAAATCCAGGCTCACCACATCACTTCCTCTTCCCTGTAGGCTGCCTGGAAACAGGGCCAGCCCATCCACTGAGCAAGAATGTTTTTTGCTCAGGGCCCCGCGTTTCAGGGGGCCCCGCGCAAAGAACATTCTGCTTTTTTAAAAATTACATTTAAAAAAAAAAAAAAGCTGAATGGAGTGTCCCACGGGGCCCCCTCTGCCTGGCTGAGCCCCTGTGCGCCGGCTTTCAGATACACGAAGGGAGAGTGTCTCCCTCGCGTCTCTGTTAAACCCGCAGTGGCTGATGGGAAATTTCCCATCTGCCCCCTGCAGGCTTAACAGAGACGCGAGGGAGACACTTTCCATTTGCGTATCTGAAAGCCGGTGCAGAGGGGCTCAGCTGGGCCGGGAGAGCTCAGCCGGGTAGAGAGGGCCCCGCGGGACACTCCATTAGGCTGCTGCTGCAGTGGCAGCAGCCAGCTTTTTTTTTTTTTTAATTTTCTATGAGCCGGTGGGGGGGGGGGGGGGTTTGGAATGTTAATGGGCTATGGAGGGGGTTAGGACTGATACTGGGCTATGGGGGGGGGGGTTAGAACTTGACTTGAGGTGGGCTGTGGGCTGTTGGAGGGGTTAGGACTGGTAATGGGCTATGGGGGGGTTAAGACTGGTAATGGGCTGTGTGCTGATTGGGGCTGTCTGGAAATGGGGTGATTGGGGGTTAGGACTGATAATGGGCTATAGGGGGGATTAGGACTTGACTTGAGGTGGGCTGTGGGCTGTTGGGGGGGTTAGGACTGGTAATGGGCTATGGGGGGGGGTTAAGACTGGTAATGGGCTGTGGGCTGATGGGGACTGTCTGGAAATGGGGTGATGGGGGGTCAGGACTGATAATGGGCTATGGGAGGGGGTTAGGACTTGACTTGCGGTGGGCTGTGGGCTGTTGGGGGGGGGTTCGGCCTGGTAATGGGCTATGGGGGAGTTAAGACTGGTAATGGGCTGTGGGCTGATGGGGGCTGTCTGGAAATGGGGTGATGGGGTTAGGACTGGTAATGGGCTATGGGGGGTCAGGACTGATAATGGGCTATGGGAGGGGGTTAGGACTTGACTTGCGGTGGGCTGGGGGCTGTTGGGGGGGGGGTTAGGACTGGTAATGGGCTATGGGGGAGTTAAGACTGGTAATGGGCTGTGGGCTGATGGGGGCTGTCTGGAAATGGGGTGATGGGGTTAGGACTGGTAATGGGCTATGGGGGGTCAGGACTGATAATGGGCTATGGGAGGGGGTTAGGACTTGACTTGCGGTGGGCTGTGGGCTGTGGGGGGGGGGGTTAGGACTGGTAATGGGCTATGGGGGAGTTAAGACTGGTAATGGGCTGTGGGCTGATGGGGGCTGTCTGGAAATGGGGTGATGGGGTTAGAACTGGTAATGGACTGTGGTGGGGTTAGGACTTGACTTGAGGTGGGCTGTGGGCTGTTGGAGGGGGTTAGAACTGGTAATGGGCTATGGGGGGGTTAAGACTGGTAATGGGCTGTGGGCTGATGGGGGCTGTCTGGAAATGGGGTGATGGGGTTAGGACTGGTAATGGGCTATGGGGGGTTAGGACTGATAATGGGCTATGGGGGGGGGCTAGGACAGGAAATGGGCTGATGGGGAGGGGTTAGGACTTGAGGTGGGCTGATGGGGTAAGGACTGGTAATGGGCTGTGGGTTGTTGGGGGGGGGTTAGGACTGGTAATGGGCTATGGGGGGGTTAAGACTGGTAATGGGCTGATGGGGCTGTCTGGAAATGGGGTGATGGGGGTTAGGACTGGTAATGGGCTATGGGGGGGGGGTAGGACTGATAATGGGCTATGGGGGGGGCTAGGAGAGAAAATGGGCTGATGGGGAGGGGTTAGGACTTGAGGTGGGCTGATGTGATTAGGACTGGTAATGGGCTGTGGGCTGATGGGGGGTTAGGACTGGCAATGGACTATGGGGGGCTGACTGGAAATGGGCTGAATGGGTTAGGACTGGAAGTGGGCTGATGGGGGGTTAGGACTGGTAATGGGTTATAGGGGGGGCTTAAACTGAAAATGGGGTGATGGGGGTTAGGACTGGAAGTGGGTTGATGGGGGGTTAGGACTGGTAATGGGTTGGGGGGTTGCTAGGACTGGAAATGGGCTGAGTGGAAGGGGAGGCTTGAACTGCAAATAGCTGATGGGGAGGGGGCTTGGAATGGAAATGGGCTGTGAGGGAAGGGAGCTAGGACTGAAAATGGGCTGATGGAGCAGCTAGGATAGGACTGGAAATGGGCTGTTGGGGGGGCTTGAATTGAAATGGACTCATGGAGGGGCTAGAACTGGAAGTAGGCTCATGGGGGGCTTGGACTGGAATTGGGCTGAGTGGAGGGGAGCTAGGATTTGACATGGGCTGATGGTGGGGCTAGATAATGACTAGAAATAGGCTGATGGGGGCTAGGTTTGGAAATGAGCTGATGAAGGGACTCGGACTGGAAATGGATGGGGGAGCTAGGACTGGAAATGGGCTGATGGGGGGCTAGGACTGGAAATGGGCTGATGCAGGGACTAGAAGGGAATGGATGCTGGGTGAGACTGGAACTAGAAGGGAGCTGATATTGGGGGAGGATTAGAATGGGATGGGTCTTGGAGAGTAAAATGGAGAGGGGAAAATATTTTGTGTGGGAGGGATGAAAAATCTACAATTGACCGGGTATTGGGAGAGTAAGTAGGGATTGAGGATGGAGGGGTAAAATTTGTGTGGATGAAATAGGAATGAGGAAAGAGCAAAAGGAGAAAGATTAGTATGTTAAAGCAGATGTAGAGAGAGAGAATGGAAAAAAAACTAGAAGAGAGAAGAAAGGACAAATGGACAGCAGACGATGGAGAGTTAGCAGAAAACATGAAGAAACCAGAAGAAAGTGGCTGGAGCAATTGCAACTGAAAGAAATGCACAAAAGGTAGAAAGATATCTCTTTATTTTGAATTTATTAACTGGAATATGAAAGCTCTGGGAAATGTGTATCATTAACGTCTGCGCTTTGTTTGGTACAAGAGGAAATTAATTTATAGTTTTATTTCTACAGTGTTGTTGTACATTTCAAGTTTGGCTTTTGGGGTTCCCAGTTTAATTATTGCCTTCCTGTTTCTAAATTGTGATTCCTTGTTTGGTGATGGTCTATGTTCTGCATGTGTAACTGAGCTGAGGTATTCTGTTTATGTAATTCCTATTTGACATTGCCACTTTTTCTCTTTCCCCAGTATTCTCTGAAATGTATTGGTTTAATATTTGCAGTGTTGCCTTTTGATAGGTAGGGTATGGTGCTTTGTGAGTCCTGGTAATGCTGTCAGGATACGGCGGGTTTGCTATGGGTTCTAAATGGGCAGCGTTTGTAGTAGTTCCTAATGTGCCTGGCGGTTGGCACTGGATTATAGTAATGTAGAAATCTTTTAGTCTTTCTTTATCCATACACTCATTAAGAGACATGTTAACTAAACGTTAGTGTATGGTAACATTATGCAAATATTTATGCAAATAAGGCCACTTATGCAAAGGAGGCCCCGCACCGAGTCTCCGCACATGGCCCCGCACCCCCCTTGGGCGGCCCCTGCATGGAAAGGAGAGGCAGGTGCAGAAGATCCTGCTGCTCTGGAGTCCAAAAAGAAGTTCCAGAACTGTGTTCTAGGCTGTTCCCCCTGGTATTTAGCCCTGCTAAATTTACTCAGCTTGGTCACCATCATCAGTGGAGGAGAGCAGTGGCCTAGTGGTCAGAGCAATGGGCTGAAAACTGGGGACACCAGGCTTGAAATCTTGCTTCTACCAATTACACTCTTTCTGGTTTTAAGCATGTCACTTTATCTCCCATTGTCCAAGGTATCCACTTAGGGTTGGACCTAGGAGACCAGAGGATCAAGCAACTTGATAAACATTTAAAATATTATGAACTTCATGATTAGACATGGGAAGGAAAAAGCACGGGATGTAAACTAAATAGGAGATGAAAAAAACTGTATTGGATAAGAAGTGACATCTCATAAGCTGTCATGCTTATAAGATGACAGCTAATAAGCTAGCATTTTCAAATACTAGGATATTTTGGCCCTACATTCAATTTTTCAGAATGGACCATGCATTTCATTTACTTGAGCACAGAATATAGGCGATATTTTAGTCTCTTCAGATTTTTACAATGGGATCTATCACATTTTCCTAAAGGACATCATGGCCCTTGTGGCCATTGTGGCATGTGAGGGTTGTCATTCAATGTGGACATTTGGTCAGATCCAGTGAGTGCAGTGGTATATCGTTTAAAACATATCACAGACTGTTTGACGTCCTGGGCCATATATGTTATCATTTGCCCTTGTCCAAGCATTTATGTAGGGAGAACTTGCTGTCTGGTTAGAATCCGGCTTTCTGAACATAAATCCAGACTCAAAAATACTGTCTTAACTCTGCCAATAGTTCAACACTGTGTTGATCACCACCATGAGTGGTGCGATTTATGGGGTTGGTCATTGATCAAGATTTTTTGTTGTAATCCTCTGTAAATAATTAACTGCCTAAATAATCAAAGGCTCTTATTATAAGCTATACATGATTGCTTTTGTTTATAACATTCCTTGTACATAGTTGCAATGTTACATAATGTTCTATGTATTTGTTCACCAATGTTCTATGTAAACCGCCACTGATCTTGGGAAGGGGCGGTATATAAAAGTTTTTAAATAAATAAATAAATAAATAAAATTGATGTAGTTGACAATTTGCAGGCTCGTCAAGCTGATCGTCGTTTGGCACATCTCCAACAGAAGTGGATTTTTCTTCTTAAGGCAGTTCAACCTACAGGTCTGGATGATTCAGTTGAGTGGATGTCGGCGATTTAAAAGACTTTTTCAGTTTTCATCCATACCTTTATGTCATCTTCCACGTAGTGTGATAACGTGATAATTGGCAGATCTGATTGGTTGTTTTGCTTGTATGCCTTTAAGTTCCTGTATAAAGGGCTCCAGGTTTTTTTTTTGTTCATTTAGATTGTGCATGTAATGATATAATATCCTTAGATTATAAGATAATGTATGATAGAAATCTTGTTTATTAATGTCCATAGCTATCTGGCACCAATACTAAAGAAAGGTGATCCGACTGACTATGGAAATTATCGCACAATCGCTCTGAGGAACGAGAGGCATCATCATGGGTGTGAGATAGATTCTTGAAAAGACAAAAGAACACCAAAAGGATATCTTTATGTGTTTATTGACTATAGTACGGTCTTTGACTGTGTAAATCATGAGATAGTCTGGGTCACATTAAGAAGCATGGGCATACCAGAACCTTAACATTGATCAAGAAGCAATAGTGTGAATGGAACAAGGAGAAACAGAATGATTTAAAATCAGCAAACATGTATGACAAGGCTGCATACTTTCCCCCTGTTTAATTTATATGCAGAACAAGTGATCAGAGAAGCAGGACTGTATCATCAACAACTTTCATTATGGTGATGATACCACATTACTGGCTGAACATGAAGACGATCTGAAACATTTGCTTCTCAAGATCAAGGAATATAGTCTTAAAATGTGCCTCCATCTTAACATTAAGAAAACAAAAATCCTGACAACTGGCAAAATTAATAAGTTTATCATTGATGGAGAAGAATGGGTAGTAGTGGACAACTTTAACCCACTTGGATCAATAACACAGGTACACTACCAAAAAACTGCCTCCAGTTTTGCAACTGATTCCTATAGATTTTGGGGTGCTGAATCCAGGAAAAATAGCCAAAATGTTCCATCACGTCAAGTTTTCTTGCAAAATTAGATTTCTTACCCATATAAGGAATGTTCACATAATTTCTTTTTAGCCGACTGCAGTTTATTTTCTTGGCCCAAAATAGAGGTTGTAATGGTTAACTAACTAGAAACACTCCCTCATGATATTTTAGAGTGTTTTGTATTCATTTTATACATTAACAGGACAATTGGGAGGCGGGGGGCTAAATCCAGTACTCGCGCTGGCGCATGTTCTTTCCTGTTCACCTCGCCTCGTTCGCTCGCTCAAACACGGTGGTTGCGACATGAACGTTCCTGTCAAATTTCAGTTTCTTGCAAGTTCATTATTACCTTTTGTTTGCTCAGTCATAATCCAGCTTTATTCCGAAGTGGTTCACTACAGTTGTAGTTTGCAGTGCTGTGTATTTGTGATGGCTCACAGAGCCAGAGGTTGCGTCAACTCTCCGGACAGTTTTTGTTTTATTTGTGGGGAATATACCGTAAAAAAGCGGCAGAGGAACATTTCTGCATTTATTAAAAAAGTATATTTCGCCTATTTCGGTTTGAAGTTAGGCGATCAAGACAAACCGTGGGCTCCTCACAAAGTGTGCAAGACATGTGAGGAAGATCTACGCTTATGGATGAAAGGTAAAAAACAAGCATTTCGTTTCAGAATACCTATGATGTGGCGTGAACAAAGAGACCACAGCAGTGACTGCTATTTTTGCTCTTGCATTGTGAAGGGATACAACTTAAAAAATAAGAACGTAATAAGTTACCCCAACCTTCCCTCAGCAATTAGGCCTATGCCTCATAGCAACGAAGTACCTGTGCCTGAACCACCAAAATCTTTGGATCATATTTGTGTGGACGGTTCTGATCATGATGAGACTCATCAGATGGCTTTTCCCGATGAGTCCAGTACTTCCGAGTTTGAAACTGAACCAGATCCGAAACCTGAACTTTTCTCTCAAGCTGAATTGAATGATTTAGTCCAGGATTTAGGACTCCCAAAAGATGCTGCCCAACTGCTAGGTTCTCGGCTTAAACAGAAAAATCTATTGTCACCAGGAACAACTTTTTATTGGTACCGCAACCGCGAGACACAATTTTTGAAGTATTTCAGCAAAGAGGAAGATTTGGTATTTTGCAACGATATATACGGAGTGATGGAAAAGTTTAAACTCAAGTATGATCCTGCTGAATGGCGGCTGTTCATTGATTCGTCAAAAGACAGCATAAAAGGTGTTCTTCTTCATAATGGCAACACATTCGCTACAGTTCCTATTGCTCACTCTGTTATTCTCCAAGAAAAATACGAGAATTTGGCCCTGATTCTTCAGAAGATTCGTTATGATGAGCATAAGTGGATGATTTGTGGAGACTTTAAAATTCTATCCATGCTATTAGGGCAGCAATCCGGTTTCACCAAATATCCCTGCTTCCTTTGCTTGTGGGATAGCCGGGCCCGCAACCTACACTGGGGGAAAAAAGACTGGCCAATTCGGGAGTATTTGAGACCCGGTGAGAAAAATGTTCTTCATGAGAGCTTGGTACCTCGTGATAAAATTCTATTACCACCTCTCCACATTAAGTTGGGTCTCATTAAGCAATTCATCAAGTCCCTTCCAAAAGATGGTGAGTGCTTTCGGTACCTTTGCTCAAAGTTCCCCCGACTTTCTGAAGCAAAGCTAAAGGAAGGAGTGTTTGTTGGCCCTGATATAAGGAAACTCATTTCAGATGGAACATTCGCTGAAACGATGTCTGAGAAGGAAAAAGAAGCCTGGGATTCCTTCAAGGATGTTGTTCTCAAATTCTTGGGGAACAGGCGGGATGAGAACTATAAGGATATTGTTGCCAGGATGCTCAATGCCTTCAAAGAACAAGGCTGTATCATGAGCCTGAAAGTCCATTTCTTGCACTCCCATGTGAACTACTTTCCCGAAAACTTGGGGGCGTACAGTGAAGAACAAGGTGAAAGGTTTCACCAGGACATCAAGGACGCAGAGAGAAGGTACCAAGGAAGATGGAACACCACTATGATGGCTGATTTCTGCTGGTTGCTGCTGCGGGAAACCCCAGATGAAAAATACGCCAAGCAGCGCACCAAGAGAAGCATTCGGGGGAAGAAGAAACGGGCCCACCAGGAGATTGATTGACCCAAGAATGACTTTAAAATCTAAACTGTGTTGACAAATATCGTGTTTTTACTAAACTTTGAAATAAAAATTTGCTAGTTATTACCACAGTGTCGGATCTCATTTATTAGAATTTTATTTTCACACCATCGGGTGTTTGTCTTCATGTATTGCAATGGTGCGGTTTGCGTTTTCTATTCTTACATACATACCTGTACAACATTTTTTGCACATTTCTTTGCTTTGCTTTGTGTCTAACCTCGCTCTTATATGCTCAATGTTTGTGAACATGTATGTGGCTGTTTTAAGTGCAGACAATTTTGCTAACATCACAGTGTGTTTTGTTGACATTACTCTATTCTTATGTGCTGCCTTGTTACAATTTTCTTTATTCTTATTTGAATAACTACTAAACAATTAGTATAAAGAATTCATCCAAGAAACTTTTATCTCGATCGCACTCAATCTGAAACGTTCACCTCAAACTGCTAACCCAATGTAGCAAAAAAATCTGTACGTGATGGAGCAAATTGGTTACCAGATTTGGATTTAGCGCACCAAAAAACGTAAAAATCAATCGAAACATTAGAGGCAGTTTAAAAAAAAATTTTTTTAGTGTACCTGTGTAATCAATAAAGAAACGACAAGCAGTCACAATGACATAATGCTCTTGACAGAATGAAAATGAAAGATCTAGACAAGATTCTCAAAAGCAGAGATGTATACAAAAAAATATAAGTCATACAAAGATTTGACTTGGCCAAGCCATGATATTTTCAATTATGTCATATGGATGTGAAAATCGGGCAGTGAAAAAGATAGCCAGGAAGAAAATCAATGCTTTCAAATTATGGTGCTGGTGAAAAATACTGTGTATACCATGGGCTGCCTGAAGAAAAAAACAGTTGGTACTAGAAGAGATCAAATCTAAGCTTTCTTTAGAAGTTCAGATGACAAGACTTTGACTTTCATACTTTGGACACATCATGCGTAGAGAGAGGTCATTAGAGAGACCATGCTTGGCAAGGTTGAAGGTCAACACAAAAGAGAAAGACCCATTATGAAATGGATCAATACAATAACAGCAGCAATAGATGCCACTTTATCAACAATTAGCCACTTGACTGAAGATCGAACACAGTTTAGAACAACTATCCAGAGGGTCGCCATAAGTTGGCCCCAACAGCAGTTTGGACAGAAATAGCTAGATAGGCAGATTAGTCTTCTGCTGCCATCCACTGTGTTAATATGGATAAACTATTGAACAAAGTACTGACCTGGACACCTCAATTCCTTTCTCAATGTCCTATGCAGAATGGAGCTTTTAAACTTCAAGTTTATTTACAAATTGGATATTGGACTATTTACAAATTGAACAAACCATCTTTCAAGAGAAACTATAAAGTGGTATGCAATGAAAATATAACAGTAACAGAAATAAAGTAACAAAATAATGAAAAAAAAGAAAAACATTTTAAAACTATTTCTATAACAACAACCACTGAACGTATCTAAAACACACTGACTGGCATCTCTGAACACCCCCTACCCTTCCTATTCCCAAAGACCTGTATATAAAAATAGGGGGATATTCAAAGGCATTTAGGCACTTTGAAGATCTGCAAACTTCCTAAATGCCACTCACTGGGATATTCAGTGGCACTAATGTAGTGATTGTTTCTGAATGTCCCCGGTTGCATCCACTAAGTACCCTAACGCAAGCCAGCAAACAATGGCGCGTTCAGGAGACAGAGTGGAGGCATCATCTGAGGATAACCAGCTAGTGGTGATAGTCAATTGCTAGCCAGTTATTCTAAACCAGCTAAAGTTAGGATAGCTAAATGGCTGTTTTAACTTTAGCTACTTTGCAATCTAGCCAGTGGCTGAATATTTCCGCTTACTTTACATTTTTTAAATAAATATTCTTGTCTCAAATCAATCTGAATTGCATTTCAGAGTGTTTGCACTAGGTATATAATATCTGAGCTCCAAGTACATCAAGATAAAACATCAAGAAGCACAACAATAGAGGTGTCACCCCTATCTTACCATAACTCGATCTCATTAAACATAACCGTCAATGGCATGTCCAAAATCCCAACTGCCTGAGGTAAAAAGATTGGATTTTACTCATTCAGAAAGCTGGTCAAAAACTAATATATCAAGAATCTTAGAGGCAAATAATAAATTTGGTACAAGCCAAAAATGTAGCAAATCTGAAGAATCCAATTATGGCTTTTTTAGGGGTGGCTAGATAATGGCTTGTTTCAATCCTGTAGGAAAATAGAAGGAAGCCAGGCTAGATGTCATCATTTCTAAGATAGAAGAGCATAGACCCAAGGCTGGATTCTTAATATGTTCAGACAACAGTGGGTCAGCTGAAGTAGTAGACTTTAGGGAGGTAATAATTTTCTCTAAAGTTAATAAAAAGGGAAGATTAAACATATGCCATAAGCTACAAAGATTCTTAACATATGATGCCTCAGAGCTGGGGTTAGCTTTCTTTGTGGTAAGCAAACAAGAATTAGTAGTCACCTCAGAAAGAAAGTTGGAATCAAAAGGGCAAAATCATCCAAGCATTCCTTTAGAAAGGACAGACGTATACAACCCAATCTTTGTAATTTTATTTTTTAACAATTTATTTATTTTATTTATTTATTTATTTTTCATTTATATACCGCTACTTCCAGTGATCCGAAGCGGATAACTTGCACATCAACATAACTATAACTTGCACATCAAGATAACTATGGGTTACAAATAACTTGAACGCAAACCAACTTTAAAGAATTTTCTGGAATTAGCATGAGCATGAACAATATTAGAACAGAAAACTTTCTTGGCAAGGCAAATTATTTCTTTATGAGCATGGTGACTTTCTTACAAAAATGGACATTCTCAGCTGTCTTGCATTTGCACCATCTTTGCATGCTGGCACTGCCTTTTAAGAAACTGCAGGTGTTAGTGGGACCATGTGCAGTCATGTTTCTGTGACACCTAATACTCCTGCAGCAACAGAAAATCTTCAACAGTAGAGCTCAACATTTGGTGCCAGGAACGCCCTTGTGTATCCAGAGATAGATGTAAGAAATTAGCTATAAAAGCCTGGCATCTATGTACTAAGTCATCCATATCTATTTTGTAAAATTTGCAGGAGGGTCTAGATGTAATATCTGATAATGAACCAGTAACAGTAGCCAGCAAAACAAATGTAACCAGGAAATGGTCTATGAAAGTGTCCACATGTTAAATGAATCTCTCTAGATGCACAGTTTTGGGGGCAAATGCCAACTCTAGAATATGGCTACATGATTGAACATGCTGCTACAAGCTGAGAGCCTTGATAAAGGATAGGAATTCCTTTATCAAAGTTCTTGCCAAATCATTGGCATAAAAATTAAAATAATCTAAAATTAATACGTTGGAAGAACCAATAGAAACCATTGCAATAAAATAATGCATTTTCATGGCTAATGCTAAATTAAGGGACAGTTGGACTTAAAGAAAAAGAATGGTAAGCCTCCAGTTTGAACCTTTCAGTTGGTATTGATATTTAGCTCATGCTTTTTCAGTAGTAGTAGTAGTTCAAGGAGAGTTGCATTAATAATGCTTCAGCTGGGGGTTGTGAAGCTATCAAGTCCTCAGAGAGACAAAGGTTGCTAGAGTAAATAACTGCAATGCAGCCCCCTCATCTACTAGGCCTATCCTTATGAAAAAATGAGTATCCTCTATTAACCAGTCTCTGTTACGAGTATCATTGAAGATTATACTCCTCCACTACATCAAAAATCAAATGAATCTTCTTTCGCAATGACCGATATTAAGTAAATCAGGCTTCAATACAGCAGCTTCCTTGATAAACCACCAGGGGGCATACAGTACTAGAGACACAGACAGAGACAGAGAGAGAGAGAGAGAGAGAGAGAGAGAGTGGGAGAGAGATTTGATACCAAACAATGGAATATAGTGACCAATAGAAATACACTCTGGGGATACCAGAATAAGTATTCAAAGGCCAAAGCCACCTCTATAATACCTGACAGGCGCTTGGTACTGGGCCATAGCTAGAAAAATGGCAACAAGTACCAGACCAATTGAAAAAAGTAGAAGAGACAGGTATCTTGAAGAAGAAAGGAAGAATCAGTGGAGGCTCCTGAAGGAGCACCCAAAGGAACATGTCCCACTCCTTGGACACAAGCTGGTGATACAGTACCACTGCTGGCCAGAAACATATAGGGGCCTGCACCATGATGTTACCTCTGGGCTTCTGGGTATACTATAAGGTGGGAAGAGCTTGGGTAGAGCTTAGGAGAGCAACAAGACCCAGGATCAGACACTCTGAGATTTTAGGCATCTGAGAGAAGTTTGGGTAGAGCTTAGTAGAACAACAAGACCCAGGTATGTAAGGTGAGAGAAACTTGGACAGAGCTTAGCAGAGCAGCAAGGCATGGGAGCAGAGCAGACACTATACAAGGGAGAGAACTGTTCCCTCCCCCTCAAAAAATTATATAAACAACTGAAAAAAATACAGCTAAAATAATACGTGTTTTCATAAGTATTATCTGTGTAAGTGCTGCTTGAAAATCCATGTTTAAACATTTAGGTAGATGTTTAAAGTTAAATCTGCCATTTACCTGTGAACATTTCAATACATAATGCATATGTTTAGCAGCCAGATTTTGCTATTGAACATATAACTATCGGCATTACCCTCATCCCTAAATCATGCCCCTTTTCTGGATGGAAAAATTGGGTCGTTCCACATATAATGTGGCCACATTTATTGGTAGAACCACTGTAGATTTAAATATAACACATTTGATGCTGTGGCTGACCACATAAGTGCTTTTTAATATTGGTCCTATTATACTTAAATGGATTGAGTTCTACCTCTCCCCTCTTTGTACTTCTGTCATTCATTTGTGACCCTTCTCTTACTCTCTTCCAATAAATAGTAACAAAAATAAAAGAGCAATAATTAAACCTCATGGGGAGCTTGCAGGCTCATATGCAGAGATATCAAGTGGTCGATCCCAAAGTGGGAGACTTATCATCCCAATGAGTGAGATTGAAGGTCAATGACTGAGGTTTTTTTCTCATGGCCATAGATGGAGCCTGACATACTGACTCAGGTAGTTTGTTCCTTGTGCACGAAACAAACTATTTGAGTCAGTACGTCAGAATCCATCTGTGGCCCTTTTCAAATCTAGGCAAAAGATTCATCTTTTTGAGACTGCTTTTGGATCCTGATCTCCTTAGTCTCCTGTTCACCTGGTATGCATTTCCTTACCATTCCCCTAGATATATCCTAGCCTCCAATTGCTGATTTGTCTGTCTTGACTAGACTGTAAGCTCTTATAAGGAGGGACTGTCTCATACATTGTGACCCCCTATTAATGCCCCCAGCGAAGGCATGTAGGGCTTAAGGGGTTTGTTTCCTTCTTGAACAGGTATTCCACTATTTCCTGAGGCAAAGCCTTTTGGGAAATGTAGTTCTCTTTTACCGTCCAATAAAGGGTAGTGTGACTCAAAAGTGGTTAAAGCAACAAAGGATTTATTCCCCTCCCGGGGTGGATTTCAACAAGGAAAATAAGGTACAAAGACCAGGTGCTTCTGGCAGAAGGACAAAATTAAACTTTCAAACTCAAACAGCTTACTTCAGCACAAAAACATGGCTTCCAGCAATCAAGGTAAACAATTCTGTTTTCTTCACAGCTTTGTACTTTTAAATTCCAACAATTCTGTATTTCTCTTCAAAGCATTAATTCAACGCAGGGATAATATATCATTAGATAATGTAATCGTACAGTCCATTAATTCCTCTGGCGTATTTATAAACTCTGGCTCTGTCTCCATTAATTCCTCTTCTGAGGCAGGAAATGTTTGCAATGTTAAATCTTGTGCCACGCCTTTCCTCACTGCTTTAGGCTTCTGGCTATACTCTTGAATCAGGTACTGCTTTAAACAAGCATTCTCATCACAGTCACTTTCCTCACAGCCCCAACCCTCCGGGAAGATAAAATCACAGTGATTATTAAAACCCCAGCCTTTAGGCTTACCTCTAGACCTGGCTGAACAAGGTTTACTCTGAGACGTGGGAATGGCTGTAGGTTCCAAACCTGACTTGTGCACAGAAGGTTTAAACTGCCTTCCTGGCTTTCTCTCCTTTCTGTAATCCTCATGATACTGCAGATAACCTGATCTGCTTCTGTTGTATCTTTCTCTTGGAGACTCTGTCCTCTCTCTGAATGGAAGTTTGGTTCCTCCCTTCCACGGAGACTCTGTCCTTCTCCTCCCTGGGATAACCTTGCTTGTTCCGTTCTCCTCGATACCTTGGATCCCTCTGATACCTTGGATACCTCTCCTTTCCTCTACTGGGACCTCTTTATGAGTCTGAATTCTAGGGTAGTGCTTAGCTCCACCCCTTAACAGGTGTTCTGAATTAGCTCATGACTCCCTATCTAATTGGCAGCACGGGTGTATTTCTTTCCCCTGTGCTTGGATTCCATGGCCACCATTAGCCATGTGCTTTTGTTTATGCTTCAGCACTGCTCCTGTTTCCTGCTTTTTAGCTCTTTCTGAAGGGCTGGAGGGACCCACTATGTCACAACATGTCTCTGTATAGCTCTGTGTACACCTTGTAGCGCTATACAAATGATACTGTAAACATGCATACGGACAGACACTTTTGCTGTCACTTCGACCCTCAACAATAGGCACTTTTGCCTTAGAAAAAGGTGCATAAAAAATCTGATTTTGGTGCCTTTCAGTAAGAATAACAATATCTGGCATATTGTTACAGTAAGCAAAAAGAAATCCTCCAAAAGTTGCTCAGAATAGAAAAATTCTAACATTCCATAATAGCACCAATGAGGATCTACCTAAGAAAAGGTAGCACAGTAAATACTGCAGTGAGCTCTGTAACAACAATATCACCTATTGGGAAAATTGAACAAGCTGGATTATTAGAGATCCCTACACAGACACTCTGCTAACAGAATACCTGGCCACAGTCACACATGCTAAATACAGAAGGACCCTCACCTTACCACGAAGGATGTCAAAATAAAGAATTCAGAACATAATTTTTGTTGGACTAATTACCACTTATTTTATTTATTTATTTATTTATTTAGACAGTTTTGTATACCGCCTTATCCTTCAATCAAAGCGGTCACTTATAATAACAATATAGTCCTTTTTACTGATAAATAAAACTGGTCCAGAACTGGTACTCAAAATAATTAAGCAAACAAAGAGCTTATACAGAAAAGCTGTCAATAGCAAGGAAAACAATAACCCAGTGGGCATATAAAAAGATAATCAGTCAGGAAAAATAAACCAGCTGAAGTCCACAAGTAAACAAGGTCCAAGTCCATACAATGAGGAAACAAAATATAAAACCCTAGGGGTAAGAAATAAACCAAAAGAATATCATAATCCAGGATCCAGTATAATATCGAAATGGGAGCAGAAGGCACTCCGAACGGAAACGCCGGAGAAGGAGA
Organism: Ichthyophis bannanicus; assembly: GCA_033557465.1. Taxonomy (NCBI): domain Eukaryota; kingdom Metazoa; phylum Chordata; class Amphibia; order Gymnophiona; family Ichthyophiidae; genus Ichthyophis; species Ichthyophis bannanicus. Next base: position 1,491,922,034 of record CM066031.1, read on the forward strand.
GATTTGCTTAACTGAAATAAAGCTCACCAAATGACAGGGGTCAAAGTAAACATATTTTACAGATTAAAACTTAATAATGCATGGAAATTTCAAAAAGAAAAGAGCACACAACTGCTACACAGCAGGACACAATAACAAACATTGCTTCCTCTGTTTTCTGAGTTTCTCTAGCAACATCGGGATAAATTCATACAGTTACATCCAGAAACTTCACATCACATTTCCTAAAATAAAGTTTCAATATCTTATCTCTGTCTGCTACATTTGAAAAATCACAAGCATAGTTGCCACTGATAAAGATGTATCTGAAACATTCCCTAATTCTGCCCTTACATAAAGTTGAGAGACCTCCAAAACAGAGGCCCCCTCCACATCTGACAAATCCATCCTGATTGGGATGGACTGCTTAGTACAAGAAGACAGATAATAAACCTCTTTCATAGAAGGAATCTTATCAGCAGGCAATCCCAAAGTCTCCATCAAATACTTAACAAAAATATCTTTCAGTGCCTCTGTCCCCAAACATGGGAAGTTCAACACATGCAAATTGCAGCTTCTTGATATATTCTCCAAAGCCTCAAGCTTAAAGTGCATGTCTGAAACATCCTTTATTAAAGCAAGCTGAAGATCCTGAGAGCTCTCCAACTTATCTTCCAAAGCTTTTACATCCAATTTTCATCCAGAAAGACTCTCACCTTGTTCTTGAACTTTCCCTTCGATAAAAGCAACTTATTCAGCAAGTAGATTCACATGGGGCACCAACACTAAGCCCAGGTCCACCACAGTTTGCTATATAAAAAAAAAAAAAAATGCTGGCCGCAATTTAAATGAGCCAGGCAGAGTGAAGGCACCTTGAAGTCCATTGGATCGTTATTCACTAGATTTTTCAATTGACTCCCCAACAGACTCTGGTCAAACTACTCCTGTACCACAAGCTATTCATCCCAGCAAAATCTAAGGGGGATGTTTACTAAACTGCGGTAACGTTACATAACGCGTGTTATGTAACGTTAACGATCGTTAGCGCATCATAACATGCGTTATGATGCGCTAACGATTGTTAACGTTACATAACGCGCGTTAACCAACATTAACGATCGTAAAGCTCCGCGGCGCGGTAAAACACCGCAGAAATTGGAGAGAGGGCGGAGAGAAGGGGTCAGTGGGCGGAGAGTGGGCGGGGAGAGGCTCCCTTCACACTAACGTGCTGATCTGAAGAGCTGAATCCAAATGCGATTGAAAACCTGCCGTTAAATGCACATTACAGGGGAGAGAAACCATTTCAGTGTCAGCAATGTACAGCCCAGGCAGGGAAACCTAAAAAAAGTGATAAGTGTGATACATGTGCACAGAACAAAAGGGCACATAAACACTGAAAATGACCCCAACAAACTGGAAAAAAACCATAACCAAGCTGGACAAAAGTGGTAGCAATGAGAAAAATCAACCCCACCCCCCCAGAGTAAGCTCCATAGAAAAGATATAAATCGTGGAAGGGTCTATACTCCGTCCCCATACAAGGTGAATGAGCCCACAGTGAAATAGCGCTGCTCAGGGTTTTCCCCACCATCGGACAGGGTTCCTATGGCATGCACATGTCCCGCAACATCAGGGCGGGCATGTCGGAATGGCAACTGGACAGATGCCGGAGAAGGGGATACAGAGGGCCGCAGGCGGCACATGCTGTGGTGGAGCTGGGCCACAGTGCGGACTAGGCTGATGCCTAGGTGGCCCATACGAATGCTGAAACAGCAGAGCAGCCAGACAGCAACTGCTGAAGGCCCAACATGGGCATGAGTGTATTTCCCACAGTGTCACAGGGGATAGTACCCAACAGCTACCCCCAAGGGCACGGAACATTGGCAGGCAGGGCTGGGGGGAGCGTGGACGTCTATGCAGGCATCCCTACCCCAGAACCCGCACCATAGGCAGCCACCTACCTGCACACTGGATGGCCTGAGACTGCGCACCACCAGCACCACCAGCAGAAGGGCATGTCAGCATGGTGGCTGAGGGATACTGGTGGTATAGGGGGCAGTGGCAGCTGCCCAGAGCAGACCGTGACCTAGCCCTGTGTAGGTGGGTGCCGTGTACTGCAACAGATGGGCCCTGTCTGACGAACAGTCATGGTATCACCAAGGAATGCACTGACTCTGTGACAACAAGGTGGTGCAGTGCACAAAACCAGTGTATTCAGAAGCAGAGGGTCACAGGTTCAAGTCCCAGCTGTGGTTCCTGCCAACCCAGTCCCCATATTTTACCCACTACTACAACGTGCTAATACAGACAGCACCTTTATTGCATATGACATAAACATGCTCAAGACACCTACATTTTACCCTACAGAGCACAGACCCCATAAACATGCACATTACCTAGAGCAGAGTCTCCCAAATGCAGTCCTGGAGGGCCAAACACCATTCCTGTTCTATGCTGCCTCTGATAAAGATGCCTGTGCTGCATTTCTATGCGCCACCCCCATGGTACGCAGATGTATCTCATGCATATTCATGAGGGACAGCATGAAAACCCAAACAGTGTTTGGCACCGCAGGACTGGAGTTGGGAACCTCTGCCATAAAGCCGCAGCCAACAGGGGCAGACACACCCGCACCCACAGGCCCCATTATCCAAAGCCTCCTGGAGAGGCAGGACATTGGGCCCTGCGTGTATATCCCAATACTAGCACTTGCATGCCTTAGTAATGCCACCCTAAACCTGGGAATATGGTACACATCTTTCAAAAGGTTGCTATGATTACTGGCAGATAGCAATTCCGAGGTTAAGTACAATTTCCTGAGTGAGCTGCATCATAGCAACCTTTCTGATGTCTGTGGAGTGTGCTACAGGTCTTGTGTCTGACAGTGTTCACCAACCTGGGGAGTGACTCCTACAGTATTGCGTACCATAGCCATGCCTGCACTGTGCCCAGGACTGGTGTGGTGGTTTGGGCTGCCCAACACCTCTATAGTTTCACAATGCTGGCATAGGTGTGGGGAGTGTGTGTCTGTCGATCCAGTGTGTGGTGGCTGCCAACACCCTCCACAGCCCACACTGCTAGCACTGTTGCCAGTATTGGCCTGCCAATGTGCATAATGAGGAGAAAGATACTGTGGGAATAGCCTGGATAGGGTGGCCTGGCCTGGATGCATCTGCACACGGCATAGGGCAATGGCTTGGACATTGTAGTGCCTGGCCACCACCTGCACGGACAGGGTGGCCATAGCATGTCCTGCTGGGAGGTCACTCTCACCCTGACTGAGCAGTGACCATGGCATAGCTAGGTTCCCCCATAGTGGTATATGGCATGTCTCTTATGTGATATTTATGGGTTTTCTTTTGGGGCCCAATCACTGACTTATCTGCTTGGTGTGTATGCTGACATCCCCGTTCTGGGTACATGCATCTTCTCCAGGACCATGCACTATGGACTAGCTGGCAGACTGTCTGCAGCTAGTATGTGTCTTGCTAGAACACCTTGCAGGGTGCAGCGGCTGGAGGCTTGCTGCTGGAGAATGACAGATAATGGTGGGGGGCAGCTGAGCATTTCCAGGCCTGCCGTCTGTCTGCTATTGCGTTATGTATGTGTACCACTCTGTCTGTTACCCAGCAGGACTGGGGTTGAGGGTCCTCTCTACTGCTACCATTGCAGGGGGGTAGACTGTGGATCTATTGGTGGGTGATCCTGCTTCCTACCCTGAGCCCCAGAGGGTGGGTTGTGTGGTGGTACATGATCTGCCCTTATTGTCTTTGCCTGATGCAGAGAAATGCATAGAGGATTTCACAACCAGCCTTGGTGCCAATATCTCTATGCCTGGTCTTGAGGTGGCTTGAACATCTAGTGTGTACCCCCGACAGTATTTTGATGGCATCGGGGACTTTCCCTGATGCCTGGATCATCTGAAGTGAAGTGTCAAACTTCCCGTCAGATGATCCGGTTATCAGGGAAAGCCCCTGCTACCATTAAAATACTATCAAGGTGCATATGCAAATTAGCTATGTGGTGCCCCTGTTTTTCTGGAAAAGCATGCCAAACTTGCACCATTTTCTGTGTGCATGTGTTTGGCTTGCTCTCCCAGTTTAACACTTCCATTTGCACCAAGTTTAATGCATGGCTAATTTGCATATGCACCCCTTTCTGCATGCCGGTGCTGAATTCACACGCTATTGGTGTGTTGCAAAGAGGTGCCCAGAGCTGATAGCATGCAACTTCAGTGCTGGCTTTCTGTATCAGCCTGATAATTTGATTGACAAGCAGCCTCACTACATTTAGGGGCTTGTTTACAAAGTCGCGGTAGCGGTTTCCGATTGTTATCGGAGACGCGGCCCCATTAATTTCAATGGGGCCACGGCTCAGATAATGATCGGAAACCACTACCGCGGCTTTGTAAACAAGCCCCTTAGTTCAGATACTGTGAAAGTAGCCATAGGGAGTACAGGATCATTCACAAAATTACCCAGAGCAATGTGTTGAATCATTACTACATGATTGGCAGCAGGCTCCACCTCCCATTGACCATGTTTGATGGCATCAGGTATTTTTTTTATGAAGCGCAGGAACAGACAATCTATTGTTCTGTAAAAAATAAAGTGGGTTCCTTTATTGAGAACAAAGGTGGGCTTTCCTGATGCACTAGTAGAATTTGAAGTCAAGGATCCAGGTAAGTATAATACTTGCTGTACAACTGATTCAGTCAAAGCTGCGGTTATTGAGCAATCTTGATAAACTCTGTGGTGGCTCCACCCCCTTCTGACATTAGACAGGGACAGTAACAAATTGTTCTGACTTTCCTCCCACCATTGCAAATCCACTATTCTTTGGTTCCTCAGCCATCTTGAAAACATTTATTTTTTTAACATCTTTTCTATACATGTTGTTCTGATGCAGAAGGCAGAGTATTAAAATCCTGGGGTACTTTAGTAATCAGTTCTGGATAAAGAGCTTTACATGCAATCTTTCTCTGTCATTTTGCAGCCCTCTTATTGCTAGTCTCTTTTGTAGATGAGTGTGAATTGGGAACTGATGCAGGAAGAGAGGTCACAGAAGCTGAGGGGCCTAGTAGTTGGGGTAAGTTGCCCCAGGCTGGAGGGTTGGGGGCAATGTTCCCTCTAATTTTCTGTAGGCTGTGTGCGCATAAAATATCAGCTGTGTGCAGCTTTTGAAGGAAGGTTAAATTTTTGTGCGGCACATAACGACACTGAGTTATATACTTTAAAATTTGACTACAGGTCAGAATACAGTATGTACACCACATTGATTTTAATCAAATTAAATGAAAATAGACGATTACTAAATGAAGCGGGAAATTTCTAGTAATTACAATCATAACTTTTAAATTTTAAGAAGTCTGTGGTGTTTTCTATCAGAATCAGAGCCGTAATTTTTGTGCGCTCTGTTGTAAAGTATGTGCGCTCGCTCGGCGAGGTGTGTGTGCGCGCACACGCGCACAGCTTAGAGGGAACAGTGGTTGGGGGTTTGAATCCTGCTGGAGGAGAGCAATATTGGGTTGGAGAGACTGGGGTTTCTAGCCCCACAGTCACTCCTTGTGGCTTTGGGCAAGCTGCTTAACCCTCTGTTGCCTCAGGTACAAAAATCAGATTGTAAGCCCCTTTGGGGACAAGGGAAGTATGTACTCTACCTGAATGTACACTGCTTTGACCAGGTGAAAAGTGGTATATAAGCATTGCTAAATAAATAAATTTGCATGTGCTGTACTGAGCTCATGCCAGAATGGGAAAGTAAAAAACAAGCCTCTTCACTAGTCAACTGCCCCTGCAAAAGAGCAGCTCAAGGGGCAAGCCACTGGCTGGGAGAGAACAGCTGCTGGGCCTGGCAAGGCAAGCCACCCATGGCTTGAGGTTTGCTGCCCTGGCTCTAATGTGTGGGCCCAGCAGGACTGCACCTCCCCGCCCTGGTATGCCACTGGATTAAAGTAAATTTTGGACTAGTTTGTGGGTCCAGATTTTCTGGTTCCGTCCTTGATGAAGAGCATCTTAAGTAAATTTTCTAGCACCCATTCTTTAGGAAATAGAATAATACTATCATTTGTTTTAAATACATAATTCATAAGAAAATGAGAAATTATGAGAAAGACTAATATATTATTTATCAACAGAATAAGCACAATTTATTTTTTTAAAGTGCCCTCAAGTCAATGCTGACTCCTGGCAACCCAGCAGCCCCTGTGTTTTTTTTAGCAAGGTATGAACAGAAGTAGATTGTCAGGCCTTTTCTTCTGAGGCAATGGAAGGTAAAGTGACGTGCCAATGGGAACAAAACCTGGATCTCTTTGGTATTAGGCTGTTACTCTAACACTAGGCTACTCGTTTAGAAGCTGAGGTTTGGCTTTCACTGCAACTTCTCATTCATATTATTTCAGAAGGAAACTAAATACAGGTAAACTTTTTATTTCCAGACAGAGGAAATATATTTTCAGAATAATTATGTACAGATACAGAACAAATATTCTGTCTGATAATAGCTGTGATTTTACTTCCTCAATCCTTTTGATGCCAAAATATTTGTCACCTCTGCCATCAAAGATGTATTTTGTGTTTTTATGTAACATACTTTCAAACTAATTTGTTTGGTATTTATGCTTATCTATGGAAATCAGGCATCATTTTTTTTTAAAAAGCAAAGTCTTTCGGTTGGTGCAAACTTATAATGGAGGTCTGCTCTTACTTGTCCCTAATCCCCCTCTAAGTATTGAAAATGTTGATAATGGAAGCATTTTTCAGTAATGCTCCGTGTCAGGGAGGATTATACTATAGGTACGGTAACATTGCAGGGGAAAGAACAGCCACTGATTCCTAAAGGCCTTATTTCAGAAAATGTACCTTGTGGCAGTGTGCCATGCTATTCAGCCTTGGCCCTCATAGGAGAAATAGGCAGCGACTATCAGACAGCTCCCACACAACGTGCTGTCTATATTCTTGTGGCTCTTATGAATTTAATACATGAACAGAAAGCTAGACCACTATAACTTCTATTTTCTAAAACTACCCAGATGGGAATTTTTCTTTTAAAATATTTTTTATCCATAGTCTTTATTCTACCAGAAGAAATGTGGAACACTACTTTGATTTTCGTTATTAATCCTTTAGATCAAAATGGATTATTTATACATAAAAAGCTCACAAATGAGAGAATTATCATCCATTCCTGGGAGTGGAGGGGTAACCCAATGGTTAGGGGCAGCAACCTACAACCAGAAAGAAGGGGGGGTCAAATCTCACCGACACTCCTTGTGGCTTAGGCAAGTCATTTAACCCACCATTGCTTTGGGTACGAGCTTAGATTGTAAACCCTCCAACAACAGGAAAATACTTACAGTACCTGATTGTAACTCACCTTGAACTACAACTGAAAAGGTATGAGCTAAATGCAAATAAATAAATCCTCAATTTGTCCAGTGTCAGTAAAAATAAAACCATGCTTCCTGTTTATTGAAGGCTTGTGCATAGTGGAACCATGCCAAGGAGAGAGACAGGACCACAGGACAATGTAAGACATGAGTTTGCAGCATACATGGGATCAGTCAGGCAGTGATGTAGAGAACTGGACCCCCTTGCCCCTATGTACATGTTAAAATGGGCTGTGGGAATGAGGAGCACATATTTACAGACATAAACGCAAGTAAAAGCTCTGGATCCATGCATCTATGTGCATGGTAAAATGGGATGTGGGAGCCCCAATAAACACAAATTTGCAGACACAAAACAGAAATAAAATCACTTCCCCACTCCTCCCTCCTACCCCTGTCTAGAATCTCACTTACTGGTGTTGCAGCTCACCAACTGCAGGGGAAGCAGAGAAACCATTGTTAGCAACTAGTATCTGACAATGCAACACACAGAGACCTATCTCACCACCATCTTGCCATCCTCCCTCAACACACAGACACCCTGTATGCAGAAACTGATGAGGAAAAAGCTGAATTGCTTAACAAATATTTCTGTTCTGTGTTCACAGCCAGGAGCAGGACCTCAGAAAACACCCACAAATAGGAACAGAAGTGACGGGGATCTCAAACGATTTTCAGAAGACTGTGTTCGTGAGGAACTAGATAAACTAAAAGAAGGCAAAGCTATGGGTCCATGGGATACATCCAAGAATACTGAGGGAACTTGGGGACGTTCTAGCAGACCTTTTCAATGCCTCTTTGGAGTCAGGAGTGGTGCCAGAGGACTAGAGAAAGGCACATGTGGTCCCTTTACACAAAAGCAGATGTAAGGATGACATTGAGAATTACAGGCCGGTAAGTCTAGCCTCTATGGTTAGTAAATTATTGGAAAGGCTACTAAAGGGGAGAATAGTGAGGTTTATTTATTATTTATTTTATTTACATTCTCTTATTCTATTCTGCATCAGTGCGGTTTACATTGAACAAACTGAAATTACATTGAACAGGGCATTATAACTTGGAGATAACTATTTTACAGGGAAAATGGAGTCCAATGGATTGCAGGATCCGAGAGAGCATGGATTCACCAGAGGCAGATCTTGTCAGGCATATCTGATAGATTTCTTTGACTGGGTGACCAGGGAGTTGGACTGAGTGATGTGCTGTATTTAGATTTCAGTAAAGCCTTTGACACCGTTCCACACAGTCGACATATAAACAAACTGAACACCCTATGGATGAACTCTAAAGTGACCGATTGGGTTAGAAATTGGTTGAGTGGGAGGCGACAAAGAGTACAGGTAAATGGAACTCATTCTGGGAGAAGGAGGTTACCAATGGTATGCCGCAGGGATCTGTCCTTGGTCTGATTCTGTTTAACATCTTTGTTAGTGATATCATGGCAGGACTGTTGGGTAAGGTTTGCTTCTTTGAGGATGATACCAAAATCTGCAATAGATAGGCACACAGGAAGGAGTCGATAACATGAGGAAGGATCTAGCTAAGCTTGAAGAATGCTCTAGAATTTGGCAGCTGAAATTTAATGCTAAAAAATGCAGGGTCATGCATTTGGGCAGCAAAAATCCAAAAGAGCTATACAGTGTAGGGGGGTGAGGTACTTCTATCCACAAAAGAAGAGTGGGCGTAATTGTGTCTCACAGTCTTAAAGTAGCTAAACAGGTAGAAAAGGTGACTGCAAAAGCCAGAAGGATGCTTGAGTGTACAGGGAGAAGAATGGCCAGCAGAAAAAAGGAGATGTGACCTCATTTGGAGTAGTGTGTGCAATTCTGGAGACCACACTTTCAAAAGAATATAAGCAGGATGGAGTCGTTGCAGAGTGTGGCTACTAAAATGGTTAGTGGCCTTTATTATGAAGCATATGAGGACAGACTTAAAGATCTTAATATGTATACTTTAGAGGAAAGTTGGGATGGGGCGATAAGACAGAGACATTTAAATACCTCTGTGGCATAAATGTACAGGAGGGTCTCTTTCAATTGAAGGCAAGCTCTGCTACGAGGGGACATAGGATGAGAGTGAAAGGGGATAGACTCAGGAGTAATATGTGGAAATATTTCTTTATGGAAAGAGCGTTAGATGTGTGGAATAGTCTCCCAGTGGAGGTAATGGACACAAGGACAGTATCTGAATTCAAAAAAAGCATGGGAAAAACAAAGAGGATCTCTAAAGTTAAAAAGGGGACTATTGTAGTTGATGTGGAAGGGCAGACTAGATAGGCCACATGGTCTTTTTCTGCCATCAAGTTTCTATGTTTCAAACATGCGAGCCCTTGCCGGACACCGTGCTCCATACTGAAATCCCATAGCTAGTTGGAGGCAGCAGGGCTCGCTGTGGATGTCCAGAGTGTGTGGCATTGGAGGGCACAGCTTTTAGACCATATCCATTGGAGTCTGTTCATGGCCCTGGCCCTCTCATTATTATAATGCACATAGCCATAAGCAGTACAGATGCAATAGGGGCTATGGGCACACACTGTGCAACAGCACATCAGAATTTATATATGGGTGGAAAGGGCATGCAACACTAACATGACATCAGGTGGATAAACAACTGCAATATAGTGACTGAGTACATTTCATAGTAACATAGTAACATGATAAATGACGGCAGATAACAACCACTATGGTCTATTTAGTCTGCCCAGCAAGATGGCAAGAGAAGGTACACCTGCCCCTCTGTACAGGTTACCCCTCCCCATATCTTTATTATGGGGTGTACCCACCGATCTGTGCAGGTCACCCCTATTTGTTGAGATATAAGAAATAGTTAAGTTTAATTTGATTGTTTTGTGCCATCAAGTCAGTGCTCACTCCTGGAAACCCAGCCGCCTCTAGGTTTTCTTGGCAATGGATCACCAGAAGTAGGTTGCCAGGCCTTTTCTCTTGAGGTAAAGGAGGGTAAAATGACTTGCCCAAGGCCATTAGAAGTGCCAGAAGAAATCAAACCCTCGATCGTCTGGGTACTAGGCAGTTGCTCAAATCACTAGTCTGCTCCTCCACTGGTTTTATGTTGTTGCTACCCTTTAAGTATTTAAAGGTCTGTATCATATCTCTCCTTTCCCTACTCTCCTCTAGCATATACATATTTAGGTCTTCACTCTCTTCTCATTCGTCTTCTGGCATAGGCTCCAAATAATTTTGCTTGCCTTCTTCTGAACTGTTTCAAGTCTATTTATATCCTTTGTGAAATATGGTCTCCAAAATTGAACACAGTACTCCAAGTGAGGCCTTACCAATGACTTATATGAGTGGCCTTAATACCTCCTCCTTTCTGCTGGTAATTCCTCTCTGTATGCAACCCAGCATCCTTCTGCTGGTCTATGCACAAGCATTAGACCATTCTTCCAGCTTTTGCAAATCTTCCCTCATGTTATCCACTCTCTCAGGGGATTCCACTCTGTTGGAAATTTTTGTGTCATCTGCAAAAAGGCAAACTTTTCCATTCAGTCCTTCAGCAATATCGTTCACAGATACATTGAACAGTACTGGTCCAGGACCAATCCCTGGGGCACGCTGCTACTCACCTTCCTTTCATCCGAGTGAGTTCTGTTTACCATCACCTTCTGTCATCTGTCAGTCAACCAATTTCTGATCCAGTTCACCACCATGGGACCTATCTACAGGCTGTTCAGTTTATTGATAAACCTCCTATGAGGAAGAATATCAAAGGCTTGGCTTAAATCTAGGTAGATCACATCCATCGCATGCCCTTGATCTCATTCTCTGATCACCCAGTTAAAGAATTCAATCAGATTTGTTTGGCATGATCGTCCTTTGGTAAAACCATATTGCCTTGGATCATGCAGCGTATTGGTTTCAAGAAAGTCGACTATTCTCTCAGGTGTGTCCCTATTACTTTTCTCGCCACCAAGGTAAGGATTACTGGCTAGTTTGTCACTTCTTCCCTATTACCACTTTTGTGAAGAGGTACCACATCAGCCTTTCTCCAGTCCTGTGGAACTTCTCCTGTCTCCAAGGATCTATTAAAAACATCTTTTAAAGGCCCTGCCAGAACCTTTCTGAGCTCTTTCAGTATCCTTGGATGTATCCCATCCAGTCTGATGGTCTTGTCCACTTTGATTTTACAAACTGTTCAAACACATCATCTTCCCTGAATGGTATAGTACCTACTCCATTCCCATTTGTATATTTGTTTATTTCATGTCCTGCCGACAGGAGATGAGGATTCTGGAAATGTCCTGGATGAAAGCAGCATGTACAGTACTACAGCAGTGAGAGCCTTGAAGAGGGTCCCATACCATAGGCTGTGACAACAAGAGATGATGGTGGGAGTGCAGCCAAGGTGAAGGAGTAGTTATCCAGAGCTGTGAAATTTCAGGGCATTGAGAATGATGGCCATGCTGATGCCTCAGTAGAGGAAGGAGGAGGATATCATTGAGAAAGCTTCTACTTCCCTCTCCCTTTGATGATGTTCTGACATCTGGGGAGGGCATGGGGCAAATGATACCCAGGACATCCCTAGTGCAAGTTGCTGGAGTCACCAACTTCTGCGTTGTGCTGAATATAAACTGCAGCACAATGCTCAGTATCAGGCACAGCAAGATGAGAAAACTGAGCTGCTGAAACACCACGTGTACCTCCAGGAGAGACAGCTAAAAGCAATGGAAACCCTCAATAAGTCTATCAAGGGACTTCACAGGGACTTGCATTCATAAGGCAATATGTCATGGCTCCCCCTTTACCTCTGGAAACCAGAGCAGTGTCAACTGTGCCCCTGGTGCCCCTGTCTGCATAAGCTCTGAAGAGGAGAGTGCCTCCAAATTCTGCAACCGCCACCACCACCACTATCAGCTCTGGTACATTGGTGCTGCCATCTTTTTGGCTACCACATTTTCCACCTATGTTTTGGAACCCATGCCCCATGATCCACATGCAGATTATGTAGCACCACCTACCAGACCACCCTCACTTGGCTGGGGTGGTGGACAGGATCTGGCCTCCAACAGACTCACACTCCACATCTTTGCAAAGGAGGCACATGATGATGGGCTGTGGGACCAGCAACCAAGGCTGTTAATGTAGATCTGCACTTGTCACAAGGGCACTGGCCTGGAAGGGCTCAGCTACCCCCAACCATGAACTGACATCCACCAGCAGAGGGCATACTCAGTCTGCACCCTGCAAGGCATTCCAGACATACACATACAAAATGCAGACAGTCCACACTGCATTTTCCCAGGGAAACTCTGTGCACCCAGACCTGAGATGTACACACAGACACCAAGCAGATATCTCAGTGACTGGGCCCCAGAGCAGAGACCACACAGATATCACTTGAGAGAAACACCGCATAGCACTATGTGGGAACCTAGACATGCCATAGTCACTGCTCAGTCAGAGTGAGAGTGACCTCCCAGCATGATATGCTGTGGCCACCCTGTCCATGCAGGTGGTGGTCGGGCACTACAATCTCCCAGCCATTGCCCCACACGATGTGCGGATGCCCAGTCCGCCCTGTCCACACCATACCCACAATACCTTGCTCCTCATTATGCACATTGGCAGGCTAATGCTGGAATCAGTGTAAGCATTGTGGGCCCAGTGAGGAGTAGGCAGCCACAAAACAATGGATAGACATACGCACACTCCCACTCCTATGATGGCATTGTGCAAAGATAGGGGTGGTTGGCATCCCTGCCCATCACACTGGTCCTGGGCACAGCGCAGGCATTGCTAAGGTATGCAGGTGCTAGTAGTGCTGCTCCATGTTGGGCCCAACAACCTGACAATCCATGGGGCTTTGGATAGTGGAGCCTGTGGGTGTGGGTGTTTGTGCTTCTGTTGGCGGATGCTTTGGGGAGTGCACATGACGATGTTGTATCTGCAATGTAGGGTAAAATGAAGGGAGATGGTCTACAGCTGGGACCTGAACCTGTGACCTTCTGTTCCAATACATACTGTCTGTGTGTATTGCACCACACTGTTGCCACAGAAGTGTAGTGGTCCCTGGGGCTACCTTTGCTGTTCATCCGACAGACCTTTGCTGCACTGCACACCATGCACTGGTACAGGGCATGGCTTTGGTCTGCTGTGGGCAGGTGTCACGGCTCCCTCCACCACTAACACCCCCTCCCCCGCCATGCTGATGTGCCCATATGCTGTTGGTGCTTGTGGTGCGCAGTCCCAGGCCATCCACTGTGCAGGTAGGCGGGTGCCTAGGGTGTTGGGTCTGGGGTGGGGTGGGGTGGGGTGGGGCATACATGGACATCCACACATCCCCCCCATCACCACCTGCCACTATTATGGCCCTTCCACATGGGGGGGGGAGATGGTTGGGGGTGGCAGGTCGGTGATCTAGCAACTATTGGCTAGGGTGGGCCTGGTAGATAGATTGTGTTCTGCCAGCAGACTGTGGACAGGCTAGGGTATGCAATGCGGGTACAGTATATCCACTTTATTTTATTTATTTAAAAGGATTTATATACCACCTTCTCCTGTAATCAAGGCGGTTACTTTGGACTGCTCCCTGCACTGTCCTTCCCGGAGGTTGGTGTGACGGGTATTCGTATAGCTGGGTGTTCGGATAGTGTGGGATGTATCCTGGGGTGAGTACATGGACCCCTATTAGCGTGGTTCCCATATGTTCAATGCTTGACCCATTACAGGCATTGTGTTTCCTGTGTGATGTTTGGGGTACCTGCAGGGTACGTTTCCCCTGGGTGGGACACTGTGGAGCACAGACTACTGGGCAAGTTTGACCATGGTCAGCTGCTGTCTTGCTGTTATCCATTTTCTGTGTTCCTCTGTGCCACATAGGTGGTTACCTGGTCTGCCCTGTACCCTGCCTGTCCCCTCTACATGTTCCACCTGCAGCCCCCTTTGCAGCAGCATCATAGTGCCCTTTATGCTGTTACCGAACATGTAGCACTACTAGCACTGTTTTTGGGCTCTCTGCCTGTAATATACATTGCTGACACTAAATGGTTTCTCTCTCCTAAAAATGTGTATTTACCAACAGGTTTTCACTCGCGGTACTGTTCCAGCGTTAATATGACAGCGCTAGTGCAGCAAGGGCCTCTCCCCGCCCACTCCCCACTCATTGACCCTCTCTCTCCGCCTTCTCTCCACCCTCCGATACAGTAACAGCCGAGAGGCATACCCCATCTGGTGACTTGCTATAGACTGCTAATCTGCATGTGCATTGCATCATGGGTACTGGTGGGTTAACCCTATCCTGGTAACCACAGCAGACATGTCGTGCGGTGACCTGCAGTCTTTCTATGGGGCATGTTTACTAAAGTGCGTTAGTGCAATTCGCGTTAGGAGCCGCGGTAGTGAAAGAAACCCCAAATAAGGACATGGGCGGTACATCGTCACCACTACCGCGCGTTAGAAAACGTAACGAGCGTTACCGGGCGCCGTGCCGCATTACTGCGCGTTAATCCTAAGAAGACGTACAGACACAAAGCACTGAAACAGAGCTGTAGCACAATGGTTATGGTACTGACCGCTGTTACAGGCAGCATGGGTTCGAGTCCCCAGTGTGCCTAACACAGAAGGCTGTCCCAGGCATCACCCTGCACATTACAGAGGGAAAGAGGAGGCATGTTTTTCGTTACGCTGAGTATTGGTGTCAGAAAAACACCCTCGGAGTGTGCTCAGCCACGTAAGTTGATACGTGCGAGGTTGTGTGCATTGGTACGTGCGTAGTTCCGTGCGTAGCTGCGCACGTACAATTGTGCGTCGGTACGTGCGTGGGTACGTTTTTGTTTACGTGCGTGGATACGTGTGTTTTTACCAGTGTGGGCATCTGATATTACAGACTCTGTAGGGTGTCCTGCACCTATGCATTATGCTAACAGATGTACGTGTGATGGCCTATGGTTTATCAGAGCCTGTGAGCAGCTGCTGGAGTTTCACAGGGTTGGATTGGACCAGTCACACCCATGATGCACTGCACATGCAAATCAGCTGTCCACAGATACACACCATGGGGAATGCACCCCCACAGCACCTCGGCCTGGTAGGGAGAACTGACCATGTGCACCCCCCCAGCACCTCGGCCTGATAGGGGGTACTGACCGTGTG
The DNA here is from genome assembly GCA_033557465.1 of Ichthyophis bannanicus. Taxonomy (NCBI): domain Eukaryota; kingdom Metazoa; phylum Chordata; class Amphibia; order Gymnophiona; family Ichthyophiidae; genus Ichthyophis; species Ichthyophis bannanicus. The sequence goes on from CM066031.1 coordinate 1,491,937,508, forward strand.
TTGTACTGGCACAGAGTAGCTACACACCGTCACATTGTGCGGGTACTGTGCTTACCCTGAGGGTGCAGTGAGGTGCCCAGCACAGGTCCAAAGCTGTGTTACTGTGTGAGATAGGTAGGTTCTGCAGGACCACCTTGGACATCTTTGTCTGTTTCGGTCAGGTGTAGCCCCCATGCACCACCACCCCCCCTCCCCCAGGGCTGAGGGTGGCAAACAGGGTCTCCCATCAAAAGACCCACAGTCTACCTCCCTGCAAAGGTGGCAGTAGAGGGGAACATTAACCCTAGTCCTGCTAAGGAACAGACACCCCACAGGGCAGTCAATGCAGCTCTGTACACAGCCATAACACAACAGCAGACAGACATTAGGCCTGGATATGGTATGCTGCACCCCACCACTATCTGATATTCCCCTGGTGCAAGCCATCAGCCACTGCACCCTGCAAGCCACTCCATCACAACACCTACCAGCTGCAAACAGTCTTCTAGTGCCCAGTGGAGAGGCCTGCACACAACTGGGATGTCAGCATACACAGCAAGCAGATACATCAGTGACTGGGCCCCAAAAGGAAACCCATATTTATCACATGAGAGAAATATTAGATAGCACTATAGGAGTGCCTAGCCATGCTGTGGTCACTGCACAGTCAGGGTGATAGTGATCTCTCAGCAGGATATACTGAGGTCACCCTGTCTGTGTAGGTGGTGGCCGGGCACTACAATGTGCCTGTCACTGCCCTATGCCCTGTGCAGATGCACCCTGGCCAGGCCACCCTGTCCGGCCTATACCCATGGTACCTTGCTCCTCATTATGCACATTGGCAGCCCAATACTGTCAACATTGCTGGATAGACAGACAGCCACCCCCACACCTATGCCAGCATTGTGCTACTATAGAGGTGGTCAGCAGCCATACCCACGACACCAGTCATGGGCATAGTACAGGCATGGATATGGTACACAAGGCTGTTGGGGGGTCACTCCCCAGGGAGGTGAACACTGTCAGAGACCAGACCTGCAGCAAACACCGCATACATCAGAATGATTGTTATGGTGGAGCGCAATGAGCAAACTGTGCTTAACGTAGGAATTGATATCTGCCAGTTATCATAGGGAATGTTTGATAGCTCTGTACCATATACCCAGGTGTAGGGTGGCATTGCTAAGGTATGCAACTGCTAGTATTGGGAGATACAGGCAGGGCCCAATGTCTTGCCTCTCCAGGAGGCATTGGCCAATGGGGCCTGTGGGTGGGTGTGTGGCCCTGTTGGCTGCTGCTTTACGGCAGAGTTCCCTAACTCCAGTCCTGGTGTTCCAAACACTGTTCGGGTTTTCATGCTGTCCCTCATAAATATGCATGAGCTACATCTGCATACCATGGGGGTGGTGCATAGCTATGCAGCACAGGCATCTTTATTAGAGGCAGCATGACGCCGGAATGGTGTGGGGCCCTCCAGGACTGCATTTGCGGGACTCTGCTTTAGGTAATGTGCCTGTTTCTGGTGTCTGTGTTTGGTGTGGTAAACTATAGGCCATGTGTATGTTCTCTGCAATAAAGGAGTGTCTGTACTATCACTGTTTAGTGGTGGGTAAAACTATGGTGACTGGGTTGGCAAGAGCCCTAGCTGGGATTTGAACCTGTGACCCTCTGGTCTTACAGGCACTGGCTGTGTCTGTTGCACCACACTGTGGCCACAGAGACAGTGCACACCCTGGAGTTAGTTAAACCGGCCTGACGAGCCAGAAACCCTGCTCTGCAACAGGTTTACTGTGGCCTCATTTACCTTATGCAGACAAAGGTGTACATAAACCTCAGGACAGACCTCAAAAAAGGGGCACACACCCATAACCAAGCTGGGCAACAATGATATCATTGGAAAACATTACACACACGCCCAGGACAGCTCCATTACAATGTAATGCTCTTTGAAAGGGTCTGCGGAGCATAGACCCTTCCACACATCATTTCTTTTTATTTTTGTGCTTTCCAGGGAGTGTTGTTCCTTGTTGCCCATTGCTATCACTGTTGCCCAGCTGAATTATGCTTTTTAAAATGTTTCTTGTGGTCACTTTTAACGTTTTATGTGAAATATTGTTCTGTGCACATGTATCACACTGCTCACGTTTTGTGGGTTTCCCCGGTTTTTCTGTACATTGCTGACGGAAATGGTTTCTCTTCCCTTTAAATGCCTTTTAACGACAGGTTTTCATTCGCGTTGGAATTGAGCTCTGAAATTCAGCGCGTTAGTATGAGGGGTGCCTCTCCCCGCCCACTCTCCGCCCATTGACCCCTTCTCTCCGCCCACTCTCCACCTTCTGCGCTGTTTTAACGCGCCGCGGAGCTTTACGATCGTTAACTACGGTTAACGCGCATAGTATGACGTTAACGGTCGTTAGCGCGTCGGTACGCACATTATACGGCACTTACGGTCGTTAACGTCATATACCGCGCGTTAGTCACGTTTACCGCACTTTAGTAAACATGCCCCTATATCTGGAGATAAGAAAGATTACTCCATCCTAACATCAACATGCATATGGTAGAAAATACTGGAGTACAAAACAGAAACAGAATCTGAGAGGAAGAATAGGTCTCAGATTAATATAGGACTGCACATCAGCCATGGGGAAGCCCGTCTAAGCTGCTGTCCCAACACATCATCCTTCTGTATCCAGTAGATAGCCGATTATGGAGGTGTAGCCTGCTGGATAGTACTGATACCACCCAAGCCAAGGGACATAGGTTCAATTCCCTCTTGTTCTTTATTTTATGCCAAACAGCCATGACACCCATTGCTCCCTTTCGACGGAACGCCCCCTACCTGCCCATTGCCTTTTATGGCTTCGGGTACCTTAACGCTGCACTTAACGCCGGTGACATTACCGCAGTTTAGTAAACATACCCCTAAGTAACTTACAGTTATCTAAACCTATTTTCTAACATTTACAAATACTTTTATTTGCAAAGTAGTAGCTATTACAGCATTATAAGTTACTTACTATTTTTTGTGATATTTTTATGTTGAGCCACCAGTACCGTCAAAATCAGCAAACTTTGAATACTTATTAAACTAACTAGAGCTCAGATAAAAAATCTGTATATAACGCTTTTGGACATAACGATAATAGCTAAACATAGTTCCATTGAATTTATAACCATTAATTAGTAAACAGTTGATCAGTAAGTATGGAAACCTTATGTATGTAAAACGGGTTAAGAGAAATTAAAAACGGGTTAAGAGAAATTAAAAAAAATCAATCATACATAAGAATTGCAGTAAAATGTAAATAAAAGGTACTTTCAAAAGTAAACAAAAACATGCAGTTTCTAACAAATAATCACAAAAGTGAAAAATCAAAAACTAAAAAATTCAGAATGTAAGAAGTTGTGGTTCCTCTTCACTCCCATCTTGTGGGAAATGAGAGAAAGATAAAGGGGGAGCATCTGCAAAAGCAGTAGACAAAAAGGGGACATAGAAGATAAGGGCAAAAAGGCCGAAGTTTGCATCATTGTCTGCAGGACAAAGGTTTCTGCATAATTTGCATCATATGGTTAAACTACTAGATCTTGAGAAGTGCAGGAGTAAGGGGCGACTCAATGTTTGGGTCATCTCAGACTCTTGGGACTCTTCAGATGTGTTATCAGTGTCGGACACTAATTCTAGCAATGGCTGTATGGGTAATGTGTTGGGAGGGTTTAAAGGGAGTATGGGGGAGGTGACTGCATCATCATAGTAGGGACATACTATATGCAATTGCATCTTTGGATTGTTAGGTTCCTAAGAAACTCAAACAGAAGATCTTGCATAATAAATATGAGGAGATCTTTCAGTTGCTAGAAAAAGAGCAAGGGAATGATGAGGGGGAAAAAGCAGGTTATAGAAAGGAGGAAGTGAGGAGGAGATGCCTGAAAGTCAAGAAAACAATTTTCAGTTGACTATATTGGTATTTAATATGTATGCTAACATCTTGGGGGGGGGGGGGGAAGGGGGAGGGGGGGAGAAGCCAGCTTTTTACACTGGTCTTTTGCTATATTATGACTTTATTTTTTGTGCTTACCAGACATATGGGGGTTTGGCCTAGTTGAATTATAATGAACAGTTCAGAAACGGGTTGGTTAAGGATAAATCAGACGCATGTGGGGTCATTCTGACCTGCAAATAGCGGGAATGGAGTCCAACGGGATCCCCGCTATTCGTGCCCCTTCCCGCCAGCGGCTAACTTCCCCGCGGGTTGTATGGGGAAGTTAGACGGGGGTGGTGAAGGGGCGCATCAGGGGCAGAGTTAGGGTGGGCAATGGGAAGGTTTTGGCCCTGTACGTCCGGGGCTGGCAACCTGCACGGGGAAGTTATTCCACCTCCAAGGTGGAATAACTTCGCTAGTTGTCAAGGGTCGGTGGGACCGGGGCCAGAAAGGGGCAGGAGGGGTAATGAGCATTCCCCACAGCCTAACACTGGCCTTGGGAGACCAAATTGGAGGTTGGACTTTGGGGAATGCAGTGTATGAGCCGGAGGCTGGGATTGCGGCTTTACAATGGAGCCACGGTGCTATGGCAACCGGACTCCATGGCGCCACGGCTTCATTGTAAAGCCCAGACTGAGTTAGTCGGGCAAGGCCTGTATGTGCGGCAGGACTGAATTGCAGGCCCGGCCTACACATACAGGCCTGATAGCTATTCTGATCCTGTGGAGCTAGACGTGCCCCGTGGGATCAGAATCGCGACGCCCTCTGTACATCCGGTTCAGACCGGGCATACAGAGGGCTTGTACATCCATGATGGAATCGGGCCTATGGTGTTTTCATGATGTTGACTTGTAGTTGAATAAGATGACTCAGGTGTGGCAGCTTTCTTTTCAAGAGGAGGTCCCTGTAGGTAAGTCTACATCTTCTCTGAAGCCTAGAGATGGAGCATTCACCATTCCCAGAAAGTGAGACATTCCTGCCCTCTAACCACTTTCTTCTGGCACTGGTGAGCCATTCCTCCCAAGGTTCAGTGGAGCAGCAAACATTTGCTTTCACTTTAACACTAGAAGAAGTGAATGACATAAGAACATAAAATATGCCATACTGGGTCAGACCACGGTCCATCAAACCCAGTATCCTGTTTCCAACAGTGGCCAATGTAGGTCATAAGTACCTAGCAGTTTCCCCAAAAGCCACAGGTTCCACAATACTTGTATTGGGTCAAGCAGTGATATCCTGGGTCCCTTTTAATAATGGTTTATGGACCTTTCCTCCAGAAACTTGTCCAAACCTTTTTTAAACCAGCTACACTAACAGCTTTTACTACATCCTCCGGTAACAAATTCCAGAGTTTGATTACACGTTGAGTGAAAAAATGTTTTCTCTTATTAGATTCATCCTAATCTTCATGGACATTGCCTCTGCCTTCAATACCATCAGTCATAGTCTTCTTCTCGACCACTTACAACAAAAGGAGATTCGGAACACAGTCCTCAACTGGTGTAGATCCTACTTGACTGGTCTCCAGCAAAAGGTATGCATAGAAACCCAGTCTTCGAGCACTTTCCAGCAAACTCAAGGAGTCCCGCAGAACTCATCTCTCTCAGCCCTGATATTCAACATCTATATACAGCCAATCTGTGCAATAATTCAGTCCTTCAACATCCTCTGCCACATTTATGCAGATGATGTTTTACTCTATACCCTATTCTCCATTGACAGCCCTGACTTTTCCATCATTATAGAATGCTTCAACATGGTTTCGGACTGGATCTCTGCACACAACCTGATGGTTAACTGCAGGAAGATGGAAGTCTTATTTATAACCAGAGATCAAACATTTACCCCGCCAACTTCCCTGTGGGTGACCAAGCAGGGGATACGCTGTCTGGGAGTAATCTTGGACCAACGGCTGAGTTTGGTTGCCCATGTACATAATGTTATCAAGGCAGTCTATCATAAGATAAGGACTCTCCATCATCTACGCCCGCTCCTAGACCCCTCAGATTTTCGTACAGTCTTCCAAGCTCTCATCTTCCCGTACTTTGACCACGCCAATATTATTCTTCATGGCCTCCCAAAACCCACCCTCCTACCACTCCAGTTTGCCATGAACACAGCTGCCCGATCACTCCAAGGTGTGTCCAGGTACAAGCACATCTCACCCATCTTGATGCAGCTACACTGGCTCCCCATAACTAGCCGTCTGATCTACAAAGCCCTTCTACTCATGTTTAAGATTTTTCATGACTTATTTGCATCCTCCCTGACATCAATGATACAACATATCCCAGACAACAGAATGAGAAGATCGAGCATGGTAAACACTCTGATTACACCTTCAGCAATGAGGACTTGCACCCAGGCCGTCAGGAATCACACCTTTTCTTTATACGAACCAACCCTTTGGAATGCCCTTCCTGCCTCAATCCGAGCCATCACTGACCAGTCTACCTTTAGAAAGACCTTAAAGACTCAACTGTTCCAGCTAGCTTATGACCACACACCTTAATTAAGGGCTTGCATAGTGCGGGCTTCCTCACTTATATAACCTATACCTTGAGGCTCGGCCACCTAACTTGCAATTAGTTCTCCCATCCCTCCCCTAATTCCCCTGCCCCTTATCACTCCCCTATTTCCCCACCCCATCCAAGTTCATATCCCCATGGAATGTTAATGTAACTGCTTGTTTCTTTTCATTACGTCTTCTATGTAAACTAAATTCTATGTTAAATGCCTATTTTATGTAAAGTTACTTGACTGTTCACGTTTTATGTAAACTGCATTGATATCAAATAATGCGGTATATAAAAGCAAATAAATAAATAAATAATCTTAAATAGGTTACTCTGTTGCTTCATTGCATGTCCCCTAGTCTTTCTATATTCTGATGACGTAAACAATCGATCTACATTTACCCGTTCCACTCCATTCATTAAGTTATAGACCTCTATCATATCTCCCCTCAGCCGTTTCTTTTCCAGGTTGAAGAGCCATAACCTTTTTAGCTTCTTTTCATAGGGGTATCCTTCCATCCCCTTTACCATTTTGGTGGCTCTTCTCTGTACCTTTTCTAATAATGCTATATCCTTTAAAGATTCGGCGACCAGAATTGCACACAATATTCAAGATGCAGTTGCAATATGGAATGATATAGAGGCATTATAATATCCTTTGTTTTATTTTCCATTCCTTTCTTTATGCTACCTAGTATTCTATTTGCTCTCTTGGCCACCGCTGCACTCTGGACAGAGGGCTTTAACATGTTATCCATGATGACGCCTAAATCTTTTTCCTGAGTGCTGGTTCCTAATGTGGAACCTTGCATCATGTAACCATAGTTTGGGATGTTCTTTCCTAGGTACATAACTTTGCACTTGTCCACATTAAATTTCATCTGCCATTTGGATGCCCAGTCTTCCAATTTATCAAGATCCTCTTGCAATTTTCCACAATCCTCATGGGGCTTAACAACTTTAAATATGTTTTTTAAATAGTGTTCTCCAAAGCTCTCTGGAGATTGGGAAGCTCTGCTGAGGAGAATAATGAAGATGATTGCAGGAGGGGGTTCTGTCAATCACAGGGGCTCACACAATATGTGGAGACTTTCTGTACAGTTGTCACACAGTCATGCTAATGCTCATGACCAGTATGTTGGTACCAGCATAGCTGCAGAAGTTGTGGGGGCTCTTGCTCGGCCTCTAGGTATGTTTCAGTGGGGACTTGGAGCAAGTCCTAGAGTAGCAGGCTTGGAAGATCAGTGGGTGGAGAAGGTATCTTCACCCATTAGTTCGCAAACTTTGCAGCGATGGTTGACCACATACCCAGAATCAGAAGTAACTTGATTTTTGTGGAAGGGTTTTTATTGGATTTTCTATCCCATTTGATAGCCTGGTGTTGTGTCATTCTTGCAGGAATTCCCCATCTGTCACAGTGCATAAAGTCATCATACCTGTGAAACTGAGCAAAGAAATCAGTCTAAATGACACTGCAGGACTTTATAGGGATCCTCCTTTTGAGAAAATGGTGATATTACCTTTCGGCATAGTTCCCAAAAAAGAACCGGGCAAGCACTGGCTGATTCAGAATTGATCTTACCTGGAAGGCTATAGTGTCAACTCATTTACTGACCCAAGTTCCTGTTCCATACAATATGCTTCTTTTGACTTGGCAGTGGATGTGCTGTTGAGAATGGGCCCAGAAACGTTGATGGCTAAGCCAGATGTGGTTTCTGCATTTCATCTCTTACCTGTTAATAAGACATCCTTTCACTGCTTGGCTTCAAGTTTCAGGTCAGTTTTTATTTTGACAAGCGCATGCCCATGGGCTGCTCAGTATCCTGTGCTTGTTTCAAGACATTCTTAGCTTTTAAAGTCCAGCAGGTGACAAGCAGAGATGCAGTGGTGCACTAGCTGGATGTTTCTTTGTTTGGTGGCAAGGCTAGTTCTGATAATAGTGAAAGGTTGTTGGGGATGTTTTGTAGAGCAGCTGCTGAATTTGGTTGTCCACTGGTGGAAGAGAAGTCTGAAGGGCTGTGTATGAGGCTCACATTTTTGGCTACTGAACTGGATTCACAGGCCATGTAATCATGATTGCTTGGCGATAAGGTCACAGCACTGTGTGAATCAATTGTGGAGGTCAGGGGCCAGAAAAAACTTATGTTGAGGAAAATCCATCCCTTCATTAGGTGACTTAACTTTGCTTGATGGGTGATCCCCATGAGCTTGGTATTCATCCAGCATTTAGAGCTGCAAATGAAGGGGCTATTGCAGAAGCCAATGGAATAAGTTGCAATGAGAGGTCCCCAAGCAAAGTTTTGCTGAGAGTCCCCCATTGTCGTGGTTGTGGCCCCCCTTGTATGGCCCCCTTCATGTTGCAGGCCCCCCATGCGGCAGCGGCAATGGTGGCAAACTTACTTCATTGCATTTGCTGTGCTGCCTCCTCTCTAGTAAGATTGCTGCAAACCTGGCAGCTGTTCCCCACAGGCCGAAGTTTTGCAGTGTGACAGTTATCACAACATTTCGGCCTGGTGCGGAACAGGCACTGGCAGACTTACAAGATTGGAGGCAGTACGGCAAACATGATAAAGTAAGTTTGCTGTTCTGCCACTGTTGCCTGGTTCTTCTGGAATCTATTGAGGAGTGAACTGGCACCCAATACAAGGAAATCATATGCATCAGATTTGAAGAGGTTTGTGAGTTTCCTTGGACAGTGGGGGTTACCAAGCCAACCTCCTTTCAAAATCCAGTGGGTGGTATGCTTTGTTGTATGTGCCAGAACTGGCAGTTGTTTGAATGGCATGGTTCATACTGTTTTGGCAAGTATGGCCTTTGCTAGCAAGGTGCTTGGGTTTTGAAACCTGATATCTTCCTTTTTGGTGAAAAAACTGTTGCGCAGATATGACCGCTGTGGTCACTCAGTCAAAAAGCCAGCTAGCTGTCCGATAGAATCTAGGGGGTTGCAAATGCTGTTTGGGGCACTGCAACTGGTCTGCTCATCCCAATATGAGGTTTTGCTATTTCAGGTCACCTTTTCTTTTGCTTTCTATGTGGCACTCCATGTTGGGAAGTTGATAGTGTCTACTTAGGATGCCTTGGGGCAGACAGAATTCTTGCACAATGCTGTCTAGGTAGGGGAGAGGTAGGTGCCCTTACGGATTCATATATCCAAGACTTACAAGCTGGATATCTAAGTGAGTGTTTTCTTTTGCAAATCCCATGGCTTACAGGCATGCCCAGTGTGTTGCCTCAGGTGATATCTGAATGCTCGGCCACTTAGTGGACTATATTGGCTTAATCATGCAAATGGTACTCCGCTGACCAGATTTCAGTTTGCAGCAATGCTCAAAAAAGGGAATCTTGGTCCCAATACAGAGAAATATTACCTCCATGCTTTTCGACTCGGTGCTTCGATATCTGCAGCTAAGAAGTGTGGTTCTCTCACATTTATTTAAGTGTTGGTTTGATGGCACTCTAGGAATTATTTGGCATATGTGTGGCCATGGAGCAATGGCTAACATGTTTTCTGTCTGGCAGTTTCTTTTATAGGAGGGCATCTGCCCAAAGTTTGCATGTGGTTGTGCAGACATTCTTACATCTTTTGGGCTCAGAAAAGAGCAGTAGAATCCCAATCAGGTGGATAACTGAGCCTGGCTGAATTGGGCATCTGGATTCAATGGCCACTCGCTCCTGCTCTGCTTGCTACTGGGATCCAAAATGGCACCATGATCACACTGTGCCTACTAGACACTTAGATTTTGGGGGGAGGGGGGAAGCAGGAGGATCAGGTGCTTTGAAGAGAAGTAGAGGGACCAGATGTGATGGGAGGTGCAGGTGGGATCAAAATCAGGGGGGACATTGAAAAGGACAGCCAGGCCAGGAGGAGAGCATGGGGGGGGGGGGAGGACGAATGGATGCACATCCAGATGAGGAGCAGCAATTTTAAGAAGCTGTTCTCCATGCATATAAGAGGAGGGTTGTTATGTTTAATTTTCCCCTCATGCAGCTTTTAATATTGTTGTTCCCTCTAGAAGTGCAGAGGCTTACCGATGCAGTCCTGCACTTACTTTGCAAGAGGCTGCACATTTAGCAGAGTCCTCTTCCAAAATACAATGAGAATTCTCCATGTCCTGACCTGCACACGTGAATTCCCTTTCCACATCTTATCTAAAAATTATCTTCACATATAGTGATACTGAATATATATGGGTGATTTGAATGTTGAAATTGGTATTTAAAGAAAACATTAGCCAGGCGGTTTAGATTTCGATGAATTCTTGAGTTAGATGTAGTCTATTTAAGAACATTTAGAACAAATGTTCAATTATTTTGGGGCATAAGAAAATGTATTTGTAACTGACTTGCTAATCGATAACATGATTTAAGCAAACTAATTAGCAATTATTGTTTATTACAATTCAGACAGTAGCTTTGCTCAGAATATTATCCTAAGGCATTGAAGGGCTAAAAAAAGGTAATGTGAGGGAATGCTAAATTATAATCTTTTATGCCTGATTTGGTACTTACACTGAAATATTCTTTAATTGGCCAGGTTAGGTTTTCAGCAGTGGGCTGATCACTGCAATATGGCAGCTTTCTTAAACAGACATCCGTGTACAGAGAGATGCCCTGAAATAAATGTTAAGATAATTGGTATAAGGTGGTATACAAAACTGTGTAAATAAATAAATATCTAGTCTGCCCTTCCATATAATTATGACTGCACCATTATTTTCAATAGAGATTTCAGCATGTGTTCACCTCTGCTGTTTATGTAGTCTTCATAACATTTTTTTAAGTGCTTTCAAATCAATGCTGACTCCTAGAAACCCAGCAACTCCTGGGTTTTCTTGGTAAGGTATGATAGAAAGCAGATTGCCAGGCCTTTACTTCCAAGACAAAGGAGGGTAAAGTGACTTGCTCAAGGCCGCAAGGAGTGCCAATGTGACTCAAACTCAGATTACCTGGTAGTAGACTGTGCTCTAGCCACTAGGCTAACCCTTCTCTATGTGTTTCTCAAAATTCTGAGGCTCTTTTGTTCCTATGTTAGCTGTCAGTCTTCTGCATGTCACTAGATACTTAGCTCAGGGTATTTGTCTTTTGCCTGGACTCTTCTAACTGTCAGTCTTCAACTTTTTGTTGTCCATTCTCAGAAATAGCTTTTTTCAATGTCAAATATAGTAAATAAATTATAAGAATTCACATAGTTATCTCTTCATCATGCCACAGATACGACAGACAACACTGGTTTATTGTATCCTGCTTAGCACTGCAAAAATAAACAAAAATTGGTTTGGTTGATAAAGAAATTTTATTATTCTATCACCGCTGCTACTCCCTAGGTAGGAGTAGATAGATCCTATCTACTGCACATGACCTGTTCACAGCCCTCATAGGGTCAAAAAGAATGGTTGCAGTTGAGGGTATTGTTTTTCAGATTTCTCAACACAGACATGACAAGGCACTTGTTCATTGGGAACGCTACTGATTTAGCCCAATTTATCTTGTAACCTGACAATTTGGAATACAAGCCGATCACTCGCAAGACCTCTCCAACAGATTGGGGTTGGATAAACAATAAAAGATCGTCGGCGTACGCCGAAAGTTTAATTTGCATATTAGCAACCACTATTCCCTGGATTTTATCTGACTGCCTCAGTAACAAAGCTAGAGGTTCCAGCGCAATATTAAACAATAAAGGGGAAAGAGGGCTTCCCTGTCTCGTACCTCTATTAAGCAAAAAGGGAGCGGAGAGTATCCTAATTACCAGGATACGTACAGAGGGATTAATAGATTCACTGTACCAATTTACCCAGAATCCCACTCAAGGATGCCTTCTTATATTTCTCGACTTATCCTCAGCTTTTGACTCCCTTCCTCACCACCAACTTCTAGATAGACCCTATGAAATAGGACTGAGGGATACAACACTAAAATGGTTCCACTCTTACCTAGAAAACAGAACTCAACAAGTCCGTATAGGGAATGACATATCCCTCCCACTTATCCTAAAACAGGGAGTTCCCCAAGGTTCCAGTTTATCCACACTACTATTTAATATATTCCATCAACCAGTTTGTAAGATTTTTCAAAAACATGGAATTTATTACCAATTGTATGCAGATGGCATTATGTGCTATATCCCTTTCAATTTAACAAACCCTAACTTTTCAAACCTAATCAAATGCATTACCAACCTGAAGACTTGGCTTTCAAATCATAACCTCATAATCAACCAATCAAAAACTGAAGCACTTCAAGTATACACCAACGCTTCCTATACCCCAACTTCTACCCTTACTCTTGGAGATATCACCCTCACCATAAAAAGCCAAGTGAAATATCTCGGTCTTATCCTTGATCAGAACCTTACATTCCATGAAAAGATAAAAAAAACTTCTAACACGATATATGCAAAGCTACGTACTCTCCGGAACCTCCAACCACTTCTAAACCCAGACTCCTTTCGCACTGTCTGCCAGACCCTCACCAACCCAACCCTTGATTACTGCAATCTCATCTATCTTGGCCTTCCTAAAAACAGCTTACATCCCATCCAAATGGCACAGAACACAATAGCTCAGCTCATCACGAATAACCCTAGGCGCTCACACATAACTCCAATCCTCCATGATTTACACTGGCTCCCCATTCAGTCCAGAACTAAATTCAAAGCAATCACCCTCATCCACAAAATCATCTCAAATGAATCTGCTCCCTGCCTCTCCTCGCTCCTATCCAAATCCAACAACAAGAGAACACGCCGCACCATCACCAAAAACCTACTATCCATTCAAACATCTAAGAGAAAATGTAGTCAAACTACCTGTAATCGGGCATTCTCCCTTTACGCTCCATCTATCTGGAACGCCTTACCACATGAACTAAGGAACTGCCCCAATACCTCCAAATTCCGGAAGAAATTGAAAACTCATCTCTTCAAGGAACACTTCTCCCTACTTCATAGCCCTCCCTAACCTCCTCTATACTTGTCTATGTAAATAGTCCCTAAACTGCCATGTAAATAGTTTTTAAGCCTCCGTTAGGAGCAAGTTTCTTGTTAATCAGTTACACTGTGCTCTAATGTTCTAAATGTTACAATGTACTCAGTTGAAATATACTGTCTGTTATGTTCCTTGTAAACCGTCTTGATTTGTAGAAAGTCGGTATATAAAAACTGTTAAATAAATAAATAAATAAAATAATATACAGTAACTGTATCCAATGTATAAATTTGTCTCCGAATCCAAACCAACCTAACACCTGTTTTAAAAAACACCATTCAAGATGGTCGAAGGCTTTCTGAGCATCAACCAAAAGCTCGACAACAGGCTCCTTCATGTGTTCAGTGGCCGATAAAAGGTTCAGGAGGAGACACACTTTGTCGGTCGTGGAGCACCCTGCTATAAAGCCACATTGGTCAGGGTGAATTATATGAGGGACAACATTTGCTAATCTCTGCGCAAGGATGGAAGAGAATAATTTGTAGTCAGCATTTAATAAGGATATTGTCCGATAGTTCTCCACTCTTTGCGGATCCCTCCCACCTTTCTCCAAAATCACAACTATGGCTTCACTGAAGGAACCCGTTGCAGGGGATTGGGCAGAGAGTGACTGGAAGTATTGTGTGAGATGGGGAACAAGATCCCCAACAAATGTCTGGTAGAATTCTACAGGGATCCTGTCCGGCCCCGCTGCCTTGCCACCACTCATACCTTGCAAAATCTCTTTTATCTCTTCTATAGAAAATGGACCCTCGAGTCCTTCCCTCTGAGCAGGAGTTAACAAAGGATGAGGCAGGTGACTCAACAGCTCCTGAAAAGCTATGGGATTAGCGTCTGTTTCTGAGGAATATAGATCTGAGTAAAATACCCGAAATGCCTCCGCCATCCCCATATCTTTTGAGAGCAACCCCAATCGATCATCTCGAATGGCTTCTATTTTGTTTCTGGGAGGCCGTGGTTTGAGCGTACATGCCAGAAGATTCCCTGCTCTGTTGCTCTCCCGATAGTACCTTCCTTGCTGAGCTTGCAGTATTCGCTCTGCCTCAGTGCTGATGATGTTATTATATTGATATCTTAATCTCTGCAAATGAATTAGGACACATGGATCAGATTTAGCTCTCAGTACTCTCTCCCCCGCCTGTATTTGTGATTCCAACTCTTCAAGTATGCCTTTCCTCTGGCGATCTACCTTAATTTAATAACTAGTGTATTCAGCCCGTATAAATGCCTTAAATGCCTCCCACCAGGCCCATCCGGGTGTATCTTCTGGCAGATTTACCTCAAAATAGCCTTTGATTGCCTGTTTGATTGCCTCACAAAAGGCCAGGTCTGCTAACAGCAACCTCGGAAAAAAACACGCTGTCTTAGAATGAGAGTTACCATCAGCTACTAATGAAAAGGATATAGCAGCATGGTCGGAGATATGCGTTCCAGTGATTTCAGCTTGCAAAACAGAGGCAATTAGGGATTTTGAGATAAGGAAGAAATTTATACGTGAATGGCACCCGAGACGAAGGGAGTAAAAAATGTACTGCCTATCGGTTGGATGTCATAACCTCCATATATCTGAAAGCCCATTCGATTGAATAATAGAAAGAAGTACAGTGGCCGCCCTGCTTTGTTTTTGAGACCTGTAGGGTTGGCGGTCTATCAAAGGATTCAATGTTAAGTTGAAGTCTCCCCCAAGGACCAATTCATATGAGGCCCATTGGTGCACCTCCTCTGCTAGGCCCCGGAAGAAAGTGACGTCATTGCTATTGGGACCATAGACATTTACTATGGCCAATTTTCAATTCCCTATTTGCAGAAGTACTTTAGTGGTGAGCCCCGATTCTAAAAATTCCCTCAGTTCAGATTCCAGCACAGAATCTACTATGCCCGCTATCTGTAGGTTTTTCCGCCTACCGCGATTTTCCAAGTCCTCTAGCTTTTCTTCATGATAGGCCAACTGCCGCTCCAATTTTTGAATGGTGGCAGCTTGAATCTGATTGATATCCTCTAGCATGGAGACCCGCTGCTTAGCCTCATCAAGGCGATGTGTGAATTCTGCCATCAAGTTGGAGATTTTCTCCATGTAGTCTGTGAGCCCTTGAAAGTGGTCATCAAGGGCCTTAACTACAGCTGCCAACACCTCCTCAATCAAATTCATCTGGCAATTGGCACTTGGACTCGGCAATGTGCCATCAGCCATTTTGGTGTCTATAATATAACACTCGGCTTCTCCCTGCACACTTGTTTGGAGGCCATGAGGACACCGGCAGATACCAGAGCTCAGCAAACCACTCCCAGATGTTGAGAGGTAAAGCACCGCTTACTTTCGGGTCATCCAGGAAGGAAATTAGTAGTTACAAATACCTTAGTGGCGTAAGAAGCCCTGGAGCCGAACGAAGTGTGTCCTGTTCAGCTCATCACATCACGTGACCCCTCTCATGGATATTAAAAAAAAAAAATAGAATTAAAAGTTAAAATATAATTGAGGTTTGAACCGATGATGAAATTCAGGCACACGGCTGTCACTGTAGACCTTCGCAGTCTTGGTATATAGCCTGGCTTTGCTACATATTTGATGGTCCTAAAACATTTTTATAACCTGCTTAAAAATTAAAGATTAAATTAAAAAAAAATTGGAGGTGAGATGGTTTATGGTTTTGTATGGGAAATCCATATTATTCAGTCTCTTTGCATAAACACATCTGTGGGGCCTCTCTAGGATCTTATAAATCCTTGTATGTTTGGGTGGGGCTGGGAGCTAGACTGGGAAGAGCGTTTTTGTATTAGATATTCCATTGTCTTTTCTCCTGTATTGACCCCCGAAGTGCTTGGAATTTTAATGTTTATTTCAATATTGTATGCCACTTTGCTCTTCCAGTATAAGGAAGGTGGTTGATTGAATTGTGTGTGTGTGTGTGTTCAAGCATCATTTTTTGGATGAACAGATGGAGTTCCAAATAAGGCAGCTGCAGATGACACCCCTGAATATCACATGTGTTATCCAAAGAGATGAGAGGAAGACTTTGAATTAGCCCATGTTTCAGCTTTTATGACCACTCATGCTGTTCATAGACTTATGTACTACTTGACACTAATCCCTTAATGAAATTAAATTAAATAAAGCTATCTAAAGAAATCTATTAATGCGACATCTTCCACAATCTGCTTCTCATTCTATTCAGTGCACTGCCTAGTAACTGCATTAAATGAAATATTAATTTTTTATAAAATGTTCTTATCCCTGTTCTAATTCAATTGTATAGAATAAATTCTATAAAGAAGATGCCCTTGGAGTAAAATTACTGGGCACTCCCCAATTAGTTATAATCCTACTTGGACTTGCCACTACCAATTACTTTTCTCAGGGCAGCTTATAATTACGCGATACTACTCAGAGTATGAAGCATGACATGAGGCAGAGCAGAATTCTTTCTTTCTTTCTTATCATGAAGACCAGAATTCAGCTATTTTTTCAGCACACTTACCACACTGCCCAAGAATTTGAGAGTTACTTACCTATTAATAGCTATAGGAGTTCTTATGAATAAGGGGTATGTTTACTAAACCGCGCAATTGTGCGGGGCGCACTTGAGCGTGTGCTAAGGTACCTTAGCGCATGCTAATAGTGCATTTTTGTGCCCAGTAAACGTGCGCACTGCACTAACGGGCCCGCACAAGTGCGCGGCGCGCTGAAGTGCGATAGAGGCGAGGAAAGGCATTCCGAGGGCAGAGGAAGGCTCCCGAGGGGCGGAGGGATGGGGTCAATGGGTGGAGAGTGGGAGGGGAGAGGCTCCCCGCACAGGAGCGTGGCTGAAAATCAAGCTAAAAAATACCGCGAGTGAAAACCTCGCGTTAGAGCCGATTTAAAGGGAAGAGAAACCATTTCCGTCAGCAATGTACAGCAAAACCGGGGAAACCTACAAAACGTGAGCAGTGTGATACATGTGCACAGAACAAAATAGCAAATAAAAAGTAAAAATGACCCCAACAAAATTCTAAAAAATTATAATTCAGCTGGGCAACAGTGATATCAATGGGCAACAATAAAAAACACTCAATGGAAAGCTAAAAAAAAAAGAAATGATTTTTGGAATGGTCTACGCTCCGTAGACCCTTCCAAAAATCATTTCTTTTTTTTGGAGCTTTCCTGGGAGTGTTTTTTAATGTTGCCCATTGATATCACTGTTGCCCAGCTTGGTTATGTTTTTGCCCCTTTTATCGAGGTCATGTTTCAGGTTTATTTGCCCTTTTGTCTCCATACAAGGCGAATGAGCCCATAGTAAAATTGTGCAGAGCAGGGTTTCTGACCCGTTCAGCCAGGTTCCCTATCTCCAGGGACTGCACTGTCTGTGCAGCCACAGTGTGGTGCAGCAGACACAGCCAGGGCCCATAAGACCAGAGGGTCATGGGTTCAAATCCCAGCTGGGGCTCCTGCCAACCCAGTCCCCATATTTTACCCACCACTAAACAGAGATAGTAAGGACACTCCTTTATTGCAGAGAACAAAAGCATGGTTCAAACACCTTTTTTTTACCCTACACCGCATACACACCATAACAATGGGCATTACCTACAGCCGAGTCTCCCAAATGCAGTCCTGGAGTGCCACAACTCAATCAGGTCATATGTTGTTTCCAAGATAAGGACATGTCAGCATGTTGGCGGAAGGGTACAGGTGGTGGAGGGGGCAGTGGCTGCTAGCCACAGCAGACAGTGGCCTAGCCCTGTGCAGGCTGGCACCGTCCACTGCAACAGACAGGCTCTGTCGGATGTACAGTCATGGACTCCCCAGGGAATGCAGCTTATCTGTGGTAACACAGTGGTGCAGTGCACACAGACAGTGTGTGCAAAAACAGAAGGTCATAGGTTCAAAGCCCAGCTGGGGCTACTGCCAATCCAGTCCACATATTTTTCCCACAACTAAACCGTGATAGTAAGGACAAACCTTTATTGCTGAGAACATACGCATGGTTAATACACCTATATTTTACCCCACCGAGCACAGACACCATAAACAGGCACATTACCTAGAGCAGAGTCTCCCAAATTCAGTCCTGGAGGGCCACACACCATTCAGGTTCCATGCTGCCTCTAATAAAGATGCCTGTGCTGCATATCTATGCACCACCCCCATGGTATGCAGATGTATCTCATGCATATTCATGAGGGACAGCATGAAAACCCGAACAGTGTTTGGCACACCAGGACTGGAGTTGGGAACCTCTACCGTAAAGCAGCAGCCAACAGGGGCAGACACACCCAAACCCACACCCACAGGCCCCATTGGCCAATGCCTCCTGGAGAGGCAGGACATTGGGCCCTGCGTGCATCTCTCAATACTAGCACTTGCATACCTTAGCAATGCAACCCTACACCTGGGTATACGGTACACAGCTCTCAAACGTTTGCTATGAGTACTGGCAGATAGAAATTCCTACGTTAAGCACAGTTTGCTGATTGAGCTCCATCATAACAATCATTCTGATGTCTGCGGTGTGTGCTTCAGGTCTGGTCTCTGACAGTGTTTACCACCCTGGGGAGTGACCCCCAACAGTATTGCGTACCATATCCATGCCTGTACTGTGCCCAGGACTGGTGTGGTGGGCATGGCTGCTGAACTTCTCTATAGTAGCACAATGCTGGCATAGGTGTGGGAGTGTGTGTCTGTCTATACAGTGTGTGGTGGCTGCAAACACCTTCCACAGCCCACACTGCCAGCACTGTTGCCAGTATTGGCCTGCCAATGTGCATAATGAAGAGCAAGGTACCATGGGTATAGCCCGGCCAGGGTGCATCTGCCCAGGGCATAGGGCACTGACTGGGACATTTTAGTGCCCGGCCACCACCTACACAGACAGGGTGACCTCAGTATGTCCTGCTGGGAGATCACTCTCACCCTGACTGTGCAGTGACGACAGCATGGCTAGGCACCCCCATAGTGCTATATAGTATTTCTCTCATGTGATATTTATGGGTTTCTTTTTGGGGCCCAGTCACTGACTTATCTGCTTGTGTGTGCTGCCATCCCAGTTCTGGGTACATGCATTTCCACCAGGAACATGCACTATGGACTAGCTAGCAGACTGTTTGCAGCTGGTATGTGTCCTGATGGAGTGCCTTGCAGGGTGCAGTGGCTGAAGGCTTGCTGCAGGGGAATATCAGATAGTGGTGGGGTGCAGCTTAACATATACAGGCCTAATGTCTGTCTGCTATTGTGTTTTGGTTAGGTACAGAGCTGCATTGACTGCCCTGAAGGGTGTCTTTTCCCCAGCAGGACTGGGGTTGATGGTCCCCTCTACTGCCACCATTGCAGGGAGGTAGAATGTGGATCTGTTGATGGGAGACCCTGTTTGCCACCCTCAGCCCTGGAGGAGGAGGAGGAGGAGGGTGGTAATCCTCCTAGGGTTCCATAGGGGCAACACCTGACTGAGACAGACAGACATATCCAGGGTGTTTCTGCAGAAACTACCTATCTCACACATATAACACTGCTTTGAACCTGCATCATTGCCTCTTTTAGCCATGGAAGGGGCTGTGGACCTGGTGCTGGGCACCTCACCGCACCCTCAGGGTGAGCACAGTACCCACACAATGTGACGGTGTTTAGCTACTCTGTGCTGTAAAACACACGGTCTGTACCCCCTACCAGGCCGAGGTGCTGTGGGGGTGCACATGGTCACTTCCCCCTACCAGGCCGAGGTGCTGTGGGGGTGCATACCCCATCTTGTGTTTATCTGTGGACAGCTGATTTGCATGTGCAGTGCATCATGGGTACGGGTGGGCTAACCCTATCCTGGTGACCACAGCAGACTGTCTGTGTGGTGAAGTGCAGGCTCTCTGCAGCCAGCCAGGGGCTTGCTAGCAGCTATAGAGCTGTAGCCCAATGGTTATTTCACTGCCTCTGAAGCCAGAGGTCATGGGTTTAAATCCACAGTGGGGTTCTTTGATAGGGCTGGCCAAAGCATTATCTCTTTTTAATGTACATTTTTGCTGCCAGCAAAAACACCCTCAGCGTACTGTACCCATAAGGTGCCTCTGAGGGCGCTTTATAGGGCGCCCTATAGGGCACCTTATGGTTCCCGTCCATATAAGGTGCACTATACATTATCCTGTGACACAACTTATAGGGTGCCCTGTAGGGAACATTTTAGAGTGCCGTGGCGGACAGTGCACTTTATAATGTGCCCTATGGAGTGCCTTATAGGGTGCCTTATACGGCATTCTCAATTACGGCACGTGAGGGCGTGTTTGCTGGCAGCAATTACTAAAATAAAAATAAAGTGCTGCAGGAAACAAAACGTACATTGCAAAGCTGATGCCTCAGCCAGCCTTACGTATTAGGCACACTGGGGAGCAAACTCATGACCCCTGTATCAGCAGTCAGTGCCTTAACCATTGTGCTCCACTGCTGCTCCTCCTTGCATGTCAGCGCACCTACTTATGCTTTTCATTCCTTACACTGCACAGTGCTGCCATCAAAAACAGTACTCTGACCTTGCGGTACCTCATACGGCACCCTATAAAGCGCTCTATAAGCAACATTCTAGGGTGCCTTGGCGGACAGTGCACTTTAAAATGTGCCTTATGGGGCGCCTTATGTTAACACGCTTTGAGAGTGCATTTGCTAGTAGTGATAATTAAAATAAAAATAAAATGCCTCCTAAAGCAATCTTCCCCATAATACACAATGCCTCAGCCAGCCTTGTTCATTGGGTACTGTGGGGGAATGAACCCCTGATCCCTGCACCATTGGTCAGTGTCTTAACCATTGTGCTGTGGTTCTGTTCCTGTGCTTGTACATCATCGCGCCGCCTTATGCCTCTCAATATTAAAATGCCTCCTAAAGCAATAGCACACAGCCTTATGCCCATCAGCCCGCCACCTTATGCCGCCCAATATTAATCTGGCTCCTAAAGTAATGCCTCATCCAGCTGTCTTCATTGGGCACTGTGGGGGATTGAACCCCTGTTCCCTGCACCTTTGATCAGTGTCTTAACCATTGTGCTGTGGCTCTGCTCGCTGGCTTGCACATCAGCGCGCCACTTATGACTCCCGCGCAGCTTTCTCATGCGCTAATGTGCGGGGCGCACATGGGTGCCGCGCACCTTAGCGCATATTTAAATCACGTTTTTTCTTTTTCAGAAAGAAACGCCCACTCCTTATATTGCACCCGAACACTAGCGCGGCCCGCACATTAGCGGGGTTTTAGTAAACATACCCCTAAGATTACTGGGCCCGATATTCAGCAGCAGTGGCTAGCGCTGTTAAAGGGCTAGCCGCCGTGCTGCTGAACTTTAGACCTGGATATTCAATGTCAGAGACATATCTGGGCCCCGGCATTGAATATCCGGGTTGTCCGGATTACAATGAAGCTAACCGGGCGGAGGTGATATTCAGCCACTGCCTGATTTGCTTCTGCGGCAGAAGGTAGACAAGCCTTTAAAGTGCCTAACATTTGCTGCATTATGATAACCGGGCAAGGGCTCAATATCGTCACTGCCTCTGCACTGCCCCTGGAATACGCTGATGCTAGCCAGAGAGCACCGGAGTGTGCAGCGACAGTGCCTGCAGATATTTAGCAGTGCTAACCATATTAGCGCCGTTGAATATCCCGGCCAAGGGGATTAACGCAGGTAGCAGATTTTCTAACCACCTTAAGTCCTTTAAATATCAGGCCCTTGCTTTAGAAGTCTAGCACTTATAGTAACATAATAAATGGCAGCAGATAAAGACCTGCACGATCCATCTAGTCTACCCAGTGATGTGGCAAGGGTTGAACTTGCCGCTTCATGCAGGTTACCCCCCTCTGTGCCTTTATTTAGGGTTGTACCTGCCACTCCATCAAGTTACCCCCTCTGTGCCTTTGTTGAGAGTTATACCTGCCGCTCTCTGCAGGTTATCCCCTCTCTATTTTTCGAATTGTAAAAGTTATTTAAGTTTGTTTTGATTTCCAACTTTTTGCTATAAAGGGGTCCTCTGTGTCTGTCCCATTGGGGCGTCCATTCTAGGGTTGCCAACTGGCCGGTTTTCAGCCGGCCTGGCCGGTTTTTCCATGGCCAGGCTGGCTGCTGGCGCAGATATAAAACCGTCCCTTGAAAAGCCGGTTTTTTGCTCTGGCC
Source organism: Ichthyophis bannanicus (assembly GCA_033557465.1). Taxonomy (NCBI): domain Eukaryota; kingdom Metazoa; phylum Chordata; class Amphibia; order Gymnophiona; family Ichthyophiidae; genus Ichthyophis; species Ichthyophis bannanicus. The sequence goes on from CM066031.1 coordinate 1,491,960,082, forward strand.
GCAAGATCGGGAGCGGCCAGAGCAAAAAACCGGCTTTTCTTCCGACCCGAAGTCCAAAAAAACCCCCACCCAGGGCTGGCCCACACACCGGAGGGCTTCAGAGGGAGCAGGGTAAGCTCGCGCGAGGCCCCGGCTCCCTCTGTACAGCTGCCAGCGTGAAGAGCCTTTTCCTTCACGCTGGCAGCTGTATCTGTAAAGCCACGATTGCTGGGAAAGGTTAAAGGCAATACCCTTTAACCTTTCCCAGCATTTGCGGCTTCACAGATACAGCCGCCAGCGTGAAGGAAAAGGCTCTTCATGCTGGCGGCTGTACAGAGGGAGCCGGGGCCTCGCGCGAGCTTACCCGGCTCCCTCTGAAGCCTCTCAGACAGCTGCAGTGCTGGTCGGGGGGGGGGGAGGGGGCAAGGACTGCATGGGCTGTGATTGGGGGGGGGGGGGACCTGGACCGGAAAAGGGCTATGGGGAGGGGGGGGGGACTTGGACTGGAAAGAAATGGGCTGTGATGGGGGGGGACCTGAACTGTAAAAGGGCTATGGGGGGGACTTTGACTGGAAATGGGTTGTGATGGGGGGGAGACCTGAATCGGAAAAGGGCTATTGGGGGGGGGACTTGGACTGGAAAGAAATGGGCTGTGATGGGGGGGGGGACCTGGACTGTAAAAGGGCTATGGGGGGGGGGGACATGGACTGGAAATGGGTTGTGATGGGGAGGGGGATCTGGACCGGAAAAGGGCTATGGGGGGGGACTTGGACTGGAAAGAAATGGGCTGTGATGGGGGGGGGACCTGAACTGTAAAAGGGCTATGGGGGGGGGGGGTAACTTGGACTGCAAATGGGCTGTGATGGTGGGGGGGGGAACTAGGACTGCAAATGGGCTGTGATGGTGCAGGGGGACTCGGACTGCAAATGGGATGTGATGGTGGGGGCTAGGACTGGAAATGGCCTGTGATGTGAGGGCTAGCACTGGAAATGGGCTGATGAAGAGCTAGAATAGGACTGGAAATGGGCTGATGTGGGGCATGGGAGAATGGGACTAGAAGGGAGTGGATGCTGGGTGGGTCTAGAACCATAAGGGAACTGATTTTGGGGGAGGACTAGAATGGATGGGGAATGAGAATGGAGAGGGGAAAAAATATTTTGTGTGGAAGAAAAGTCTATGATGGGCTGGGTATTGGGAGAGTAAGAGGGGCTTGAAAATGGAAGGGTGAAATTTAAATGGATGATAAAGGAATAAGGAAAGAATTGGGGGAAAGAGCAAAAGGGAAACAATCAGTATGTTAAAGCAGAAATAGAGAGAGAATGGAAAACATCTAAAAGAGAAGAAAGGACAAATGGATAGCTCGCAGAAGACACGAAGAAACCAGAAGAAAGTGACTGGAGCAATTGCAACTGAAAAAATGCCCAAACAGAAGGTAGAAAAATACTTTTTATTTTAAATGTATTAACTGGAATATGTCTGGTCTGGGAAGTGTGTATTGCTAACATCTTTGCGTTTTTGTTTAGTGCAAGAGGAAATTACTTTATAGTTTTATTTCTCCAGTGTTGTACATTTCATGTTTGGATTTTGGGGTTCCCAGTTTAATTATTATCTGACCAAGGAAGTTAGCCTACATGTATCCTCGGTAATTTTTGTGGGTGGGGCTGGGGGTGGGGCAGGGGTGGGACTGGGGGCGGAGAATGGGTGGAGCATGGCGAGCCACAGGTGTCGGGTTTTTCTCGGTGAAAAAGTTGGCAACCCTAGTCCATCCCCACTATTTGGCCCCTCTGCCAACCCCGACTAACTTCCCCGATTCTAATGTCAGCCCTGTAAGTCTGGGGCTGGCAGACTGAACGGGGAACTTATTCCATCTCTGAGGTAGAATAAGTTCCCCTAGTCAGTGGGGAACAACAGGCCCAGGCAGCAGGGAAGTAGGAGGGGGTAGAGGAGATTCCCCGCAGCCCGATCCGGGCCTTGGGAGGCCAGATTGGGGGTCGGGCTACGGGGAATGGAAAATCTGTTTGGCCATGGAGCTGCAGCTCCATTCAGGATCCTTGACTGAGTTAAGCCGGACTAGGCCTGTACGTGCAGTCCAACCGGGATTGGGGTCCCGTCTTGCACGTACAGGCCTGGACATGATTTTGATCCCTCGGGGATGGCCACGCCCCGCGGGATCAGAATCCTGTCTAACTGTGTGTGTCCGGTTTCGACCAGGCGCACAGAGGGCTGGGACATCCAGGATGGAATCGGGCCCTTACTGTTCTTGCCCCATCACCTCCATTATGAGGGCATTCCAGACATCTACCCCCCCTTTTCATGAGAGAGTATTTCCTGACATTCCTTTTCAGTTTACCTTCTTGCAGCTTCATTTCATGTCCTTTAGATCTACAGCTTCCTAGTTGTATTTGTTCATTTATAATTTTTAAATATTTATATATTTTTATAATTTTGATTTATAGAAAGTTTCACAATATATATCACAGTTGTGACATAAAAGGAAAAAGTTGAAATAAACAAAAAAGGAAATATACAGTATATAATACATACAAAAAAAGGCTAAACCTTGATAGACCACAATAATGGGGCCTCAGAAATTAACAATAATAAAGAAGCAATATTGCATACAAGTACAGGTGTGATACAAATTAAACAGAAGCAGCTGGATTTTGCAATACTCTAGCGCTACCCACATTCACCTGGATTTCTTCCCTAGCCACTGAAAAGTCTACAAACTTAGTGGGATCAAAAAAGATATACTGTACATTTTACCCCCAAATGTTACAACACACTTATTTTATTTATTTATTTATTTAACATTTTTTATATACTGCACTATTCATAATCAGCGCGGTTTACATAGAACAAGAAACATCAGACAAAATACAGATATCTGTTTTTACATCAAACAGGAACAATAACTTGGGTAACCGGGGCAATTATTTACAACAAATAATAGTCAGAGTAACTATTTACATTTAGAAGACATGTTGTATAAAAGACCTTGTTACTATGAGAGCGTGGAGTGAAGTGTTGTTGGGTTAACAGAGGTTACGTGGTAAGAACGGGATTGTTGCTATTTGAGTGAGCCTGGGTTACTATGTTCTCTGGGAAGTATTTGATGAAAAGGTGATGTTTCAAGGCCTTCTTGAACTGGAAGAGATCAGAGATGGCCCTAATGTGTGGTGGAAGAGTGTTCCAAAGTTTTGGAGTGCATAAACTGAAGGAACGGATTATTGTTGTGGAGTTGTATCTTACAGACTCTTTTGGTACCATTAGTATGTTTAATTCCATGGTTCTTCTTAGTCTGTTGGGAGAGATTGGATGGATCATCTCTGATAATGAGGAGGGAGCGAGTCCTTTGTGAGCTTTAAAGGCCAGGAGCAGAGTCTTGAAGGTGATTCTCGCTTGGATGGGAAGCCAGTGTAGTTGTTTCAGAAGAGGTGTTACATGTTCTCTTTTAGGTACCCCGAAAAGCACTCTTGCTGCACTGTTTAAGGCTAGTTGAAGCGGGTTTAGGGTAGATTGGGGGAGCCCTTGTAATATGGAGTTGGCGAAGTCGAAATGGGGCATAATTAGAGCCTGGTAGACCGTACGGAAATCGTCCGGATCAATCAATTGGCGGAGGTGTCTGAGGGAGCGAATCTTGAAGTACACTGCCCTAACTGTGTTAGATATGTGGGACTTCATATCCAGATTCTGATCCAGAGTCACTCCAAGGTATCGGATATGGGATTTTACTTGCAACTTGGCATCTTGAACCTCAAGGAATGTGGGTGGTGTAAACTTAGAGTTCCTTGAGATAAGAAGAACTTCCGTTTTTTTTGTGCTGAATTCTGAGATTTTGAGTCAGTAGCCAATTTGAGATGGAGTTAAAACAGTTGATTATGGGGGTGAGGTTCATCTTGTCTATGCAGAATGGTATATATAGTAACACGTCATCAGCATAGATCATACAGTTGACATTGAATGACCTGATAATGTTACATATAGGTTGCATGTATATGTTAAATAGTAGTGATGATAAAGAGGATCCTTGTGGGACTCCTTGTCCTTGGTAAAACGGATCTGATGTTTCACCATTTGAACGAACATGCTGCCATCTCTCTGAGAGGTATGAGTTGCACCATTTGAGAGCATTTCCACAAAGGCCCTTCTCTCTTAGGCGGATAAGAAGGAGATCGTGGCAGACCGAATCAAAAGCAGCCGCAATATCTAAAAAGATGAGAACAAAACCCTGTTTGATGTTATCGATACCAGAGTTTAGGCTGTTGAGGAGTGAAGTAAGGAGCGTCTCAACCCTGTGCGCTTCTCTGAATCCATGTTGACAGGTATCCAAAGGTGCTTCAGAGTCAATATGGTCTTGTAGTTGTCTGTAGGCTATTTTTTCAATTATTTTAGCAAGAGTAGGTATGCTGGAAATGGGTCGGTACGAGTCTGTTTTTTGTGGATCTAACTTAAGGTTTTTCAGTAGGGGTCTGATAGATGTCTGTTTGAGGGCAGCAGGGAATGAGCCGGTGTCGAATGATAGCCTTATGATTTTGGATATTATTGGAGCAAGCTCTTTGCAAAGATCCTTTATCCAGAAGGCTGGGCAAGGATCAGTATGTGCTGTGGATAAGTTGAGAGATGAGATCATATCTTCAATCAGCTTCAAAGAAGGAGTGGTGAATGATACTAAAGGAGCTGGAAGCACTTGCAAGGAAATTTGAAAACAAAACCAGCTCCAAGAAAAAGAGCCCTTGGTCACAGAGCCAAAACGTTTCGCCAACGGGATTGTGTAGAATGTGAAAGATCTGGAAAAAATCTTACTTTTGATCCCAGAAGAATTAATTTTACAGAAATACAAACTCAAAATAGAGTTACAATCAGATTGAAATGCAAAGGTGGCCACCAGAGTAGTCTGCTCTCTCGCCACCTCCAAAAATGACTCCAGGAATCTGGTTAGTTTTATCTGGTTCACCCATTGCTCCACCGACGGAGCTTTAACCTTCCCAGGAAGTGAGATGTAGTGAGCTCTAACTTCAAAATCTCCCTTAAATACTTCCTTACCATGTCAATTGGTGTAAGCAAAGGACACTTAGGAAAGTATAAGAAACATAGGGGTGTGTTTGCTAAACAGCCAAAGCAGCTTCCCTGCGATATCGGAGCTGTGGCCCCATTTATTTATTATTATTTATTACAATTTCTTATATACCGCACTATTGTCAGCGCGGTTTACATACAACAAAATGACCATAACAAACTGTTTGGCTTCACATAGAACAGGAGAAAACAACTTGGATAACAATGGGGCCACAGCTCCGATATCGCAGGTAAGTCACTCCCACTGTTTAGTAAACATGCCCCATAAGTTATTTTTCCTAGATTGATTTTAAAAAAAAATCCAGCCTGCAATTCAGAAACTCTTTTTCTTTAACCTGGACATCAATCACTTCCTTAGTTTCACCATTAGCTTTTTCAATGGCATCTAATCTTGCCTCCACCTGGTTTATGATTATACCCAGGGAACACAGCAGAAAATAATTTCATATCAGTTCTTAAGTTAGTGATCAAACCTGCAAGAGAAGATCCCAATGTCTTCATGGCTTCCCAAAGTTTGTCCATTGTGACTTCAGCTGGTTTTTGAACCTTCCCAGCAACACCAGTAGCCATATTCCCCTCCTACCAGCTCCCCAACCTGGGGAATCTCTGAGCTCTGGAGCCCAGATCCAATGACAAGTAGGTTAAGGGGAATTGTCTCTCAAGCCCTGCTCCCTGATATCAAGCAGCATGCAGCATCATGGTAGCAATCCCAGCAAAGGCATTTCTGGGTTGCGGGGGGACTGCTTACTCCTTGGGGCTCAGTGAAGCCATTCAGTGCTCCAGTCCATGCTGACCAACACCACAGTGATCACAACTTCTGCCACATTGGATCCCGTGAGTCCCAAGCATCCCTGCAGTATCAACTGCCCCTTAGAGGAAGACTCCTTTGCTTTCAGGCATTATTAAGCTTCGTCTTCCTCTTCCTGCGCATCTTCCCCAGGCTGGAGCAAACTGGTAGCAGCGGCACACACATGGTTGCAGAGAGCTCACTCACACACCACCCTCTCCGATGCCATCTTGGCCCCACACAACCAACTTTTAAGTATTTAAACATCCATATCATATCTCATCTGTCTCTCCTGTCATCCAGGATATACATATGACCAAGCATATTAATGTGACAACTCGATCAATATGCCACAAAACCAAAATGATACAGAACTTAAGACCCCTCCTCTCTCCAGAAGACTTCCGCACCATAGCTCAGTCAAGCATTCACCTGTCTTGCAAGAATGTAATGTGATTAAAGTAACTCTTTGCGTCAATGAGGAGTCTGTTATTGTGTAAAAAGTTATGTTTATTGCAACTACAACTAGCCCAGAATACAGTTGCACGCACAATAATGAAAGCTGCAAGATCAGAACACATAATGCCTATACTATATCGTCTCCATTGGCTCCCTATAACACAACGAATCAAATTCAAGGCTCTGATGACCATCTTCAAAACAATAAACAATATTGCACCCACACACCTTAACACACTAATCAAGATGCAACAAGACAGAAGAAGAAGAGACAACCAAAAGAATACTCTAACTACACCAAGAAGATTCCAAAATACAATCCAAGCAATAACAAACAGAGCATTCTCCCTCTTCGCTCCAACCTTATGGAAAAGCCTACCCAACAACCTGAGAGAGATCAAAGACTTAACACTGTTCAGAAAACATCTTAAGACTTTCCTCTTTACAGAGTACTACCAACATGAATAATCCAGAAGAACCATGTTTCTCCCCTACCCTACCGACAACCAAGAATGCCTCAAATTCCCCCAAACCCAACATAGTTATGACCCAATGTTCATATCTTCTGTAAATCACAATAGCTTTCCTCCACATGATATAACAACATCACACAGCCTCTCTATGTGTACATAGTTAAAGATAAAATTTCCACGTACTGTACATAGTTGAATTAAATACCCCTGTATGCTTGTAATCTGTACATTGGAAATTTGTAAACTGTTCATTGTAAACTGCCCTGAGCAGTAGTTGAAAATGTTCCCTGTAAACCACCTTGATTACCTAGAAAAAGCAGTATATAAATCAATTAAATAAATAAAATTAAAATAAATATTTAGGTCTTGAAGTTTCTCCTGATACATCTTCTGGTACTGCCTCCATATCATTTTGGTCACTTTTCTCTGAACCATATCCTTTGTAAGGTGTGGTCTCCAAAACCGAACACAATACTCACTGAGGCCTCACCAATGACTTGTACCTCTTTCTGCTTTTTAAGTCTCTCTATATGCAACCTAGGATCCTTGTAGCTTTGGCCACCATTTTATCACATTGTTTTGCCACCTCAGATACTATCACTGAACTTCACATTAAATCTTAACTACCAAGTATTAGATAATTCTTCTAATTTTTGTAAATCTTTTCTCATGTTGTCTACTTCTTCTGAGATGCCCACTCTATTGCAAATCTTCATGTCATCCACAAAAAAAGAAAACATTTTCTTTTAACCTTTTGGCAATATTACTCACGAAAACATTGAAAAGTACCAGTCCCAGGTCTGATCCCTGAGGAACTCCACTACTCATTTTCCTTTCTTTTGAGTGAATTCCATTTACCACCACCCTCTGTCGACTATCAGTCAACCAATTTCTGATTAATTTCACCACCTTGGGACCCATCCCAGGCTGCTCAGTTTATTCATAAACCTCCATTAAGGAATAATATCAAAGGCTTTGCTGAAATCCAAGTAGATTACATCCATTGCATGCCCTTGATCCAGTTCTCTGGTCACCAGTCAAAGAAATCAATCAGAATAATTTGGCATGATCATCCTTTGGTAAAACCATGTTACTTCGGATCCTGCAATCCATTGGATTCCAGAAATGTCACTATCTTTGCTTTAAGCAGTGTCTCCATTACGTTTCGTACCAGTGAGATAAAGCCTATGCCTGTAGTTTGTCACCCCTTTTCTGCTACCACTTTTCTGAGAGGAACCACATCAACCCTTTTCCAATCCCATGGAACCTCCCCTGACTCCAATGATCTATTTAATGCATCCTTTAAAAGTCCTGCCAGAAGCTCTTTGAGGTCTTTCAATATCCTGGGATGTATCTCATCGGGTCCCATGGCCTTGTCCACTTTGTTTGCAAGTTCTTCATAAACAGATTCTTCCATGCATGATATGGTATCTACTCCATTCTCATTGTCAATCATGCACTACCTTTCTCCAGGATCTTCTTTTGTAAACATGGAACAGAAGTATTTGTTTAGCACTCCTGCTTTTGAATTGTCACTTTCCACAAACTATCCTCAGCACCTTTGAATCTTGCAATGCCACATCTGTCTTTCCTCTTCTCCCCAGTACTCATATATCTAAAAAATATATTTTCACCTCACTTCACAACTTCAGCCATTTTTTATTCTGCATGTGCTTTTGCTATCCTAATTTTTCTCTTTGCCTCATTCAGCATTATTCAGTATTATTTTCTATGTTCATCTTTTCATAATCCACCATCTGTCTTTACTTTTGCAGCCACTTCTTTGGAGAACCATATTGATTTTCTTTTCTTCTTGTTTTTATTTACAATCATTACATGTAGATCTGTTGCCTTTTTATAACCTCTATCAGTTTAGACCACTGCCTTTCCACTTTCTTATCTCCTCCCAACATGCCAGCTCCTCCTTCACATAGTTTCCCATTTTACTGAAATCAGTGTTCTTGAAAATCCAGGACTTTCGGATTGCTGTGTCTGGACTCTGCCTTGGTTTTTACCTTAAACCACAGTGTGGTAATCTGCTGCTCAACTGGACATCCACAATGACATTAGATATACTATTCCCATTGGTGAGTACTAGAACAAGCTTCAACCCTTACCTAGTGGGTTTCATCATTGATTGAGCTGATCTCTCTACTTTCCAGATTTGCAGATGGAATGCTGCAATGCATATCCAGTAAGATTAAAACCACCCAGTATCATCACATATCCTTTCATTACCATCTTAGCAATATCATTGATCAAGTCTCTCTCCATTTATTCTGTTTGAGTTGGAGGTCTGTAGATTACACCATTTTGGCCAAAATGGATGACCAAAGAAGCTCTGGAAAATTGCGCAGAAATGCAGAGAAGCTAAAGCTAGAGGAGAAGGCAGGTAATCATAGAACTTAACAGAGATTCCCAATGTGCGGCAAGACGAGACAAGGAGAAGTACTACAATAATGCATGCAAATAGAATCAAACTATTAGAGGAAGAACAAGATCGGCTTTCCTAAAGCTACGAGAGTTAATGGGAAAATTCCTGTCTTGAAATGGAAAGCAAAAAGATGTTTAAGGATCCCTATTGAATGATGCTGAGATGATCAAGAAAAGGTGGAAAGAATACACAGAGTCATTATATGATAACATAGTAACATAGTATATGACGGCAGATAAAGACCAGCATGGTCCATCTAGTCTGCCCAGCAAGGCAGCAAGAGTAGGTGCACTTGCCACTCTGTGCAGGTCACCTCTCCCCATGCCTTTGTTTAGGGGTGCACCCACTGCTCCATGTAGGTCACCCCTATTTGTTCAGATACAAGAGATAATTATGCTTATTTTGATTTTATCCTGTTGCTATAAAGAGATCCACTATGTCTGTCCCATACCATTTTGAATTCTGTCACTGTGTTTGCCCCAACCACTTCCATTGGGAGGGCATTCCAAGCATACACCACCCTTTCAGTAAAAAAGTATTTCCTGACATTGCCTTTCAGTTTACCCCCTTGCAGCTTCATATTATGCACTCTAGTTTTACAGCTTCCCTGTCTTTGTCCATTAATATTCTTTAAGTATTTAAAAGTCTGAATCATGGGGAGTGTCCTAATCAAGATGGTGGCAGCAAACGGTCCGTGCTGAGCGCGCTTTTCTTTATGGGTAGGAAGCGAAAAGGGAAGGGTGGGTCTGTGCCCTCTCAGCCCACCCAGACCTCTACGCCGTTTTCTGCGGGACCCCTGGATGCTTTTGTGGTGCGCGCCGACCGGACTCCAGTGAATAATAGGGGTGAATGCCGAGCTGCAGTTTGTTTGGAGTCGGGTGGCTCAGCTTCTGCTTCGGCTGTATCTCTTTCCCCTGAGAGTCCCGCGCCAAAAGCTCTTAAAGGTCAGTCCTTGCCTGAAGGGTTCCTGGTGCTGGGCTCCTCACCTGAGTTGCGAGAAGACGCCGGTTCTAGGGGGCCAGGAACGGAAGGGCTGTGGAGCCAGGCGAGAGCGGTTATTGATCTGCGCTCTCCGGGTCCATCTTTGGCGATGGTGGAGGAAGTGACCGCAGGATTGGTGCTTCCTGTGTCAAACAGAGCCCAAGCAACCAGGATAGCAATGGCGGCTGCTGCATCGGAAGTGGACTCTGGAAAAAGTTTTGTGTTACAACGACCGGAGAATTTCACGTTGGAATCTATTTGGCAGGCCATTCTTTCACTGGGGGAAGTGTTGGTGCCCCAGATCGCATTGTTGGAACGGAAGTTACAGAATTCTGTGACGGCCGTAGAAGAGATGGATCAGAAGGTGTTGGCATTGCAAATAGACGTGGATGAATCTCGGAGAACAGTAACAACTTTGGAAGAACGTGCGGATGCGTTTCAAAAGGACCTTTCCAATATTCAAGTTAAGTTAGAGCGTTTAGATAATGTTTCAAGATCACATAATCTCCGTTTAATTAATTTTCCTAAGTTAATCTCTGTATCTCCTAGAGAAATGTTTAAGCAGTATTTAATGGAGATGTTGGGGGTGGCCTCTGAATTAATGCCTCCTTTGGTGAGAATTTATTATCTTCCTAAGGCAAAAATTGTTGAAAATGGGGTTGAAAAAGGGGCTGATTCGGAGTGGGTAAAAGATCAAGTTAATGTTCTGAATGTTACAGATTTATTGGAAACCTCTGATTGTGAGACTCCGGTTCCATCTACGCTGCTTGTTACTTTTGCATTATTGTCAGATAGAGAGTGGCTTCTTAGGCTATTCTTTAAGAAAAGAAATTTATTGTTTAAGGGTTTAATGGTACGCATTTTTCCAGACTTAGCTAAAGAAACACAGAGGCGTCGCAAGGATTTTCTCCTGTTATGTCCTGGGGTTCTTCAACTGGGAGGGCTCTTTTTTCTCAAACACCCATGCAAATGCTTGGTGAAATATAGAGCTATTTCTTATATTTTTTATGAACCTTCCCAGTTAACGGCCTTTATTGCTGCCAGGCGCTTGGAGACTTCTATTGGAGCCTCACCTGTGCTCTCATAAAATAGTACTGGAGTTAGTTAGCTGCCTTTTCCTTTCTACTTTGTTAGTATATTGTATATTTGGAATTTTGGAATTCTCCCCTCTTATATTGTGGGCTAGGGTGAACAGATGCATTGATTTTTGAAAAATTTTCTTGTTATAATTAATCTGCTATGATTGTTTCTGATTGTATCTGTACTTTTTCTTTCAAGATTGTTCTGTGAACTTTCTTGATTTATAATGTTAAATGGTTATAAATAAATAAATTTAAAAAAAAAGTCTGAATCATATCTCCCCTGTCCCTCCTCTCCTCCAGAGTGTACATATTTAGGTCTTCAAGTATCTTCTCATACGTCTTATGACACAGGCTGCAAATAATTTTGGTCACCTTCCTCTGAACCGCTTCCAGCCTTTTTATATCCTTTGCGAGATACGGTCTCCAAAATTGAACACAATATTCCAAGTGAGGCCTCACCAGTGACTTGTACAGTGGCATTAGTACCTCTTCCTTTCTGCTGGTAATTCCTCTCTGTATGCAACCCAGTATTCTTCTGGCTTTTGCCACCACCTTGTCACACTGTTTCGCCACCTTGAGATCATCAGAAACAATCACACTGAGGTCTTTCTCCAGGTCCGTGCACATCAATCTCTCACCCCCTATCGCGTACAGTTCCCTTGGATTTCTGTTTCCCAAGTGCATGACACTGCACTTCTTCACATTAAATATTAACTGCAAGCATTAGACCATTCTTCCAGCTTTTGTAGATCTTTCCTCATGCTCTCCACTCTCTGAGGGGAGTCCACTCTGTTGCAAATTTTGGTGTCATCTGCAAAAAGACAGACTTTCCATTCAGCCCTTCGGCAATATCACTTACGAATATATTGAACAGTACCGGTCCCAAGACCGAACCCTGGGGCACACCGCTAATCACCGTCCTTTCATCCCAGTGGGTTCCATTTACCATCACCCACTGTTGTCTGTCAGTCAACCAATTTCTGATACAGTTCACCATCTTGGGACCCATCCCTAAGCTGTTGAGTTTATTGATAAGCCTCCTATGAGGAACAGTATCAAAGGCTTTGCTGAAATCTAGATAGATCACATCCATCACATGCCCTTGATTTAGTTCTCTGGTCACCCAGTCAAAGAACTCAATCAGATTTTTTTGGCAAGATCGTCCTTTGTTAAAACCATGTTGCCTTGGATCATGCAACCTGTTGGTTTCGAGGAAGTCCACTATTCGCTCTTTCATGAGTGCCTCCATTACATTTCCCGCCACAGATGAAGCGGACCAACAGCCATTTCAACCTGTACATTATGATCAGGAACTGTTGGTGATGAAAGAAGCTGAAGCAGCATTGAAAGCATTTTCAAAGAACAAAGCACTGGACATTGATGGCATTCCCATTTAAATATTATACCAATCAGATGCACTGTTATCATCCTTAGAAGATTCTGCCAGGAAATTTGGAAGAGAACATAATAGCTGACTGAAAAAGTCCTGTATTAATTCCAATACTGAAGAAAGATGATCCAACTGACTGTGTAAATTATCACACAATTGCTCTGATCCCACAAGCCAGCAAGATTCCACTCAAGATCATTACGTGGAGGCTACACTCATACATAAGAACATAAGAACATAAGATATGCCATACTGGGTCAGACCAAGGTCCATCAAGCCCAGTATTCTGTTTCCAACAGTGGCCAATCTAGGTCATATGTACCTAGCAGTTTCCCCAAGAGACAAAAGTTCCACAATGCTTGTATTGGGTCAAGCATTGATATCTTCGGTCACTTCTTAATAATGGTTTATGGACCTTTCCTCCAGGAACTTGTCCAAACCTTTTTTAAACCCAGCTACACTAACAGCCTTTACTACATCCTCCGGTAACAAATTCCAGAGTTTGATTACACGTTGAGTGAAAAAATATTTTCTTTTATTAGTCTTAAATAGTTTACCCTGTAGCTTCATTTCATGTCCCCTAGTCTTTCTATATTCTGATAACGTAAACAATCGATCTACGTTTACCCGTTCCACTCCGTTCATTAATTTATAGACTTCTATCATATCTCCCCTCAGCCGTCTCTTTTCCAGGTTAAACAGCCCTAACCTTTTTAGCCTTTCTTCATAGGAGAATCCTTCCATCCCCTTTACCATTTTGGTGGCTCTTCTCTGAACCATTTCTAAAATCGCTATATCCTTTTTAAGATACGGCGACCAGAATTGCACACAATATTCAAGGTGCGGTCTCACCATGGAACAATATAGAGGCATTATAATATCTTTTGTTTTATTTTCCATTCCTTTCCTTATCATACCTAGCATTCTATTTGCTCTCTTGGCCGCCGCTGCACACTGGGCCGAGGGTTTTAACATGGTATCCACAATGACGCCTAAATCTTTTTCCTGGGTGGTGGTTCCTAATGTGGAACCTTGCATCGTGTAACAATAGTTTGGGTTGTTCTTCCCTAGGTGCATAACCTTGCACTTGTCCACATTAAATTTCATCTGCCATTTTGATGCCCAGTCTTCCAATTTATCAAGATCCTCTTGCAATTTTTCACAATCGTCTTGGGTTTTAACAACTTTAAATAGTTTTGTGTCATCTGCAAATTTGATAACCTCATTTGTTATTCCACTTTCCAGGTCATATATGAATATGTCAAAAAGCAGCGGACCCAGCACAGATCCCTGGGGTACACCACTATACACCTTTCTCCATTGGGAAAATTGGCCATTTAGCCCTACCCTCTGCTTTCTATCTTTGAACCAGTTCCTGATCCACAATAGTACACTGCCTCCTATACCATGACTCTTTAGTTTTGCCAAAAGTCTCTGATGAGGGACCTTGTCAAAGGCTTTCTGAAAGTCCAGATACACAATATCAACCGACTCACCTTTGTCCACCTGTTTATTCACTCCTTCAAAAAAAACATAACAGATTAGTAAGACAAGATCTTCCTTGTCTAAAGCCATGTTGGCTGTTTCCCATTAGGTTGTGACTATCTACATGCTGAGTAATTTTATTCTTTATGATGGTTTCTACCATTTTTCCCGGTACTGACGTCAGGCTCACCGGTCTGTAGTTTCCCGGATCACCCCTGGAACCCTTTTTAAAAATTGATGTTACATTGGCGATCCTCCAATCTTCAGGTATTAGAGATGATTTTAATGATAGTTCACAGATTACTGATAGCAGGTCTGCAATCTCATATTTCAGTTCTTTCAACACCCTTGGATGTATACCATCCGGCCCAGGTGATTTGCTACTCTTCAGTTTATCTAATAGTTGTAATACATCTTCCCGATGTATCGATATTTCCTTCAATTCTTCCGCACCTTTAAATACCACGTCAGTCATGGGTAATATCCCTACATCTTCCTCAGTAAAGACCGAAGCAAAGAATTCATTCAGTCTCTCCGCTATCGCCTTGTCGCCTCTTAGTGCTCCTTTAACCCCTTTATCATCTAATGGACCAACTGACTCTCTCACAGGTTTTTTGATACGAATGTACTTGAAAAGGTCTTTATTTCGTGTTTTTGCTTCCGCAGCAAGCTTCTTCTCAAATTCTCTCTTTGCCTGCCTTATCAATGCCTTGCATTTGACTTGCCAGTGCTTGTGCTGTTTCCAGGTTTCTTCGTTTGGCTCTTTTTTCCATTTCCTGAAAGATGCTTTTTTGGCAACAACAGCCTCTCTGACCTCACCTTTAAACCATGCTGGCAGTTTTTTGGACTTCCTTCCACTTTTCTTAAAGCGTGGAATACAGCTGGTCTGGGCTTCCAAGATAGTATTTTTCAACAACACCCAAGCTTGATGTACGTCTTTAACCTTTGCAACTGCTCCTTTTAGTTTTTTCTTAACTGTTTTCCTCATTTTATCATAGTCTCCCTTTCGAAAGTTAAAAGGTAGTACTGTGGATTTCCTTACTATCCCTCCTCCACTAATTAAATCAAAGGTGATCATGCTATGATCACTATTGCCAAGTGGCCCCAACACCCTTATCTCTTGCACTAGATCTGGTGCTCCACTAAGGACTAGGTCTAAATGGCTTCCCCTCTGGTTGGGTCATGAACCAGCTGCTCCAAGAAGCAGTCATTTATTTCATCTAGGAACTTTATCTCCCTAGCATGTCCTGATGTGACACTGACCCAGTCGATACCGGGGTAATTGAAATCACCCATTATTATTACTGTGCTGTAAATTTTGTTAGCTTCCTTGATTTCTTTGAGCATTTCATCATCCATTTGGTCATTCTGGCCAGGTGCTCGATAGTACACCCCCACTGCCATTGCCTTCCTCCTTTTATATGGAATTTCAATCCATATAGATTCTACAGCAGATTTTGTTTCATGCAAAACTTTAATCCTTTCTGAGTCAATGCCCTCACTAACATAGGGCGCAACCCCTCCACCAATTTGATCAGCTCTATCATTACGATATAGTTTGTACCCAGGTATCACAGTGTCCCACTGGTTGTCCTCCTTCCACCATGGGGCTTGTTTACAAAGCCGCGGTAGTGGTTCGCGATCGCGATCGCAGCCGCGGCCCCATTGAAATCAATGGGGCCGCGGCTCCGATTACGATCGCAAACCGCTACCGCGGCTTTGTAAACAAGCCCCCATGTCTCTGATATTCCAATCATATCTAACCTTTCATTTAGTGCTATATATTCTAACTCTCCCATCTTATTCTTTAGACTTCTAGCATTTGCATACAAGCATTTTAGAGAATGTATTTTATTCATGTTAATTTGGCTATTGTTAGACATGGGTAAATTGGGATCTTTAAGCTCTGTCTGCTCCATACTTGAGGGCATTTGGGCTACTTTACTCTTTTGTGGAACCTCTCTGCTTTTGGTACCTGGAACTAGAACTGCCTGAAGTGAAAGCAGGGTTCAGGATAGGGCGAGGAACGAGAACCATCATCACAGGTGTGAGATGGATCTTTGAAAAGACAAAAAAGTACCAAAAGGATATCTATATATGTTTTAATGACTACAGCAAAGCCTTTGATTGTATAAATCATGAGAAACTCTGGGCCAAATTAAGAAGCATGGGCATCCAAAACACCTGGTAGTTCTCTTGCACAACCTTTACACTGATCATGAAGCAATAGTCCAGACAGAACAAGGATAAACAGAATGGTTTAAAATCAGCAAAGGTGTAAAACAATGCTACTTACTTTCCCCCTACCTGTTTAATTTATAGTCAGCCAAAAACAAAGTGCAGAAAGGAGACCCACAGCTACACAGATAAGTCTTCACATAAGCAGACTTATTTAGCGACCTGACTTGGCCACGTTTTGTCACTCAGGCCAGTGTGATCATTTTAGAAACATCCAATGACAGTACCTCTGCTTGTGTGAAGACTTATCTGTGTGGCTGTGGGTCTTTTTTCTCCGCTTTGTGCTTGGATGGACTTTTATGTGGAGTACCCTTCTCTTCTGTCATTAATTTATATTCAGAACAAATCATCAGTTTTTCTATATTAGTAATCTTTTAGCTTCTCCACAGATTGTTCAATCTTTTAACTCTTAGGGGTATGTTTACTTAACCATCTTAATGTGCGCCTGGTGATAGTGTGCAGGCTGCCATAAAAGGAGTGGGCGTTTCAGTCTTAAAGCAGCAAAACGGGAGTATCGCGTGATAATGCGCGCTGCTGTGCACAATATCATGCGAAGCGCCGCTAAGCGCATTAACGCGTGGTAATCCTAAGTAGGTGCCCAGACATACAGACATTGAAACAGAGGTGTAGCCCAATGGTTAATACACTGATTGATGATACAGGGGTCATGAGTTCGATCCCCCAGTGTGCCTAATGCTTAAGGCTGGTTGAGGCATCAGCTTTGACATATAAGTATTGTTTCCTGCGGCACTTTATTTGTATTTTATTAATTGCTGCCAGCAAACACACCCTCACGTGCCGTAACCGAAGGTGCCGCATAAGGCACCCTATAAGGCACTCCATAGGGCACATTATAAAGTGCATTGTCCGCCACGACACCCTATAATATACCCTATAGGGAACCCTATAAGTCGCTCCATAGGATACTGTATAGTGCACCTTATATGAACGGTAACCATAAGGTGCCTCAGAAGGCGCCTTATAGGGCACCCTATAGGGCGCCCTATAAAGCACCCTCTGAGGCACCTTATGGGTACAGTACGCTGAGGGTGTTTTTGCTGGCAGCACTAATGTACATTAAAAATATATAATGCTTTGAACAGCCCTATCAAATAACCCCACTGCGGGTTTGAACCCATGACCGCGGACTCCACAGGCAGTGAAATAAACAGTGAACTACAGCTCTATAGCTGCTAGCAAGCCCCTGGCTGGCTGCTGAAGGACTGCACGTCACCACACAAACAGTCTGCTGTGGTCACCAGGATAGGGTTAGCCCACCCGTACCCATGATGCACTGCACATGCAAATCAGCCATCTACAGATGAACACAAGATGGGGTATGCACCCCCATGGCACCTCACCCTGGTAGTGGGAACTGACCGTGTGTCTTACTGGCACAGAGTAGCTACACACCGTCACATTGTGCGGGTACTGTGCTCACCCTGAGGGTGCAGTGGGGCGCCCAGCACCAGGTCCACAGCACCTTCCATGGCAGAAATAGACTATGCTGTAGGTCCTCTCCCCAGCAGCGCTAGTGTGTGAGATAGGTAGTTCCTGCAGACACACTTTGGATACATCTGTATTTTGTACCACCACCCAACCCACCCTCTGGGGCTGAGGGTGGGAAACGGGGTCTCCCACCAACAGATCCACATTTTACATCCCTGCAATGGCAGCAGTAGAGGGGCCACCAACCGCAGTTCTGCTGGGGAACAGACACCCTACAGGGCAGTCAATGCAGCTCTGTACACATCTATAAAGCAATAGCAGACAAACATTAGGCCTGGAAATACTCAGCTACACCCCACAAATATTTGATATTCGCCTGCAGCCACTGCACCCTGCAAGGTGTTACAGCAAGACACATACTAGCTGCAGATGGTCTGCTAGCTAGTCTATAGGGCATGTTCCTGGAAAAGATGCATGCACCCAGAACTGGGATGTCAGCATACACACCAAGCAGACAAATCAGTGATTAGGCCCCAAAAGGGAACCCATAAACATCACATGAAAAAAAAATTATAGGGCACTATGGGGGAACCTAGCCATGCCGTGGTCACTGCTCAGTCAGGGTGAGAGTGAACTCCCAGCAGGACATGCTGTGGCCACCCTGTATGTGCAGGTGGTGGCCGGGCACTACAATGTCCCAGCCATTGCCCTATGCCCTGTGCAGATGCATCCTGGCCATGCCACCCTGTCCGGGCTATACCCATGGTACCTTGCTCCTCATTATGCACATTGGCAGGCCAATACTGGCAACAGTGCTGGCAGTGTGGGCTGTGGAGGGTGTTTGTAGCCACCACACACTGGATAGACAGACACACACTTCCACACCTATGCCAGCATCGTACAACTCTGGAGGTGTTTGGCAGCCCTGGCCACCGCTCCAGTCCTGGGCACAGTGCAGGCATGGCTATGGCACGCAACACAAGACCTGTAGCACACTCCATAGACATCAGAAAGGTTGCCATGATGCAGCTCAATCAGACAATTGTACTTTACATTGGAATTGCTATCTGCCAGTATTCATAGCAACCTTTTGATAGCTGTGTACCGTATTCCCAGGTTTAGGATGGCATTGCTAAGGTATGCAAGTGCTAGTATTGGGAGATGCACACAGGGCCCAATGTTCTGCCTTTCCAGGAGGCATTGGATAATTGAGCTCGTGGGTGCGGGTGTGTCTGCCCTTGTTGGCTGCTGCTTTATGGCAGAGGTTCCCTACTCCAGTCCTGGTGTGCCAAACACTGTTCGGGTTTTCATGCTGTCCCTCATGAATATGCATGACATACATCTGCATACCATGGGGGCGGCGCATAGAAATGCAGCACAGGCATCTTTGTTAGAGGCAGCATGGAACCTGAATGGTGTTTGGCCCTCCAGGACTGTATTTGGGAGACTCTGCTCTAGGGTATGTGCATGTTTATGGTGTCTGTGTTCTGTAGGGTAAAATGTAGGTGTCTTGGGCATGTTTACATCATCTGCAATAAAGGTTCTGTCTGTATTAGCACGTTTTAGTAGTGGGTAAAATATGGGGCTGGGTTGGCAGGAACCACAGCTGGGACTTGAACCTGTGCCTTTCTGCCCTGATGATGCCATGACTGTTCATCAGACAGGGCCTGTCTGTTGCAGTGCATGGCACCCACCTACACAGGGCTAGGCCACGGTCTGCTCTGGGCAGCTGCCACTGCCCCCTCCACCACCAGTATCCCTCTGCCACCATGCTGACATGCCCTTCTGCTGGTGGTGCTGGTGGAGCGCAGTCTCAGGCCATCCAGTGTGTGGGTAGTCGGCTGCCTATGGTGTGGGTTCTGGGGTAGGGGTGCCTGCATAGCTGTCCACGCTTCCCCCCAGCACCACCTGCCAATGTCCAGTGCCATTGGGGGGACCTGCTGAGTACTATCCCCTGTGACACCGTGGGAAGCACACTTGTGCCCATGTTGGGCCCTCAGCAGTTAATGTCTGGCTGCTCTACTGTTTCAGCATTCCTATGGGCCAGCTAGGCATCACCCTAGTCCGCACTGTGGGCCAGCTGCACCACCGCATGTGCCGCCTGAGGCCCTCTGTGTCCCCTTTTCCAGCATCTGTCCAGTTTCCCATTCTGACATGCCCGCCCTACTGTTGCAGAACATGTGCATGCCATAGGACACCTGGCCAATGGGGTCGGAAACCCTGCACAGCGCAATTTCACTGTGGGCTCATTCACCTTGTATGGGGACGGAGCATAGACCCTTCCAAAATTCATATCTTTACTTTGGAGCTTTCTTGGGAGAGTTTTTTGATGTTTCCCATTGCTATCACTATTGCCCATCTTGGTTATATTTTTTTTACATTTACTTCTGTTCATTTTCAATGTTTATTTTCCCTTTTGTTCCGTGCACATGTATCACACTTATCACTTTTTATAGGTTTCCCTGATTTTGCTGTACATTGCTGACGGAAATGGTTTCTTTTCCCTTTAAATCAGCTCTAACGCCAGGGTTTCACTGGCATTAGTTTTGAGCCTCGGATTTCATAGCGTTGGTGTGCAGGGAGCCTCTCCCCTCCCACTCTCCACCCATTGACCCCTTCTCTCCGCCCCTGGGGAGCCTTCCTCCGGCCTCCGGGAGCCTTTCCCCGCCTTCAGCGCTTGTTTGCGCCGCAGCGCGCGTTATCGAGTGATATGGTACCTGTGCGCCTTAAAAAGCACCATCATCGCGCGATAAGATACCTTATCGTGTGCTAACATCGCAGAGCGCACATTAAGATGGTTTAGTAAACATACCCCTTAGTTTAACTTCAACAGCTCTTTGTTTTGCTGCAACAACATTTATTCATGGACTCGTGGCTGCTTAACTTAGCTTCAGTAGCACTTGCACAAAATTCAGGTAACCGGCAATCTCAGGCC
The DNA here is from genome assembly GCA_033557465.1 of Ichthyophis bannanicus. Taxonomy (NCBI): domain Eukaryota; kingdom Metazoa; phylum Chordata; class Amphibia; order Gymnophiona; family Ichthyophiidae; genus Ichthyophis; species Ichthyophis bannanicus. The sequence continues at coordinate 1,491,980,853 of CM066031.1, forward strand.
ACAGGTTTATTCCCCAACACCCATCAGGACGTCCAGGTATGTTAATATTTTTGATTATGGGATTCATAGAATTGGCGGGGTATGTAGTTAAGGGATGATATAAGGCAGGCATGTCCAACAGGTAGATCACGATCTACTTGTAGATCGCAGAGGGGTCAGAGGTAGATCGCCAGCCCCACTTGGCTCCATCTCTCCAGCAGCTCGCCCCGTCACTAGGAGAGAGCTTGTGCCAGCAGGTTGTCTGCCGAGGGCTTGCCGCCACTGCTGATCCTTTGCCTGTCTTTTTTCCCTGCCTGCGGGAATCTTGCCTGCGAGTGTATTGGGGGCACTTGTTGTTTTTGTGCCAGTAGTTTGTGGGTACCCCAGGGGACTGCCGCCCACACCCTGTGACAAGACGCCACAGGCCCGGCATCATACCTGGTCTCCTGCCTCTCAGAATCACCCATTCCTGCCCCCGCCCCAATACCCCTTAGAGGTGTGTTATATACCGGGCGATATCCATTCGCCCGGACTTTACCTGAATACACTCACCGTATTAGTTGTGTCGTGTGCTGGTCATTGGTCGCATTATAGTTCGCTTTCATTAAACATTTTCGGGCAGACACAACGTGTCAAGAATTTGGTGATTTTGGCGGGCTTTTCCAATTTTGTTCTAGCTTGCCTATGCCTTGCCTTCAAATTGGTTCAAACCACTGTGACTTTTGCTTGCCTCTGCAATTTTATTTTGCTTAGCCTTTGCGTTGATTCTACACTGCAATTTTATTTCGCCTTGCCTTTGCTTTGATTCTACACTGTGTGCAGAATTTATTAAATCGCATGTGGTGGTATTTGAACTTGTTTGGCAGTATTTGATTTTATCTGGTTTGCTGGACAGGTGTTCGAGTTTTTTTGATGATTGTTTGGTGGTATTTGATTATTGGTGCCAGTATGATGAATTCTTATTTTTACTTTTAGAACTGTATGTGTGGTTTTGGCATCTCCAGTCCTTGTCTTGCACATCATCCAGAGGTCTTCAGTTCCTGTTGATCTTTAATACTTTGGGACAGTGACAGTTTTGGACCAGATTCAGCCAGTATTTATACTAACTCAGCAGATATGGCCTTCTTACATCCAGCCACCCCAGTATAATGAAGATGAGTGTTCCAAAGAAGAGCAAAACCTACCACTTTCATGATGAATGGGAAATGGACTACTTCTTCATCATGGTGAAAGACAAGTGTTGTCTAATTTGTAACGCCTCAATATCCTTGCCCAAAAAGGGTAATCTGGTACGTCATTATAAGGCTCTGCATAGCAATAAGTTTGATGTTGATTTTCCACCCAAAAGTGAAATTCGTAAACTGAAGCTCAAAGAACTTAAACTGAAATTGGCTACTCAGCAACGGTTGATGGCAAAGCCAAGGTCACATTCGGTCAATGCAACCATAGCATTCTTCAAGGTCAGCATCCTGATCGCAAAGAAATGCAAACCTTTCACTGAAGGGGAATTTGTAAAAGATTGTTTTCTTGAAACAGCTGACAATCTTTTTGAAGGATTTAAAAATAAGAAAGAGATCATAGCTGCTATTCAAGATGTACAATTGTCAAGAAACACCATTGTGCGGCGAATAGAAAAGATGTGTGGAGACACAACTGAACAATTCTTGGAGGATGTTTCAAATTGTGTTGCTTTCTCACTCCAACTGGATGAATCTACAGACATAAGAGACATAGCCCAGTTACTAGTCTTTATCTGGATGGTTTTTGAAGACTTCAGTGTTAAAGAAGAACTACTTGGAATGATTTCTTTAAAAGGGAGAACTACCCATCAGGAAATATTCAGTTCTTTCCATTCTTTTCTGACAAAGTGTAATTTTGCATTACATAGACTTGTTTCCATCACTACTGATGGAGAAAGAGCAATGACAGGTGAGGTTAACGGTTTCATAGCCCTCTGTAGACAGCATGACGACTTTCCAGATTTCCTTTCTTACCACTGCATCATTCACCAGCAAGTTTTGGCAAGCAAGAGACTCAATAAAAAGACTGTCATGGACATCACTTTCAAAATTGTAAATTCAGTTTGTGGAAGATCACTTCAAAGACGGCTTTTCAATCTTACTCTTGATGAAGGGGCAGCGGAAATCATTTTACACACAGATGTAAGGTAGCTATGTAGGCACAAATTTTTGCAAAGATTTCGTGATTTGCTGAATGAAATAAGACATTTTTGAAGGAGATGGGAGATGACCAAGCAGAGTTGGAAGATGAGGAGTGGTTATGTGATCTGGCATTTCTCGCTGACTTTACAGGCGAACTAAGTGATGTGAACCTTGAACTACAAGGTAAAAACAAATGCATTGGTGAGATGATGAGTACAGTTTCATCCTACAAGAGCAAATTTGAGCTAATGATGACTGACCTTGCAAACAACACTTTTGATCATTTTCCTAATACGCAGGACCATCTGGGACAATATCAAAATTTTGCTTTTCAGAACGAGAAGTATGTGACAGAAATCTGTTCTGTTATCCAGGAATTTGAAAATAGATTCTGTGACTTCCAAAAAATCGGAACAGTTGTGGAGTACTTGTCATACCCATTCAAAGTAGATGTGGACTTTAAAGAAACTGCAGCTGCTATCAGTAAAAATTACTCATTGAACAAGCCATCTCTTGAAAACGAAATATTAACCCTTAAAAATGACATTTTTCTCAAGACCCGTGCTGAGCAAGAATCGTTTTGGAAGCTAATGCCTAGAGACAAATTTCCCAACTTGAGAAGATGCAGTGAAGATGTACACTACTGTTTCGGTTCAACTTATTTGTGTGAATCTACGTTTTCCCATCTGAAAATGACAAAGAGTACACAGCATTCCAACATGACAGATGAACATCTCCAGGATTCCCTGAAACTGGCCCTCACTCAATATTCACCCAACTTCAAAAATCTGGTGGATGAAATGCAGGCTCAGACGTCTCACTAATGAGCAAGAGCAAAATATTAAAGATTATGCAAGATCAGCCTGGATCAATTCTCGACCTAAATTTAACACAAATTACTCAATAAAAGTTAAAGAAAGTTATTAAGACAGTTAAAGAAAGTTATTACTCAATAAACACTTTAAGAAAAATGTACTTTCCATTTCCCCTCGCAGTTCTTACTGGATCTTCATCTCTCTGTTTTGTTTTTGCTTAATTTGCTTAACAGCTGATCACATCCAAGTAAATGACAGAAGGTTCATTAAAAATGGGGGGGGGGGGGAATCCTCCAACTTTATTGGGTTAAAATTTAATTTGAAACTAATTTGAAACTTAATTTTCATGGTGGTAGATCACTGGCACTTTTGGCCGGAAAAAGTAAATCACGACCTGTTCGAAGTTGGACATGCCTGATATAAGGTATGCTTGCTGTTGCAGTCTTTAAAGCTTATTATGAAAGGAGTGAATGAGGGTACCTAATACACTACATTCTTGTTCTCTTATTTATTTATTTACAATTCTTATATACCGCACTATTTGCAATCAGCGCGGTTTACATAGAACAAAAACATCCGACAATATACATATATCTGGTCATTACATTGAACAGGGAATGTAACTTGGAGAACAGAGATAAACTATATACATAAGAAGTTCAATATGTGTTATTGCTCAGACATGTAACCCCCTGAAGAAGCAATAGGCGAAACGCCATTAGGACGTCCTGATGGACGTTGGAGTATAAACCTGTGGCCTGAGATCGTCAGGCACCTGAATTTTCAACAAGTGCTACCAAAGCTAAGTTAAGCAGCCACGAGTCTATGAATAAATGTTATTGCAGTGAAACTAAGCAGCTTTAGAAAGTTGCTGTTTACACATTCAGGCCCGCAGCATGCAGGTTCAAAGGGGGTAAGTTGTGGGGGTGATTTGGACTGACTGCATGTATAAATGGTGTTTTCTTCCATGGAACTGCAAAACCTGTGGCACTTAGTCCCCTGTCATACAGTACCCTTTTCCCACACCTTCCCACTTTAATCCTCCCCTCCATCCCCCTCAGCAGTACACAACACCGGTTTTACATAATCTCTGTTTTGCAAATATGTTATGGTCCGGAGACTATAGTCATCATTTGCAATTGTGCTGGTTAATGTTATTAAGGTTTTAAAAGTTCTATGTAAACAGGTTTTTTTTGTTCCCTTTAAACTGCTTTCATTCCCAGATAAGGCGATATTAAAATCCCCCCAGAAAAACAGATAAATATTCAAATTTACAACGGTAAAAAACACATACTTTAAAAAATGCAGGTGTCGCTATTTACACTTGCTGCAAGGTATGCATGTCAGTTAACAGCAAATTTGGACCAGTGATTTGTTGGGGGGGGGGGAGGGGGACAATTGTGCTTACCACTCTTGTGTTAAAGACCACCTAAAAATTTCACATACAATACTTTTTTTCACTTGACTCCTTAACTGGCTTTTCCCGGACATCTAGTTTTATGAAATCTGGCACTTTCATGGGTCAGTGCTGGCATGTAAGTGTCTAAGTTGTGCAGTCGCCGCTTTCACATATAAGTGGTCAACATTTAAACATGTAGAAGCCCGGGTGACACTTCTCTGTTTCTCAGGGTGTTTCTTTGTGAAATAACTGCTCCCACCACATACTAGTGTATTTTCTACGGCCTTATAGATATTTTACAAAGGCTCCACAATCAGCTAGCCTTTTGTAAAATACCTTGCTAACTGTAAATATCCTGACTAGAACATCCCTTTGTTTTTTTCCCTGGACATCCTATGCAAAATCAAGTTTTAAAAGCCTCTGCTTTATGTGCGTAAATGGTTTTTAAAATTACTCCTTATAGTGATACAAACATTTAGACTTGCTTAGACCCCCTAAATTCATATGCTCCTGTGTAACTGCTAATCATTTCTTCGCCACTCTCCTTCATGGTAGTATACATGGGTGAAAAGTTATAGAATAAAAGCAAAATATAATGAAACATAATGAAAGTGACATTCTTAATCAACAGCAAAAATGACGAGAAAGTGAAAGGACATTGCTCAAATGTCGATCTGTTTGTTTATTAACTGGTATGGGATTATGGAATATAGACTAATATAATACAAACTGACTAATTAGTGTTCAACCCACTGTATGCTCAATGTTGTTAGAAGAGATGAGCAATCATTAGATAAAATTTATTTGTGTTCAGCGAACATGTCTGTGAGTTCATTAGCTGCATTGCCATCCCTGCAAATAGCAAGATTTGTTTAAAGTTTAGAAGGAAATGAACGAAAGTTATGCATGTAAAGGCAAGAATAATTAAGGAAAATACAAACGCAAGTCAGAATTCGTAGACATTCAAGACGTGCTACATTCAGATACTTTAAGTATGTCCCGTACTTGGAGGGTTTACAGTTATGTACCTGAGATAATAGAGGGTTAAGTAACTTGCCTTGAATGTGCTAATAAACAGCAAGCAATTTCCCAGACCATAATCATATTTCATGGGCACAGAGGTAATTCAAGAATGATCCCTAGGGACTTGCACAATTTTTCTGAGTCTCTTAGAACAGAAATTCCACTGAAATTGCTAATAGCTCATCTGGTTAATGCAGTGGCATAAGATACAATGAGGCACCTCCAAGGGAAATTTTGCTAAGAACCCCCCATTGTCGTGGCCATGGCATGCCCCCTGTGCAGGCCCCCTCATGCAGTGGTGGCGGCAAACGTACTTCATTGTGTTTGCTGCACTGCCTCCGCTCTTGTAAGTTTGCCACGAGCCTTCAGGCTGTTCCCCACCGGGCCGAAGTCTCATGGTGTGGCTGTTATCGTGAGACTTCGACCCGGTGAGGAACAGCCACTCGGCCTGCGGCAGACATACAAGAGCAGAGCAGCACAGCAAATATTATAAAGTAAGTTTGCCATGCTGTTGTCAACGCTGCTGTATGGGCCCCCTTTCTGTTCGACCCCCCCTCCCAGCCCGCATTGTAGGGGCTGTTTGGGTGGAATTTACACCACTGGGTTAAAGATATGTTAAGACAGAGTAACGGTAGTCCAGAAATGCATTTATTCACATAAAGTTCTATTACAAAAGGTCATGTAACCTTTCAGCTATTCAAAGTAAAGATGTTTTAGGAGTATGTTCACTAATCAGCGCTATCGGCTTCCGTGCAATATTGGAGCCATGGCCCCATTGAATTCATGGAAGCCACCAGCGCTATTAGTAAACATACCCCTTAGTCTTGAAATGACATGCAACTACAGCCCTGATGTCACTCTTGAGGTTCAGTATGTGCTTCCAAGTTATCAGGTAGTTAAGATCTCAATTCCAGGAAGATCATATGTTGAGTCTGAAGTGGCATGCCACTGTGCCAATACTGTAGCTGCACTGAATACTTGTTTGGTTTTTTTTAACTATAAAAAAAAATATATATATATATATCTTATCAATTGTCAAAAAGTCATAACTTGCAGGTGAATGAGTCACTCATATTTTTGTTGTCCCTTGCAGACTGGAAAACTTTCAAAAGCAATGACTATAAAAGCAGATATTAGGAAAATAAGTAACTATCAAAGAACATATTCACAATGGCCTGAAGACAGCTTGCCAGGGTAGCACAAAGCCCATAAGTGTATAAATAAATAGTTTCAAAATTTGAGGTAATATTATGTTAAATCTTCACAGCTAAAGAAATATGGTAGCTTCAGAGCAGGGGGTTCGCATCCCAGTCCTTGGGAAATATCTAGCTAGTCAGGTTTTGAAAATGCATGAGAAAGATTTGCATACAATGGAAATAATCAAGGTAATTCTGAACCGTGAATAAACCGTTTGCACGTACTCCTGGGACATGCGCCAAGCAGAGATGTCGAGACGATATTTCAAGATCTACCTAAGAAAACTCTAAACATTCTACAAATGGCACAAAATGTAGCTGCCAGGGTCATTATGAAGAAAGGTCTTAATGACCACATCACACCAGTACTAATTGAATTACACTGGCTACCCATAACAGCTCGTACAAAATACAAAATATTGACAACTACTTTCAAACTCATCCACAACATAGCACCATCATTCCTCAACACACTAATCAGATTACAGCCTACTAACAGAAACAGGAGAACCATCAACTCCAACACCCTCCACACTCCAACCGATATAAGATCTATCAAAGTCAACACCAGTAACAGGGCTTTCGCATATGTAGCACCGACACTATGGAACCAACTCCCACCAGAACTATGAGCCAGCAATGATCTTTTAGACTTTAGAAAAAAACTCAAAATGCACCTATTTCAAAGTCACTTCAAACTGTACTAATTCACATGTGGGGCAACCCCCCCCCCCCCAGCAACTCAGAGAACCTGTATTGTATAAATGTACATATGTAAATGATCTCCCCCTTAGCTAAGAAGTAGATAACTCTGTGTGACGTGCTTACCCTACCAATCTGTATGTAAACAAAAATTGTGTGACGTGCTTACCCTACTAATCTGTATGTAAACAAAAATTGTATCTGTCTTGATTCGGCAATTTCTCGATGTAATCTTACCCGCTTCTGATCGCTGGAAGGAGCGGGATACAAATGCTTGCTAAATAAATAAAATAAATAAATAAATATTCCGAGCACAACCCGAAATAGACATATCAAACAGATATATGTGTATTTCTGGATGTAGTTGGGTGGGGGTGGAACGAGGGCATGGATGGAAGAAGCGTGGGCATGGCAGGCTGATAAAATGTTCAAACCATATTCTATCAATTCCCGTGTATGTCTAGTTGTTTACCCATGGACGTCTAAGTTATACCTGCTAAAATGTGGAATAACAGACTTGGAGGTACTAAAAGAAGGAAAAGAAATGTTACCACATAGAGCTTGACATACTGCTCTGTGCAGCACCACATCCCAACGAGAAGTATGATGGTGACACTACCTGTGTGCCTGCGGTAGCGGGTGCACAGGATGCAGATGTACATACTGTTATGTTCATAGGAGGGACATGTACAAGGTGCAGGAGAAGGAACAGGCAGCACCAGGGAAACACAGGCAAAAGAGACATATGCCCACAGTGAATGAGGCAGAGGGAAACAGAGAGCCCAGTGGTTGTGTGAAAAAACATTTATTGCATGCATGACATAGAATAAAACACCCACACTACCATCACCAGTGCCCATACAAACACATCCCACATACCCAGATGCCCCCCAACAGCATTTTGCATATCACCCCTGCCCCACCCCCCAACTCCACAGCCCCACCCCATCATCCCAACCCCTCAACCCCAACCCCCCACCCCCACATCAACATCCCAGCCCCTCACCACCACCCCCTACCCTCATCCTCAACTCCACACCCCTAACCCACTTCTGTGCCAGTCAATGGTACTCAGGCCTACCGCTGTCCCCCCCCCCTCATACCCTGACCCATCCCAACCCCTCCCTTGCCCAGAAGCACCACCACTAGGCCTCAGTGGTTGGTCACCAGGTGGCATGGGTGATGCACACCCCCTGAGACAGGGCTTCTGCTGTTGCTCACCCCACTGGTCACCCCATATGTCTCATGGAAGGGTGGAAAGACCAGTGGGGGCCAAACACCCTGAGGCACAGGGACCAGTTTGCAGGACTGCCCCACACTGCTGGATCCCACCACAGATGCAGCCCACACTGTGGCCCATGTGGTCACTCTGCTGGCAGATGGCAGGGCAGAGGGGTGAGGCACATCAGTGGTGGCAGGAGGCACAGTAGCAGCAGCCGGTGTCATAGGCATGCCCTGAGGCCCAGTCAACTCAGTGACCAGTACATTGATGTGAGCCCCTAGGTGACACAGAGAGGCATTCAGGTGATTGGTTGCCGCCAGCTGCTCTTTCTGGATCACCAACTGCTGCTCTTTGAAGGCCAGCAGCTGTTCCTGCAGTTGCACAGAATGATGGAGGAGTCGCAGCTTCTCCTGTGCCTGCACCTCGTGGCCCTCCTGCTGGATGATCAGGTGCTTGGCACACCCTACCAACTGTCCATATGTGCATTGGTGGTGCTGCCATGGTGACCACAGCTACCAGTCTGGGGTTGGGGTTCAGGTGATGATGATGGTGCAAGCTGGTCCTCTGAGTCAGCAGAGCTGGTACCCTCAGGCTCTGAAGCATCAGTGGCCATCTCTATACCCCCATCCGCAGGGTTTGCAGGCTGTGATGCAACCCCCTCCAGTGGCACCACAGCCCCATCCACTGAAGATGGCAGTGGAGTCGCCGGTGGTGAGGCAGCACTGGGTCCAGCATCTGTGGTGGCACCTCCTAAGAGAAGCAAGGAGAACCAGCTTAATGCATGTAGCAACCCATCCCCACCCCACATGGGCTGCACTAGTGCACTACAGTCACAGGGACACCACGGGGCAGCTGGACAAATGCAAAGCAGGCCAGGGATGTCCTGCCATCACAGAGTCACCCAGTGAGCTAGTGGTGGGAGATGTGACAATGCAACAAGGGCATGCATGCCCCACCCCAAACCAGAGAGGATGTGTGGGGGAGGGGCAATGGGCAATTCAATAGGTCACCATACCTTGAGTACAGGCCCAGGGTGGGGAACGTGCAGCATGTGAATATCAGCACAGATACGTATCTTGGATCTGTGGGTGCTGAACGGTGTCCACATCCCCAATACCCTCCAATGTGGCAACATCCACTGTGGTGAGGACACACTGCTCCAGCTTGGTGAGGCACACCACCTGTCCATCTGGGTCCATAGCACGTGCCTTCCTGCAAGCCTTGCGTCTCACCCGCTGTCACTTGCACTAGACATCCTCGATGTTACGGTTGTTAGGGTATGTAGCATTGAGCTTGCAGAAGATGGTGAGACACCTGTGCTGCCTCTTGTAGCACCTACACAGGCCTCCTCAGTGCATATGAGGAGGGTCTCGGTGCTCAATGAGGAGGGTCTGCTCCCTGTCACTGAAGTTTCTCTTTCGTGATGACACCTTGGGGGCCATTGTCACTATCAGAGCTCTGAATGTATCTTCAGAGTATCAGTAGAATGGTGTTTTACAGGGGCATGTCCATGCCGGGGTTGCACATTTTATAGCAGTTAGACATATAGCAATGTATATGTACAATGCCGCAGAATATGGAACATGTCTGTGCGTCATGACATACGTATATGTCCATGTTCCGCAGTCTACATATAAATACTGGTGAGGATCCACATTTTTCCTTTCCCATGTGTGATGCATTTCAGATATAGTTGGAGCAGATTTTGTCCTACATATCGGACTCTACAGCAACACTGCCACTGACAGGGTAGATAGACAGGTTCAATGATGTGAGTGCGATGGTATGTGTGCTGGGGCCTGTGAACCTGATGCATATTTGTGGTGCCTCTGGCCCTGAGGGAGACAGTGGCATGCATGGACCTGGGCACAGAGGCCAGGTGCCCTGCGCAGGCACCTACCACAGGGCAGTCCAATGTGGACATGGGACTGTCTGGGGCAGGGGGTGACTGGATTGCATCTGAATGTGGTAGGGGCCCCCACATCTGCAGCCCCATGCCTATGCAACTGCACCATGGTCACTGTACAGGGGTGTATATGTATGTTCTGAACCCACAGACACATGTCTATAGGTGTGTTGCAGCCAGAATCTGCTCACCTAGATCCAATTGTGTGTGTGGAGTGCAAGACACCCTAGTGGTGCACATATGGGGGTGCATCCAGTCCTAATGGTAATGTCCACAGGCACATATGTCCCTGCACAATGGTGCATGGTGGACGGGCCACCCACTGGGTGCCCTGTTAGTGTATGTGTGTGTGTGTGGGGGGGGGAGAATGTGTGTGCCAGTTGCCCCCCCTAACACCCATATAGGGCATGGGGGATGTTAGGTGGCAACCCCCCAGGACCCAAACTGACCAGTGTCCTGTTTCATCCTCCCACAGGTTCCAGGGGCAGCAGCTAGGTGTGAGGAGAAGGCACAGGAGAGGGCCAGAGAAATGTTTGCCAACACCATTTTGTTGGTTGCTGACCACGAGAACTGATGTGCCAAACACCATCACCCATATGCCAGTGTCCCCAGGTCCTCTGCACACTACTTTGACATCAGCTATGACCTATGCCGGACACAGTACAGGTTTGACCATGAGGCGATACATGACCTGTATCAGGAGCTGAGGCCACAGCTCGCTACACAGGCACACAGAAGGGGCACAGTGCCCATCCATGTGAAGGTGCTGGTAGCTCTGGCATTCCTGGGGACTGGCACATTCCCATCATCATCTTCCTCCTCCTCCTCCATTTCCTGGATGCCTTTGTAGGACGTGCTGCCCATTACATCTCCTTCCTACGCACCCAACAGCAGCAGCAGACCATGCGAGGTTGCAGGATTCCCATCCAGCCTCGGGGCCATCGACTGCACCCATGTGGCTTTCTGCCCACCGCACCTGCATGAGGCGGCCTTCAGGAACTGGAAGGCGTCCCACTCCATGAACATGCAGGTAATCTGCAACACCTAGATGGAGATCCTGGATGTCGTGGCACACTTTCCTGGCTTGTGCCATGATTCTGACATCATGGGATGGTCAGTGATACGTGCTGACTTTGAGGACAGCACCATCACTGGTGGTTGGCTGCTTGGTGAATAGACACAGGTTGGTGTTGCATGCACATGCATGCATATCCCCAGAGGCACAGGAGCATAGTCAGCCATGTGCCTGCAGGCAGACATGCCCACAGGGGACCACACCATGGCTGTGGGTTGTCCATATGTGGCAAGGGGGGCAACAGGCACCTCTACCATTGCATGGTAGGGGGGCAGCTAAATTACAATATGGACTTGGTGGAGGCTGGGGATGTACTACAGCTGGGGATGCACAGGGATCAGAGCTGCTAGCCACAGGCATGGGTGGTGGGTCACCACATGGCATGGGTGAGGCACACATGCATGTTGGGCCTGGTGGGGTGGCTCCTGGTGCATGGGTTTGTTGACACTGGCATAGCTGGCCATGGTGCTACATGTTGAAATTCCTGCCACTGTTCCTCTATGCAGATGACAGGGAATACCTGCTGAGGGAGTGGCTCATGACCCCCCTCATCAACCGATGCACCCCAGCGGAGGTCAGTTACAACCAGTCACACCAGCTGACATGTTCCATCATAGAGCGGACATTTAGCCTTCTCAAGAGCCACTTCTGCTGCCTTGACCAGTCTGGTGAGGAGCTGCTCTATGCCCCAGCAAAGGTGTGCAGGATATTCCTGGCATGCTTCATACTGCATAATTACACACTGCATTGGAGGCAGCCCTCGCCAGATGTAGCAGTCAATAATTCTGATGGCGAGGAGGATGAGATGGTGGCCCCCCAGCCGTCGCATGCTACCTCACACCGACATGCAGTGGCGACTTGAAGATCCCTCGTGGATACGCACTTTGTGTGAGCTGCCTGTGCTGGTGGAACTGGAAGGGTAGTTGGTAGGGCTGGGCATCAGCGGGCAGGCCCAACCAGCCCAATTCCATCTTGGATGTCCTGATCCTCTATGGCCCAGTTGGAACAGGGTGCACAGAGGAAGTTGCAATTCTGATCCCATGGGGCACATCTAGCTCCATAGGACTAGAATCACATACAGGCCTGTACATGCAGGCCGGGTTCACAATTCAGCCCAGCCTGTGCATACAGGCCTTTCCCAGCTACATCAATCTGGCTTGTACAATGGAGCTGCGGCACAATTGCTTCCAGTTGCCATGACACCACTGCTCCATTGTACGATCGCGATCCCCACTCACCAGCTCCTGTACTGCTTTCCCCACAACCCGACCCCCCCCCCCCCCGATCCAGCCTCCCTAGGCCGGGGTCAGGCTGTGGGAGAGGCTATCTGCCCCATCCATTGCTTTACAGCACCAAGCCTGCAGTTTACTGCCGCATCAGAGAACCTATTCCACCTCAGTGGTAGAAGACGTTCCCTGTCTACGTCTTTGGCTCTGGACATACAGGGCCAGCATTGTAATTGTCCCTGTATGTCTGGGGCCAGCAAACACCCACCACCCACCTTAACGCTGGCGCCGATCTGCCCCTCTCCCGCATATCACACATAAACATTAATATGTGAACATATAAACATGGTTGGAAACATTGTCCATACAGCAGCAGCCAATGTGGCCCTGTGCCATCCTGGTCCACCTCACTGATGGGCACCTGGTTCTGGGGGGCCTCACTTGAATGGCCTAGATGGGGACAGAAGTGCCTCTATCCACCACTGCACAGCCTGTGTGAGAGCCTGGAGATCACCCCTGATGCTGCAGGTGCCTGCTCCAACTCCCCATACGCCCCTCCCCTCCCTTCACCCTCTGCCCCCTCCCATCTCCTCCCTCCTCCCTTGCCCCTCCTGTCTCCTCCCTCCACCCTTGCTCTCTCCCATCCCCTCTCTCCACCCCCTGCCCTCTCCTCCACCCACTAGGTGTCCCTGGGTGGTGTGGCCCTGGGTTCCCCCTCCTCCAGGGAATCCTCATCTTCTTCCCCCTGCTCCTCAGGGCCTCCCCACCCTCAGCCCCTGATATACCTTGGGCCTCCCACCATGGGGTGCCCTGCTCAGACATCATAGTACTGTCCAGTCCCTCCCCCTCAGGAGAGTGGGGCACCTCCATGAGGTTGAGGGCGACAACCTCATCCCTACTCTCTCCTGATGGGGAGGTGCTGGATAGCACTATGGGGCTGGCTGTGGATGGGCTGTCTGCAGTGGTGGAGCTGCATGGGCCAGCTGTTGGTAGCCGCTGCTACTCCCTCTCCTCCACCTCCATGTCCTCCTCCTCCTCGCTGTTGTCACCATCATCATCTTCCTCCTCCTCCTCCTCCTCCACCACAGAGGGGTGGTGTCCTTTACCTGAATGGCTGTGGAAGGGAAACAGTTAGTTTCAGTGGGTGGGGATATCCAGCTGCCATGTTTCCATTATCAGATGCCTCCCCATGCTCTGTCTGCTGTTGCCCCTGTGATGCCCAGCCACTCCAGCCCTGTGCCATGTTGTATGCCATGGCCCCATTCCTGTGTCATTCCCCCACTCTCACCTCGCTCCCGTTGCAGCTGCTGCTGGATGCATGCCAACAGCTGTGGGCATGTGCACTATATTGTATGGTACCACACCCTGTATGCTTCAGTCTCCTGCAGACATGGAACCGTCTGTGGAGGAAGGATGGAGGTGTCTTATATATACATGTTTCTTTCTTCCCCCAGGTCTGTCGCATCAGCTGCCCACCTGCCTGCCAGACCACCACCTGCATACACTGGACCCCATCACAGCATGCTGCCACATCTCCAGTGCTGCCTCACCCCGGTCCGGGACTTATCCTGTTTCCCTGGGCTTTCTCTGTCCTGTGTGCCTGCATTGCTGACTAGCCAGGTCATGGGCTGAGGGGACCACAGGGACAGTGCTGCCTGAGACATTTGTCTGGGACCCTGCTGCATTTGCTGCCTGCCCTGTGCTGCACATCATGGGCTTTGCATGCTGGTGTCAGACCTGGCAGCTGACATGTCCTGTTTTATGGTTACTGTGCAGGCATTTGGGCTGCCACTATCCAGGTGGACACTATCATGTTTGTGGTGTGGTACCTCTTTACACAATTCAGGGGTGGGACCTGACCATGATTGTGTCTGCTGCTCTTACCAGGGCTGGTCAGGTGGACTGGCAACAGCGGATGGTACTGGGATGCCTGGGCACATTGGGTGAGGTATGGACAACAGTGGACAGCTGGCGAATGTGCCTCTGTCTACAGTGATTTGCAAAGGTATTCATCCCCTCTGTGTCTGTCCTGCTTTGTCACATTCCACCTTGTGGACGGATACTCCCATCTCCACTGTGGATCTTTATAGCTCCTTTAATTTTCTCCTTGGTGTCCTTCTGGCATCTCTGCTTTATGCCCTCCTTGTCTAGTCTGCAGGTTTCGGTGGGCAGCCTTGTCTTGTCAGGTGTGTCATGGTGTCATGTTGTTATATTTTGTTTTAGTGCAGTTCCTGGTTCTTCATGGCATCCTCCGTCTTTGGGATAGTGATTTGTACTGCAAGCCTGGTCTCTACATCTCTACTCCTTTGTCTCAGACCTGTTTGGGGTGCTCCTTGATCATCCTGTTGATTGCTTGGTGGTGTTGCAGGGTCCGGGCCTTTTATTTCAGGTATCTTTGTAGAGGTGTCATGTGCCAGATCATGTGCAACTGCTTGCATGCAGGTGCACCCTGCTGCCTTCATTTTGGGTCATCTGTGCTTCTTTGGTTGGACCTGCTCTTAGTTAGGGGTTTCATGGACAGAGTGTTGGTGACATATGCACTCACACCTTTTCTGGTTTTATGTGTTTCTTTCTGTATACAAGATATTGTATTGTCCTTTCCTGTCACCGGTTTTCAATATAATATGAGGTCCCTTACCTAACATCCACATGACCCCCCCCCCCCACCCCAACTTCTTTCCAAGTTGTACATCTGTTACAGACCAGGACTGACAGAAAGGAGATGGATAGTTTTGTAGGCTACTGTGGGTCTTCCATGCATCCACAATTGTTGTTATCTGTGCATTTCCAGTGCCCACCCCTCCAGACAAATGTTCATAGTTTGGAAATGCTAGAGAGGGTGGCTACGAATGTGGTTGGTGATCGGTGTCTTGGTCATCTGCAGATGGACCTATGGATCTTTTTGGTATATGTTGGCGGGCTGGCAGGTTGGCAGTGCTGTGCTGCAACCTTTGTACTGTATGCACACAGGTTGGTTGCCTCCTTTGATTGTCAGCATGCTCTGTTGCACAGTATCATCGGATGGGGTGGTAGGGGCTATACTCAGGAGTCATTTGCAGGGATGTTTCTTTACATACTCAGTTGTGGCTACATGGGGTAGTTTCTCATTGGAGGTGGTGCTGTTATGGATAGTATCAGACTTCATGGGGCATGGGGCAGACACAGGGTTCTCTCAGGGGACTGGTGTGGTGTTTGGTAGTGGGGGGCGGCCTAGTTCAGCCATGTGTTTTCTATACTAGCATCATGCATCTATGTTTCCACTGTGCTGTGTTTTGGCTGACAGTATTGGGCCATGTTGCTGCACTGTTACACACAATAGGTTATTTTCACTGTGTTCATATTTCCTTTCCATATGTGCTTTCCCTTTTGTCCATTCTGCATTTATTACCACCTTACTTTCCTCTTGGCCATTATGTTTCTGTTTGCCTGTTTCCTTTGTGGGTCATGTTTTGTGTGTTTACTGTCATTTGGTTGTGTGGTGGGTCCAGCTTACCCCTGCTCCTTTTGCCCTTTATTTTGTAGCTACTTCCTGGCTCTTTGCACTGTTCTTGTCCGACCACATGGGAGACATGCATTTCCCCTGCCTCCTCCCTTTCCTGCTTTGCCCTACTTACTGTGCTAGGGTGGTCCTGATCCTTTCCCAGTGCCTGTGTGCTGCAGCTAGGACTGGCCTTGATGTCCTGTGGGAAGCAGGGCCCCTTCGTTTTCTATTACCATCCTGCAGGCGGGTCTCCGACTCAGAAAAGTTAACATGTTTGGTTGCCATTTTACAAGGGTCTGGTGGCAGTGGGGGGGGGGGGGGAATTACTGTATCCTGTTTCCTGTTGCACAGGGCAACTGTGCAGGTGGACACGTTTTTGGACTTACACGTCCTCCACATGCCAACAAAGTCACATGTGTCACTTGCATGTAAAGGGATCTCCCATTTAGGCGCGAGTTGGACATTTAGCGGCGCAAACCTATAACCTTGTATTCCAATGCACTGCTGCACATCTAGACGTTTGCTCAGAGAATCCCATCTTCATCAGGGATGTACACGTGTTGTGCGCCTACATTCGCCCAGCACGTCTTTCTTGGAATCAGGCCCAATGCATGCAAATTTCTGGTGTTCTGTGTCTATAAGATACTAGGGGTAAATGCCAGTTTTAGCGATAAAACATTTAGGGGACATTTAATTTAAGTATCCTTGGAGATATTATCGAAGGGAGGAGGGAGGTGCACCATTGCCTAGCTACACTGAGACTGACTAG
This sequence comes from Ichthyophis bannanicus, assembly GCA_033557465.1. Taxonomy (NCBI): domain Eukaryota; kingdom Metazoa; phylum Chordata; class Amphibia; order Gymnophiona; family Ichthyophiidae; genus Ichthyophis; species Ichthyophis bannanicus. Next base: position 1,491,997,808 of record CM066031.1, read on the forward strand.
AATCATCATTCCTAGGCACGGCACTGTTGAATGGTCGCATTCTTCTCCTCCTCCCCACTCCAGCAACTCCACCCAAGAGCAAGATCAGAGGCAATGGAACCACAATAAACAGCAACTTGTAAGCATCCTCTAAATGTAACCCTTGATGTGTTGTAATGTACCCTTAATGTAATGGAATGTAACCCATGTATGTATGTATTTATTTATTTAACATTTTTTATATACCGTCTTTCTACAAATCAAGACGGTTTACATAGAACGTTTCAAAGGCAGTGTGTTTCAACTGTTTACAAAGAACAAAGTAACAAGGATACATAGGCGAACAATAAGAACTAATTTATGAACTAATTACAATGATCAATGATCAACTATTTACATATGTATATATAGAGCTACAGATGGTTGTGTTATAGGATTTGAAGGAGCATGGGCGGGGAGGTAGATGTAGAGGGTTAGGTACCAGGGTGGTAAGGAAAAATGTTCAAGGAAGAGGTGGGTTTTTAACTTCTTATGGAACTCAGAGTGGCTCACACAGTTACGCAGCTCATGAGGAAGGGTGTTCCATAGGGATGAAGCATAGAGAGAGAAGGCCCTGTTGCTTGTAGATTGTTTACAGTGTCTTTTAGTTGTTGGTATGGCCAGTAGGTTTTTGGTAAAGGAGCGGTGTGTTCTTGTGTTGTTGGAGAAGGCAAGGAGTGGGGAGAGGCATGGAGCTGACTCCTTTGAGATAATTTTCTGTATAAGAGTAAGAACCTTGAATTTAGCTCGGTGTTGAATCGTGAGCCAGTGGAGATCATAGAGGACTGGTGTAATATGAGATCATCTGGGGTTGTTGGTTATGAGCCACGCTAACATATTCTGGGCTAGTTGGAGTGGTTGGATGGTGTTCTTGGGGAGGCCATGATAGATCAGATTACAGTAGTCAAGTGAGGGGGTTGTGAGGGCCTGACAGACAGTACGAAAGGAGTTGGGGCTTAAGAGAGGTTGGAGGTTCCGGAGAGTACGTAGCTTTGCGTATACTGTATTGGTAGTTCTCTTTATTTGATCGGAGAAGGAGATGTTCTGATCAAGGATGATTCCAAGATATTTCACTTGTTTTTTTATAGTGAGTGTGAGATCACCAAAGGTGAGGGTTGGAGGAGGGGTGTATGAGGGATTGGAGAAAACGTGAAGGACCTCAGTTTTGGATTGGTTAATTAGTAGGTTGTGCTGGGAGAGCCAAGATTTGAGGCTGATTAGGCATTCATTTAGTTTAGTAAAATTAGGATTAGTGAGGTTAAATGGGGTGAAGCACATCATGTCATCTGCATATAATTGGTACTGAATGCCATAGTTTTGGACAATCTTGCAGACAGGTTGAAGGAAGATATTGAAAAGTAATGCGGATAGACTAGATCCTTGGGGGACACCTTGTTTTAGTGTAAATGGGAGGGAGGTATCACTTCCAATACGGACGTGTTGGGTTCTGGTGTCTGAGTAGGATTGGAACCATTTTAGAGTTGTGCCTCTCAATCCTATTTCATGAAGTCTGATTAGGAGTTGATGGTGGGGGAGAGAGTCAAAAGCAGCGGATAAGTCAAGGAAAATAAGGAGGCATCCTTGAGCGGGGTTCTGGATGTGTAAGTACAAGGAATCTAGTAGAGAGGTGAGGAGGGTTTCAAGTCCGTGATTCTTTTTGAAACCATGTTGGAATAAATCGAGGGGAGAGTGGTCATTGATATAGTTCTGAAGTTGGGTTTGGACAAGTTTCTTGGCTATCTTTGCAAGGAAAGGAATACTAGAGATGGGTCTATAGGAGGAAGGGGAGGTGGGGTCTAGTTTTGCTCCTTTTAGGATTGGGCGGATAGAGGCACACTTAAGTGGAGGTGGTACGGAACCAGTCTGGAGAGAGGTTTGTACGATATTCAGAATGTAGGGGCTGAGGGAACTTCTGGTAGATTTGATCCAGGGGACAGGACAAGGGTCAAGGGCAGAGGTTGAAGCATTCAAATCTTTAATAACATCAGATACATTATCTAATGTAATGGGATGAAACTTATTCCATGAGTTTGAGAAGGTTGCATCATGTGGTTGGGTGCTGTGGTCAGTAGTAGGTTGAGGGTTATTGGATGACAAAGGTGGGAGGAATTTAGAGGTCAGATGGTTAGCTATAGCTTGCGCAGTTATTTTTGGTGGCTGGTCTTGTTGTAGGGGTTTGTTTATTAAGGATTTGGTGATGGTGAAGAGCTCTCTTGGTTTATTAAGCGCTCGTTGGATAATATTTTCATTATATTCTCTTTTATGAGTGAGGGTTTCTGAGCAGTAGGTTTGAAGTTTGGTTGTGTAGGCAATGTGTACATTGGGGTCTTGAGTGCATCTCCATTTACGTTCAAGGCGTCTAAGCTTCCTTTTGAGGTTTCTCAGGTTTGTAGAGAACCAGGGGGTTCTTCTGTGGTGTTTTTGAGGAAGTTGCTTGGGTGGAAGTAGGGAGGCTGCAGATAGGATTTCATTCCATTTAGAGATGAAGGACTCTTGGTTCAGGTTTTTGTTATTTAATAGGTCAAGTGATGGGATTGTTTGCTCCAGGAAGTTGGCTGCATTGAATTGTTTGAATTTGTGAGTGTGTTGGAGATGGGTGTGTGGTTGACTTCTGTGGGAGGAGTAGGGGACAGTGAAGAGGATGAGAGCATGATCAGACCAGGGTAGGGGTTGGATAGTGTGCTGTACCTGATCATTGAAAAGAGGGTGTTGTGGGATAAATATTAAGTCAAGGATGTTTCTTTTAGAGTGTGTAGGGTGTTGTAGTATTTGGGTGAAGTGAAGGGTGTTCATTGCTTGGAGGAAGGAGGAGGATTGTATTGAGGATGTAGAGTGTAAGTTTAGATCTCCTAAGATAATTAGGGGGTGTGAGGTAGGTTGGGGTGAGCATGCTGTATCTAGGATCGTGGAGAGATCAGATGAGTCAGTCCGGGGAGCTCGGTATAGAAGGTGCAAAGAAAGCATGGAGTTGGAGACAGTAATAGAGTCCATGCCTGAGGTGGAAGTGGATTCAACAGTAGAGAGTTGTAAGTTGGATCTAGAGATAATAGCTACACCTCCTCCTCTTCCATGTAATCTGTTGCATATATTGATTGAATACGCTTTGGGGCATAGTTGGTTTACTAGAACCATGTCAGAGTCTTGGAACCAGGTTTCAGTGAGGCAAAGTATATCAAGGTTGTAATCAGTAATAAGGTCAGTGAGTAAGAGGATTTTGTTTCTGGCTGAACGAGCATTGAGTAGAGCGCATTTGAGGGGGGGATGGGGGAGGTCAGAGGGAGAGTAGGGTTGAAGGTTAGGGTTTATAGTAATGGTCTTGAGTTTGCATGAACGGTAGTGGGGGTTATAATACACATGGGAGAGATGTGGTGGGGTATATAGGTGCCTGGGGGAGTAGATTATTGGAATGGGGGCACTATGGGTTATAGTGAGCGCATAAGGGAAGGTAAGCAAAAAGAGGTAAAGTAAAATGAGGGCAGACTCCAGTGTGAATGAGCTGGATTTAGGAGGAGTCATTTTGGGAAGGAAAAGGAATAAGGTGGTAATATAGAGCAAGGGGTAAAGTGAGAGTGGGGGTGAGAGGCAGAGAGTGGAAAAGCTGGATCCAGAATCAGTTGAGAGGGGTTTTATAAGTAGCAGTGGATGTTACAGAAGGTTGAATACCATTGTAAATTGGCAAGAGTAGATACTTTTGTAACATAGATAAATACAATTGCAACTGTAAGAAATTAGATACTCTTGTGGTACAGGTTGTGAGAGTATAACATTGAGCAGTTGTATACTTTGAGATGAGGAGAACTAGATACTTTTATGGCACAAGTTGAAACAGAATAACATTAAGTGGTTATATATTTTGAGAAGAAGATTAGCAATTTAGTTTAGAACAATAAGCAGCAATGAGTGCAACCGGCAGCAAGGTGAATAGGGATGCTTACGTTTGAGGCTGGAGAGAGGCATAGATCGGTTTAGCTCGTGTTGCTGCTGTAGGGCTAAGCGACTCTAGTTGTTGGAGCTTGAAAGCTTCAATTTAAAGTCTTTGCACTGCGCTGTTTGTTCAGTTTTGTCTTGTTTTGCCTGATCGTTGTTTGTTGCTCTCAGAATCAGCCTCCGAAATGGCCTCCGCCTAAGGGCCATGCCAAAGGGCCCTCTGGCGAGGCCCTCAGGCGCGGGCCTGCCAGGCGCATGTGCGCCCTCCGGCGCTCCTTAAATCAGCCACGGGCTGCCCCGATTGGGCAGCATGAGCAGGCTGGGGGTGCCGGATGTGGCCTCGATGCTGGCGGTGGGCCTCTCCCTCCTGGGAGGGCTCCTGGGGCGGAAAGGCCATTGGTGGGAGCCGGCGCTCCTTAAATCAGCCCCAGGCTGCCCCGATTGGGCAGCAGGAGCAGGCTGGGGGTGCCGGATGCGACCTCAATGCTGGCGGTGGGCCTCTCCCTCCTGGGAGGGCTGCTGGGGCGGAATTATTTGTACTGCGTGTGTAGGTCTTAATTAGATTGTAAGCTCTGATGAGCAGGGACTGTCACTCTTTATGTGTCTGTACAGCGCTGCGTATGAAGTAGCGCTTTATAAATGTTAAATAGTAGTAGTATCATCTATTTCATGCTTTTTGAAATAGCAAACATGGTATGAGGTTAAGGCCGTGTGCATAAGGTCTCTTGTTTGAGGAAAAGTAAGGGACATTTAAGGAAATTTGATGAAAAGAGTGATAGAGGGGAAAGGTAAGAGGAATTAGGGTTAATTTAGTCATTTTTCTGAATAGAACAAATATATTTTAAGAGGAAAATTCTTGCAGATGAGGAATCATAAGAGCATAAAGCGATTTGAGGAGAAACTGAAGTAAACTCTAACCTAAATAGTCCTGATAAACGACATCTGACCATCAGGGGCGGCCCAAGGGTGGTGTGAGCCATGTGCCAAGACTCATTGCAGGGCCTCATTTGCATATACACTGGACCTCATTTGCATAAATTTAATTCATTTTATTTTAAAATATATATGTTGCCAACCAAAGTTTAAGGTGGCTTTCAAAGGAGCCCTTCACAAGCCTCTCTTTTGTCCTAGCAATGACTTAGGGGCATGTTTACTAAATATTAATGTGCGTTAAGTGCCACTGTGCCAATAGAAATAAATGGGTGTTCCTGCACTTAACGCACATTAACATTTGTGAATGTGCATTAACTTTTAAACATGCCTCTTAATGAGTGACTGAATACCATTTGCATGGGCAATGAGGATAAAGAAAGATTGCCAGATTTCTGAATTACTATACTTCAGTGCCAACTGCCAGGCACATTAGGAAGTACTATAAACCCATTTAGAACCCACAGCAAACCCATCATATCATAACAGCACTACAAGGACTCACAAACACTGCAAATATTAAACCAATACATTTCAAAGAATGCCAATACATCTCCTATTGGTGAAAGAGAACAAGTGTGACTGTGTCACATAAAAACTACATGAACAGAATACCGCAGCTCGGTTACACATGCAAAACATAGGGGTATGTTTACTAAACCGTCCTAATGTGCGCCCGGCGCTAGTGTGCAGGATGCCATATAAGGAGTGGGTGTTTCAGTCTTAACCTAGCAAACTGGGATTATCGCACGCTCATGTGCGCTGCGCGCTAATGTGCGCCGCGCACATTAGCGCATGAGAAACGTGCGCGGGAAGCATAAGCAGGTGTGCTGATACGCAAACAGAGGAGCAGGGCTGCAGTACAATGGTGAAGACACTGACAAATGGTGCAGGGGTCATGGGTTCAATCCCCCACTGTGCCCAATGAATTATGCTGGCTGAGGCACTACCTGTTATGTGTAATATTGCATTATGAGGCATTTAAATTTTATTTTAATTACTGCTGCTAGCAAACACACCCTCAAAGCGCTGTAACATAAGTTGCTGCATACGGCACCCCATAAGGTACCCCATTTGAAAGTGCACTGGCCGCCACGGCACCCTACAATGTTGCGTAAAGGGTGGTCTATAGGGCGCCATATAGGGTGCCCTATGAGGCACGGCAAGGTCATAGCACTGTTTTTGATGGCAGCACTGTGCATTTTAACACATGGAAATGTTAAGTAGGTGCGCTGACATGCAAGGAGAAACAGCAGTGTAGCACAATGGTTAAGACACTGACTGATGGTGCAGGGGTCATGGGTTCAATCTCCCACTGTGCCCAATGAATAAGGCTGGCTGAGGCACTACCTGTTATGTGTAATATTGCATTATGAGGCAATTTAATATTGTTTTAATTAGTGCTGCTAGCAAACACACTCTCAAAGTGCTGTAACATAAGGTGCCGCATCAGCCGCCCTATAAGGCACTCCAGAGGGCATATTATAAAGTGCACTGTCCGCCCAGGCACCCTATAATGTCCCCTATAGGGCACCCTATAAGGCGCTCCATAGGGCACCTTATACGGACTGTAACCATAAGGTGCCTCAGAAGGTGCTTTATAGGGTGCCCTATAAGGCGCCTTATAGGGCGCCCTCTGAGGCACCTTATGGTTACAGTACCCCGAGGGTGTTATGCTGGCAGCACTAATGTACTTTAAAAATAGACAATGCTTCACACAGCCCTATCAAATAACCCCACTGTGGGTTTAAACCCATGACCTCTGGCTCCACAAGCAGTGAAGTAACCAGTGAGCTACAGCTCAATAGCTGCTAGTAAACCCCTGGCTGGCTGCAGAAGGACTGCATGTCACCACACAAACAGTCTGCTGTGGTCACCAGGATAGGGTTAACCCACCCATACCCATGATGCACTGCACATGCAAATCAGCAGTCTACAGATGATCACAAGATGGGGTATGCACCCCCACAGCACCTCGGCCTGGTAGGGGGAACTGACCATGTGTGGTACTGGCACAGAGTAGCTACACACCGTCACATTGTGCAGGTACTGTACTCACCCTGTGGGTGAGGTGGGGCGCCCAGCACCAGGTCCACAGCAGAAATAGGACATGCTGCAGGACCCCAGCAGTGCTAATGTGTGAGATAGGTAGTGTCTGCAGACACACCTTGGATACATCTGTATTTCTCAGTCAAGGTTTAGCCCTTATGGACCCATAGGTGTATTATGTACCACCCCCCCTCCCTCCCTCCCTCCCTCCCTCTCTCTCTCTCTCTCTCTCTCTCGGGCTGAGTGTGGGAAACAGGGTCTCCCACCAACAGATCCACATTCTACCTCCCTGCAATGGTGGCAGTAGAGGGGACTATCAACCTCAGTCCTGCTGGGGAACAGACACCCTACAAGGCAGTCAATGCAGCTCTGTACACATCCATAAAGCAATAGCAGACAGACATTCAGCCCGGATATGCTAAGCTGCACCCCATCACTATCTGACATTCTCCAGCAGCAAGCCTCCAGCCGCTGCACCCTGCAAGGTGTTCCAGCAAGACGCATACTAGCTGCAGACAGTCTGCTAGCTAGTCCATAGTGCATGGTCCTGGAAAAGATGCATGCACCCAGAACTGGGATGTCAGCATACACACCAAGCAGATACGTCAGTGACTAGGCCCCAAAAGGGAACCCATAAATATCACATGAAAAAAATACTACACAGCACTATGGGGGAACCTAGCCATGCCGTGGTCACTGCTCAGTCAGGGTGAGAGTGATCTCCCAGCAGAACATGGTGTGGCTACCCTGTCTGTGCAGGTGGTGGCCGGGCACTACAATGTCCCAGCCATTGCCCTATGCCCTGTGCAGAGGCATCCTGGCCAGGCCACCCTGTCCGGGCTATACTCATGGTACCTTGCTCCTCATTATGCGCATTGGGAGGCCAATACTGGCAACAGTGCTGGCAGTGTGGGCTGTGGAGGGTGTTTGCAGCCACCACACACTGTATAGACAGACACACACTCCCCACACCTATGCCAGCATTGTGCAACTATAGAGGTGTTTGGCAGCCCTGGCACCTGCACCAGTCCTGGGTACAGTGCAGGCATGGCTATGGTGCACAATACTGTAGGAGACACTCCCCAGGGTGGTAAACACTGTCAGACACCAGGCCTGAAGCACATTCCACATACATCAGAAACGTTGCTATGATGCAGCTCACTCAATAAATTGTGATTAACTTAGGAATTGCTATCTGCCAGTAATCATGGCAACCTTTTGATAGATGTGTACCGTATTCCCAGGTTTAGGGTGGCATTGCTAAGGTATGCAAGTGCTAGTATTGGGAGCTGCATGCAGGGCCCAATGTTCTGCCTCTCCAGGAGGCATTGGCTAACGGAGCCTGTGGGTGCGGGTGTGTCTGCCCCTGTTGGCTGCTGCTTTACGGCAAAGTTTCTCAACTCCGGTCCTGGTGGGCCAAACACTGTTCGGGTTTTCATGCTGTCCCTCATGAATATGCATGAGATACATCTGCATACCATGGGGGTGGCGCATAGAAATGCAGCACAGGCATCTTTATCAGAGGCAGCATGGAACCAGAATGGTGTCTGGCCCTCCAGGACTGCATTTGGGAGACTCTGCTCTAGGTAATGTGCATGTTTATGGTGTCTGTGCTCTGTAGGGTAAAATGTAGGTGTCTTGGGCATGTTTACATCATCTGCAATAAAGGTGCTGTCTGTATTAGCACATTGTAGTAGTGGATAAAATATGGGGACTGGGTTGGCAGGAACTGCAGCTGGGACTTGAACCTGTGCCCTTCTGCTCCTGAACTAACTGGCTGTGTGCACTGCACCACCTTGTTGCCACAGAAATGATGCATTCCCTGGGGATTCCATGACTGTACATCAGACAGGGCCTGTCTGTTGCAGTGTACGGCACCCACCTATACAGGGCTAGGCCATGGTCTGCTGTGGGCAGCTGCCACTGCCCCCTCCACCACCAGTGCTCCTCTGCCACCATGCTGACATGCCCTTCTGCTGGTGGTGCTGGTGGTGCGCCATCTCAGGCCATCCAGTGTGCGGGTAGGCGGCTGCCTATGGTGTGGATTAGGGTTGCCTGCATAGACGTCCAGGCATCCCCCCCAACACCACCTGCCAATGTTCTGTGCCCTTGGAGGTACCTGCTGGGTACTATCCCCTGTGACACTGTGATAAACACACTCATGCCCATGTTGGGCCCTCATCATTTGCTGTCTGGCTGCTGTACAGATTCAGCATTCCTAGGTGCCACCTAGGCATCTGCCTAGTCTGCACTGTGCCCAAGCTACACCACAGCATGTGCCGCCTGCAGCCCTCTGTATCCCATTTCCAAGCATTTGTCCAGTTGGCCATTCCGACATGCCCGCCCTGCTGTTGCCGCACATGTGCACGCCATAGGAAACCTATCTGATGGTAAGGGAAACCCTGCACAGCGCAATTTCTCTGTGGGCTCATTCACCTTGTATGGGGACGGAGCATGGACCCTTCCAAAATTAATATCCTTTTTTTGGTGCCTTCATGGGAGTGTTTTTTGAAGTTTCCCATTGAGATCACTATTGCCCAGTTTGGTTATTTTATTTTTCCATTTTCTGCTGGTCCTTTTCACTGTTTATTTGCCCTTTTGTTCCGTGCACATGTATCACACTTATCACTTTTTTTGTAGGTTTCCCTGATTTTGCTGTACATAAATGGTTTCTCTTCCCTTTAAATCAGCTCTAACACCAGGGTTTCACTGGCGTTAGTTTTGAGCCTCGGATTTCACAGGGTTAGTGTGCAGGGAGCCTCTCCTCTCCCACTCTCCACCCATTGACCCCTTCTCTCCGCCCCTGGGGAGCCTTCCTCCACCCTCCGGGAGCCTTTGCCCACCTTCATCGCTCGTTTTCGCCGCGGCGCGCATTATCGCGCGATAAGGTACCTGTGCGCCACAAGATGCAACATTATCACGCGATAAGGTACCTTATCGCACGATAACATACCTTATCACGCGATAACGTCGCAGAGCACACTTTAAGACGGTTTAGTAAACATACCCCATAGACTATCACCAAACATAAAACAAGGGATCACAATTTAGAAATATGAAGACAATAATTAAATTGGAAACCCCAAAAGCCAAACTTGGAATGTACAACACTGGAGAAATAAAACTATAATTTTATTTCCTCTTGTAATTAAACAAAACGCAAAGATGTTAGCGATGCACATTTCCCAGAGCTGACATATTCCAGTTAATAAATTAAAAATCAAAAAGTATTTTTCTACCTTTTGTTGTCTAGGCATTTTATTTTTCAGTTGCAATTGCACCAGTCACTTTTTTCTGGTTTCTTTGTGTCTTCTGCTAACACTCCATTGTCTGCTGTCCATTTGTCCTTTCTTCTCTCTTCTAGGTTTTTTTTTCCATTCTCTCTCTACATCTGCTTTAACATACTGATCTTTCCCCTTTTTCTCTTTCCTTCATTTTTTTCTTTATTCCTTTTCATCCACTCAAATTTCACCTTTCCATCCTCAATCTCCACTTACTCTCCCAATACCCAGCCAATTGAATATTTTAATTCCCCCACGCAAAATATATTTTCCCCTCTCCATCCTCACTCCCCCAGCCCCATCCCCTTCTAGTCCTCCCCCAACATCAGCTCCCTTTTAGTTCTAGCCCCACCCAGCATCCACTCCCTTCTAGTCCCATTCCCCCATCCCCCCATCAGCCCATTTCCAATTCTAGCTCCCCCATTAGCCATTCCAGTCCTAGCCCCCCCATCAGCCCATTTCAAGTCCTAGTCCCCCATCAGCCCATTTCCAATCCAAGCCCCCCAATCAGTCCATTTCCAGTGCTAGCCCCCCATCATCCCCTTTCCAGTCCTAGCCCCATTAGCCATTTGCAGTCCTATCCTAGCCCCCATCAGCCCATTTACTGTCTTAGCCCCCCATTAGCATTTCCAGTCCTATCCTAGCCCACCATCATCCTATTTCCAATCCAAGCCTTCCCATCAGCCCATTTCCAATCCTAGCCCTCCATCAGCCATTTTCAGTCCTATCCTAGCCCCCCCATCAGCCCATTTTCAGTCCACGCCCCCCCCCAATTAGTCCAGTTCCATTCCTAGGCCCCCCATCAGCCCATTTCAAGTTGCAGCCCCCCCATCAGCCCATTTCCAGTTCATGCCTCCTCCCAATCAGCCCTATTCCAGTCCAAGCCCCCCATTTCCAGTCCAAGCCCCCCAATAAGTCCATTTCCAGTCCTAGGTTCCCCATCAGCCCATTTACAGTTCTAGCCCCCCCCCATCAGCCTTTTCTAGTGATATCCTAGCCCCCCCATCAGCCAATTTCAAATCCTAAACCCCCCATCAGCCCATTTCTAGTTCAGGTCTCTTCCCAATCAGTCCATTTCCAGTCCTAGCCTCCCATCAGCCAATTTCCAGTCCTATCCTAGCCCCCCATCAGCCCATTTCCAGTGAAAGGCCCCCCAAATCAGTCCATTTCAAGTCCCAGGCCCCCCATCTGCCCATCTCAAGTCCTATCCTAGCCCCCCATAAGCCCATTTCCAGTCCCTGCCTCCCCCAATCTGTCCATTTCCAGTCCTAGACCCCCCATCAGCCCATTTCCAGGCCTATCCTAGCCACCCCCCTCCGAAGAGCCCCACACTTGTCTGATTATCTTCAGAGGGAGCCGGAAAGGCCTGAAGCCCCGGCTCACCTCTGCACAGCGCCAGCGTGAAGAGCGGTATATTCCCTCACGCTGGCAACTGTGTTCTCATGAAGTGTGCTGAGTGCCGGGAAAGGTTAAAGGTCATTTTCTGTTTCCTGGCACTCATGTGCTTCATGAGTACACAGCTGCCAGTGTGAGGGAAAACGCCACTATTCATGCTGGCATCTGTGCAGAGGTGAACCGGGACCTCGGGCAGGCCTCCCCGGCTCCTTCTGAAGCTGGCATTGCGAAGCGAACACCATGTGGGAATCAGGGGCGGCCCAAGGGGGGTGCAGGGCCATGTGCGGAGACTCGGTGCGGGGCCTCATTTGCATAAGGGGCCTCATTTGCATAAATATTTGCATAATGTTACCATACACTAACTTTTACTAAACATGCCTCTTAATGAGTGTATGAATAAAGAAAGACTAAAAGACTTCTACATTACTATAATCCAGTGCCAACAACCAGACACATTAGGAACTACTACAAACACTGCCCATTTAGAACCCATAGCAAACCCGCTGTATCCTAACAGCACTACCAGGACTCATAAAGCACCATACCCTAACTATCAAAAGGAAATGCTGCAAATATTAAACCAATACATTTCAGAGAACAACAATACATGACCTACTGGGGAAAGAGAACAAGTGGCAATGTCAAATAGGAATTACATAAACAGAATACCTCAGCTCAGTTACACATGCAGAACATAGACCATCACCAAACAAAGAATCACAATTTAGAAACAGGAAGACAATAATTAAACTGGGAATCCCAAAAGCCAAACTTGGAATGTACAACACTGTAGAAATAAAACTATACATTAATTTGCTCTTGTACTAAACAAAGCGCAGATGTTTAGGATGCACATTTCCCAGAGCTGACATATTCCAATTACACAAAGGCAATATACCATAAGATCAGAACTCTATGTCACCTCCGACACCTACTGGACTTCACAGACTACCGAACAACCTTCCAGGCATTAGTGCTTCCACATTTTGATTTCGCGAACATCATCCTCCATGGCCTCCCACAATCGACCTTAAACCCGTTCCGCCTAGCTTTGAATGCAGCCGCAAGAGTCCTCTCTGGATCGTCAAGATCCGACCACATAACGCCCATCATGAAGGATTTGCATTGGCTACCTTTACATGCCAGGCTCCAATACAAGTCATTGGTCCTCACCTTCAAAGCCCTAAATAACTACCCCCCTACGCCAATCAGCAAGCTAGTCCATGGTACCCTGGAAAATAGAAACAGAAGGTCTACTGCACTGAACACATTAGTAGTCCCCAAGCTAATAACTACATGCACAAAGGCTACCTCCAACAGAGCCTTCTCCATATTCACCCCTTTAAACTGGAATGCACTCCCCCATGAAATCCGTGGTATTAAAAGCCTCATCCTATTCAGAAAAGCCTTAAAACTCCACCTGTTCACAAAATGTTACCCAGAAACTTCCAGTGATAGAAGCACAACCAGCAAGCTTCCCTCATACCCCAGCCGCCCCTGCACATCAATACCACAGATAATAGGTAGTCCCAACTCAAGCCCAACCAGCCACTAATCTTCATCTTCACAAAATAAATGCAACACCCATTTATATTAGAGTATTGTACATAGTTTCGAGTTAACATGTATTTAGTTTCCCCGGTTTCGATCCCATGTTCAATTCCCTGTTCTTTGTAAACTCAATGTTGTTTCTGTACATTGCAGTATTTTTGTTCGATGTACACCGCGCTGATTTTAATTGCGCGGTATAGAAGAAATGTTAAATAAATAAATAAATTAATTAATTCAAAATAAAGAGATATTTTTCTACCTTTTGTGCATTTTTTTTCAGCTGCAATTGCTCCAGTCACTTTCTTCTGGCTTCTTTGTGTCTTCCGCTAACTCTCCATCGTCTGCTGTCCATTTGTCTTTTCTTCTCTCTTCTAGTTTTTTTCCATTCTCTCTCTACATCTGCTTTAACATGCTAATCTTTCTCCTTTTGCTCTTTCCTCATTCCTATTTCATCTACTCAAATTTTACCCCTCCATTCTCAATACCCACTTACTCTCCCAATATCCGGCCAATTGTAGATTTGTCTTCCCTCCCACACAAAATATTTTTTCCCTCTCCATTTCACTCTCCCAGCTCCATCCCATTCTAATCCTCCCCCAACATCAGCTCCATTCTAGTTCCAGTCCCACCCAGCATCCGCTCCCTTCTAGTCCCCGCATCAGCCCATTTCCAGTCCTAGCCCCCCATAAGCCCATTTCCAGTCCTATCCTAGACCCACCATCAGCCTATTTCCAGTCCTAGCTCCCCCATCTATTTCCAGTCCCATCCGAGTCCCTCCATCAGCTCATTTCCAATCCCAGCCCCCCATGAGCCCATTAGCCCATGTCAAATCCTAGCTCCCCTCCACTCAGCCCATTTCCAATCCAAGCCCCCCATGAGCCTACTTCCAGTTCTAGCCCCTTCATGAGTCCATTTCAATCCAAACCCCCACCACAGCCCATTTCCAATCTTAGTACACCCCCAACAGTCAATTTCCAGTCCTATTCTAGCCCCTCCATCAGCCCATTTCCTGTCCTAGCCCCCCCCTCCCACTCACCCATTTCCAGTCCTAGCTCCCTCCCCCTCACAACCCATTTCCATTCCAATCCCCCGTCCCCATCAGCTATTTGCAGTTCAAGCCCTCCTTCCACTCAGCCCATTTCCAGTCCTAGCAACCCCCCCCCCCAGCCCATTAACAGTCTTAGCCCCCCCAGCCCATTACCAGTCCTAACCCCCCCTCAGCCCATTTCCAGTCCTAGCCCCCCCATAGCCCATTACTAGTCCTAACCCCCCATCAGCCCATTACGTCCTAACCCCCCCATCACCCTATTTCCAAGCCTAGCCCCCCCATCAGCCTATTTCCAGTCTTAGCCCCCCATAGCCCATTACCAGTCCTAATCCCCCATCAGCCCATTACCAGTCCTAACCCCAGTTGAATGCATGAATGAACATCTGCTGCCCTTTTGATTGGTTTCCTATATGAGATTTGGACCTGTCCTATTGTCTTTAATAAATAATTGAGTTTGTATGTATTATGTGTATAGAGGGATTGAAGGTCTGAGAGTACTGTGGTGATGAATGTGTATACTTTGGAATAAAGGCAGCAGGGGAAGTTATGATAAAGACACTTCTGTGGCATCAATGCACAGGAGGAGAGCCTCTTTCAATTGAAAGAAAGCTCTGCAATGAGGAGGCATAGAATGAAGGTGAAAGGGGATAGACTCAGGGGTAATTCAAGGAAATATTTATTTAGAAAAGCGTAGTAAATATGTGGAATAGCCTTGCAGTGAAGGTAAAGACAAGGACTGTATCTGAATTCAAGAAAGAAAGGGGCAAACATAAAGAATCTCTGAGGGGAAAAACGGACTGTAAAGCTTAGTAGTTGGTATAGAAGAGCAGATTGGAGAGGCCGTATGGTATTTATCTGCTGTCATTTTTCTCTGTATCTGTTTTTCCTATCCCTTGCAGGGTTTACAATCCAATTTTGTATCTGGGACAATGGAGGATTAAGTGATTTATCCAAGGTCACAAGGAGCAGCAGTGGGATTCAAATCAAACTTCCCTGGGTTGCAGCCCACTGTTTTAACATTAGGCTTCTCTTCTACTCCATACTGAATGATATAGGTTTTTTTGTTCATTTTAAGGTGGTTATAAATATCAAAGAAGTAAGCACAATTGCCCCCCCCCCCCACACACACACACATACATACATACATGACTGGTTCAAACCTCAAGTGCAAGCAAGCCTTGGAAAAGGTATAAACAGCAATGCCCAAGTTTTTTTTTTAAGTATTTGCATATTTCCTTTGTACAATCAGAGAGATGTGTTTCCTCTTCTGGTCCATACTCACAACATGCCCCCTTGAGAACTTTGTGCTGTGGATCTATATGTGCAAACAGAGGCTTTCTGGAATCCCTGTTTGCATGTATGGGCTAGTTTTTTATTTATTTGTATCTTATGCCTTTTCAGTCGCACTGCAAGATAAGTTACATTCAGACACAGTAGGTATTTTCCTATCCCTGGAGGGCATACAATCTAAGTTTGTACCTGAGGCTATGGAAAGTTAGGTGACTTGTGGTATCAGTGAAAGCTGAATCTCAGCTTGCCTGCTCTAAAAGCCACATAACTTTATAAACACATCATGTGAATAGAGGGATCATTAGAGAAAGACATCATGCTTGGCAAGATAGAAGTTCAACGCAAAAGAGGAAGACCAGCAATGAGATGGATCAATATAGTAACAGCAGCTACTGTATAGGTGCCAGTCTGTCAACAATGAGCCGCCTGATTGAAGACTGAACAAAATTTAGGACAACTATCCAGAGGGTCACCATGAGTTGAACCCGACTCAATGGCACCTAACAACAACAACAACATTAACAGGACAGGTAAGAGCACAGCAAACATAGTCCCTGTCAAAGTTTTCCAATGTGTCTTTAGGAAAGATCTGTTGTCTGACAGAGACTGGGTCCATACTTAGTGCACTCATGTGCTTGAGTAAAGTCTTGCTTGTCAATAGCAAAGGAATTGTTTCTCACCTGTAATACCCATTTTCCATAGCAGCACTGATCAAGCACACATCTTTCCCACCTCCCCAAGGAGTGAATTTCTTCTTGAGCTAAGGAACTGAGAAGCTGAGGTGACTTGTATCCAGGAAGGACTGCACATGCTCAGAACTTTACACTAGTTCTGAACTTTGGGAGATCTGTTCTGTTCCGTTCCATTGTGGCCAAAAGACTCTACCCGTTTGTGTGGCTGATCCATCCTGCTATGAAAAGCACCCATTACAGGTACCCCCCCCCCCCCAAAAAAAAATCCCCATTGCTTTATTTGCCTTCATTTACTATGTCACTATCTCTTAATAGAGGGGGAAGTAATTTTATAACAGATTGCCTAGGTTATGAGGGCAAAAAGGCACCTACTTCCAGGTTATTTTATAAAGACAGATAGGTGCCGATGTCTCTTTAAAATATTAGGTTAAACCAGCAAACATTGTGGCTAGATTGAAACTGGAGACATTTAGTGCAGCTTAGAAGCTGGTGTAAATGTACATGCATACATAAAATCTGCATGACTGTGCATATTTCATAAAGAACATGTACTATACAACCCTGCCCATTCTCTGCTCAGACTCTGCCCAAGAACATGCCTATATGCATGTCATGTAAAAGTATGTGCTGTCTGTGACTGCGTGCACTTTTACACAGGTAGCCTATGGAGTCAGTTTATAAAAACCCTTTTACATGCACAACACAGAGTTTTGCATGCAGGAAAGGTTTATATCAGGGGTGTCAAACTCAAATACACAGTGGGCCAAAATGTAAAACTTGAACAAAGTCGCGGGCCAGCATTGAACAAATGAACCTTTTAATATGGACCCAAACAAGATTTGCTTTAACATTGAATATGAAGCAACACTTATTACTATACAATTTATAACTTAATAGTTCAGATATGCAAAAACCAATTTCAAATAAAAAAAAACATCAATGACATTCATTTATTAAATAAGATTTAAATAATAATAAATAATAATTTTTAAAATAAAATAACAATAATAAAATTAATCAACCATTCAAGCCCATGTCTTGGAGTAGCAAGAAAAAGTGCATAAAGAAAACGTTAATTATTGCTCAGTTTGCTGCACACTGATCTAATCTGATGTGCCCAAGCCAGATACCTGGCATCTCTTCTTGGATGATAGTTCATCAATGTCTGGGCTCAGGCTTTGAGCTGAGGAAATCCTCAGTATCGAGCGAAGGTGTTCATCAGTCAGACGTCTCCTGTGAGATGTTTTGGTCATCTTCATCGAGGAGAAAAGTTGCTCACATAGATAAGTGCTGCCGAACATGGAGAGCATCTGAGCAGCTTGGGTGCGGAGCTGAGGCATTGTGTCAGGGATGAACTGTGGAAACTGGGCGGCACCCACAGCATCATACTTTGACTTCAGCGTGTCATTACACTGGAGTTCAATTAGCTCCATTTGGAGGTTGGTTGGTGCGTTTTCCACATTAACTGCAAAGGGATTACTGAGCAGTTCAAACCTACATTTCTGGACATCAAAGTCGGCAAATCGCCGGCTAAACTCAGCGCCGAGTACACTGAGTTTTTCAGCAAACTGTGCGCATGGGAACAAGTTGGTAAAGAACTGCGTTTTCATGGTTTGGCAGCAGGGAAAATGGCCAATGTTTCCTTGCAGCATCTTATTCTCCCACAGGCACAGTTTAGTTTTAAAAGCCCTCACTGCAGCGTACATGTCTGTGATGATGCGCCCCCGCCCCTGAAGCTGCAGGTTCAGCGCATCGAGATGGCTCGAGATGTCACACAGAAAGGCCAGCTCACACAGAAACTTTTTCTCCCGAAGCTCTGCTGTGTCCTTCCCTTTGCTTTCCAGAAACTGACATATTTCCTCATGCAGCTCAAAACATCTATTCAGTACTTTTCCTCGGCTTAACCATCTCACCTCTGTGTGATATGGCACGTCTGCGTATTCCGAACCACACTCCTCCAGAAAAGACTTAAACTGGCGGTGATTCAGACCTTTGGCTCTTATAAAGTTAACTACTTGTGTTACTGTGGTCATAACATGTTCCATCTTTAGGGCTTTGCCACACAATGATTCCTGATGTATGATGCAGTGATAAACAGTTAGTTCACCTGCACAGTTCTCTTCCTGCATCTTCTCCCGGACCCTGCCCACCAGTCCACTTGTTTTACCGCACATCGCTGGCGCACCATCTGTCGTTAATCCCATGAGTTTATCCCACGGCAGCTTTATTTCAGTTACGCATTTGGAAACCTCCTCAAAAATTTCCTTTCCTGTGGTTGTGCCATGCATTGATTTGAATCCCAATAGCTCCTCCGTAACACACATATTTGAGTCCACTCCACGGATGAAGACTGACAGCTGAGCAGTATCAGATGCGTCGCTGCTCTCATCCACAGCAAGGGAGAATGCAACGAAATCTTTTCCCTTTTCCAAAAGCTGGTCATACAGATTGGTGGCAAGATCACATGTGCGATCAGCTACTGTGTTTCTGCTCAGGCTCACGTTTGAAAAGGCTTGCTTTTTCTCTGGGCACACGATGTCACAAACTTTCAACATGCACTTTTTCACAAACTCTCCCTCATTAAAGGGCCGGGCTGATTTTGCGATCTCTGCTGCCACAATATAACTAGCCTTTACAGCAGCCTCACTTTGTGATGTGGCTTTTTTGAACATATTCTGTTGTGAAACCAAACTTCTTTTCATCTCCTCCACTTTCTGGCTCCTTTGAGTCATGTCCAGGTCCTTGTACTTGTCATGGTGTTTTGTTTCATAGTGTCGTCGAATGTTATACTCCTTAGCTATAGCCACGTTGACTCCACAAATCAGACAAACAGGTCTGTCTTTTACATATGTAAACAAATATTCTGTCTCCCACCTGTCCAGAAAGTTCCTGTTGTCTGCCTTTCTTTTTGCCATTTTTGGGAAGGGGTTCCACAGTGACAGTTGTAGCTTGAGATCGCTATGACTTCTGTCACACAGGAGAGGGCGTTTCTGGGACCTGTCCTGATTGATGCGCCAAAACAACAGCAAGGCATTATGGGATTTGTAGTATTAGCGATGAATGAATGCGCTGTATAATACCGGTGGGCTAGCTCTAGTAGTCATTTGGTATAGCCTCGCGGGCCAAATATAATTACACTATGGGCCAAATTTGGCCCGCGGGCCAGAGTTTGACACCTATGGTTTATATAATTACTTCTTGGAGGACATTTTTTCCATGTAAAGGGGGTAATTTTAAAAGCCCTATTCACGTTTTGAATGTACTGTGTATATCATGGACTGCCCAAAGAACAAATCAGCCACTACTAGAGGAGATCAAACCTAAGCTTTCCTTAGAAGCTCAGATGATAAGATTTTGACTTTCATATGTTAGACAAATCATGCAAAGAGAGAGATTATTAGAGAAAGACATCATGCTTGGTAAGGTAGAAGGTCAACATAAAAGAGGAAGACCAGCAATGAGATGAATCAATATAATAACAGCAGCTATGGATACAACTCTGTCAACAATGAGCTGCCTGACTGAAGATTGAATACAGTTTAGGTCAACAATCCAGAGGGTCGCCAGGAGTCGACACCGTGGCACTTAACAACAACAACAACAGTGACGAAAAATGGGGAAGTTGCACCCATGTTCAAAAGAGGATTTTAGAAAGGCCGTGAGGAGCATGCTTCCATGCCAGGCACATCAATCTTTGCACGTCTCTGCTGGAGGCATTCCAGAGGTGTTTCTGGGTGCAGCCTAGACAGCACTAGCAGCTGCACATCTATAACGTATTTTGCATAGGCTGGTGATGTGCAGCATGGATTTTTTAAACATGATAATCTATACCTGCTATGAATTACGAATAAGGGTGGAACTTTGCTGTCCTTTCAAATGGTTTATGGAATTGGTGAATGGAAGAGCTGGGCTTGCAAATATTTGGTTTGACTGTTGTCTGTGTCCACATAAGTGTCCTTGGAGCTACCATTTGTTTCTCTACAGAGTGTCCTGTGCCTTTAACAAACCTCCTTCTCCCCTTTCTAAGATTCCTGAGAGTCCAACTCCCTCATCTCTTCTAGCTGTTCCAACCCGAGTAACCCACTTCCTGGCCCTTGGTGCGTCTCACTTCCTGTTGCCTGGTTCCCTTTTGCCCACTGTCTATGTGTGCCCCAGTGTTCCCTGCAGCCTCCCTGTGTTTGTGTGGGTCCCTGCTGCATGTGTGTGTGTTTGTGAAGGTGCATATGCAGTGTTGTGGGTGTTGGTGGTGAGAATCACTGATTGTTGGTGTTGGAAGTCACTTAGTGCTAGGGGTGGAAGTCACAGGGTGTTTGTGATGGGAGGCATGAGCATTGGATGTTATGAACACATGATTTTCTCTGACCATGGGGAGCACTGGAGAACCACTAGAGGATACCCATATTCCTATAGGCACTCCTTGTGGCCTTGGGCAAGTCACTTAACCCTCCATTGCCTCAGGTATACATGTAGATTGTGAGCTCTTCAGGGATGAGGGAATATATCCAGTACCTGCCTGTAGTGTGTGCAAACCGTTCTGATGCCCTTCAGCTTCGGTGGTATATCAAGAAATTGCATAAGCATAAAATAAACTTAAATATATCAAAGTTTCTACATGTCTAGGACCCAATTCCTGGACCTCACAGATGAGCAGTGCTCAACAGGTTCCACTTTGACAAGGCAGCCATTCACCATCTTGCCAGAAGCTAGAGCCATTCCTCCACCACACAGAGTAGCCCACTCATGCCCATCCACCTCAAGATCACCACAGCTTTCACCTTTCTAGTCACAACAGTTTCCAGTCTGTGCTGGCTTCCACTGTGGGTCTGAGACAGTTAGCCATCTCACAGTGGATTTCATAGCTCTTGTGTGCCTTTCTAACCCTCACTGTATAATGTGTAGCCTACCCACAGACTGTGCATCAAAGGCAAACAACCATGATCCAATTCCATGAGGTGGCCAGATTTCTATTAGTAGTGGGGGGTCATCAATTGCACACATGTGGCCTTCACCCCCACAAGGAAGAAAAGGAGGCCACTTACTGCATCAGGAAGGCATTCTACTCATTGAACATGCAGGGGGAGATAACTGATGTTTTTCACAGGTTTCTAGGTTCCTGCCATGGCTCATACATCCTCACACACTCTGGAATCCATGAGAGGTTTAAGAGCAGAAAAATCACCAACAAATGACTGCTAGGTAAGTCCCGCACAAGCTCTCTCCATCTCCTAGACATGCACATGCCTGGAGGTTCCACTGTTCCCTGGGAGCTGTAGCACTTGGCAAAAAGAGCCCATTGCTGAAATACCCACCCAACACATGAAACAACCAGGTGTGTTATACTCATATGTGTCTACTGTCACACAGGTGATAGAGATTATCCACTGAGGAGGTGGATCTTGACCTCCACCATGGCTTTACACACAAATATGGAGGAGCAGTACAACAGGACTCAGAGGCATACCCAGACCATCATTGAGAGGACATTTTGCCAGCTCCAAAGCCACTTCTGGTGCCTCGACTGATGTGGGGTAAACTGTCATAAGCCTTGTCAGGGTATGTCAAATCTTCATGGCCTGCTGTATGCTCCTCAGTCTGGTACTGAGTTGCCAACAACCCCTCCCTGAAGAAAAGAATGTGGATGCTAAAGGCTGAATGCAGGAGGATTCTGGCCAACTTATCAACTAGGTGTGGCTGCAAGAGACAACCATGTATACCAGCACTTTGTGTGAAGGTAGGTGTTTAATAGCCAACACTCAAAAGATGTACAACGTAGTAATACATCATTCACCATCCTCCCACGCCTCCCTGCCCATATCACCACCCCACCCAGAGAACCTGACCTATGCAATCCTCTCCCTTTCCACATAGAAACACAGAAACATAGAAAAATGGTGACAGAAAAAGACCACATGGCCTATCTAGTCTGTCCTTCTATATCAACAGGACCACCCCCCATCCACCTTGTGCAATCGCCTCTCCCCCAAGCATCTATCAACCCCCTACCCTCATCCCCCTCACAAAGCAGCCCACTGCTCCTTCCCATCCCTCCCAGCAACAGCTCTCTTTACCCTCTCCAAGAGTGCCAAAAGGAATACAGGGTTATTTCTTCTACATCACCTCTTCCATCCCCTGCTCTTCAGCACCTTACCCTACCCCACTCATGACCCTGACAATGTTGACCTGATGATTTATTTATTTATTTAATATTTTTTATACCGTCTTTCTACCAGTCAAGATGATTTCCAGATAACTCAGTGCAGTAACGTTAACACTTGAACAGTAAGGTGCACATTACAGGGAACATATATTATAGCAGATAAACAATCATCAAACTTTTGAGGCATAACTATTTACGATGTGTTGATAGAGTGTGGTTATTGCTTAGCCGGCTGTTCTTTGTTCAGTATTTGATCCGTAATACTCTAGGAACAACAGAGTTTTTAGGTTTTTGCAGAATTGGCTGATTAATTGGATGGATCTTAATTCTGGTGGCCATGAGTTCCAAAAGGTGGGAGCATATAGTGAAAATGCCCTGCTGTTGATTCTTGGAGGGTTTGTTTGTTGGTATTTCCAGTCTTTTGATTATAGCTCTTTTCCTGGGTCTTTTGGAGTTGTTGCTTGCTACTGGGGGAGCGAGACTATCCGTTGATTGTTTGATCAAAATTTTGTGTGTGTGTAGAATGATTTTGTATTTGATCCTGCTTGTAATGGGAAGTCAGTGAAGCTGTTTGAGGAGTGGAGTAATGTGAACTTGTTGAGATTTTGGCAATATGGTTCTAGCTACTATATTTTGAGCTAGTTGTAGGGGGTATAGCATGCTCTTGGGAAGGCCCTGGTAGATGGATTTGCAATACTTATATACTGGGGTGATTACTGCTTGACAAACGGCTCAAAGATCCATTGGGGAGAGGAGTTTGCATAGGTTCCTTAAGGTGCAAAGCTTGAAGTAAACAGGTTTGGTAATTTGGCTTATTTGTGGTTGAAAGTTGAGTTCTTGGTTGAGTGTGATGCCCAGATAATTAATTTGAGATTTAACTGAGAGTGGGGTATTGCTTATGATAAATGAGGGTGGAGGACTGAAATGCTTGTTTCTTGTGATGTGGAGTGCTTTTGACTTATGATTAATTTTGAGATTGTGTTCTTTAAGCCAGAAGTTGATTGCTGAAAAACAGTTGGAGATTTTGGTATAGTCTGGTGATTTGGTGGAGAAGAGGGTGAAGATCATTATGTCATCTGCATATATTAAGTAGTTGATGCCATGGTGTTTGATGATTTCACAGAGGAGTTGTAGGTAGATATTAAACAGGAGTGAGGCGAGTGCAGACCCTTGCGGTTCTCCTTGGTTGAGGGGGAATGGTGCAGATGTAAGGGTGCCAATTTCGATATGTTTTACACGGTCTGCTAAGTAGTAGTGGAACCATTTCAGGGGAGTTCCTTGAATTCCTATATTGTAGAGTCAATTTAGTAGGAGTTGATGTGAGACAGAATCAAATGTGATTGATAGTCCAGGAAGATGAGTATAAAGCCTTGTGTTATGATTTTGGTGCCTTTAATCAGTATATTGAGCAGGGAGATCATGAGAGTTTCCACACTGCGTTGAGGGAAGAATCCATGCTGATGAATGTCTAGAGGATGGTGTTCATCCAAGTGATCTTGTAGTTGCTCCTGAACAACTTTTTTCAATAGTTTAAGCGATGAATGGGATACTAGGGATTGGCCTGTTTGATGACGAGAAGGCAGGGTCCAGGTTTGGTTTCGTTAGGATGGGACAGATGGAGGATTGCTTGAGTGGGAGGGGGAGAGATCCTTATGTTAATGAGTCATTTATCAAGTTGCATATGTACAGTATGAGCTGTATCTTCTCCAGTTTAATGCAGGACAAAGGGCAGGGGTCAAGGGGGGAGTTAGTACTGTTGATTATCGAAAGTATACTGCCAGTGTGCTTGTGGCTGATGAGGTTGAACTTGTTCCATATGTGCTCCTAGTTTGAGTCGCTAGCTGAGGAGGGGAGCTCAAACTGAGGGTGTGTCTGGCTTTCGAGGTTAGTTTGAAGATGTTGAGCCATCTGCTGTGGGTTTATTGGAGGCTTCTTGTTTGTTATTGTGGGGTTCTTTATGAGCAAGTTAGCTATATCAAATAATTCTCTTGGCTTGTTGATAGAGATCTTAATGAGGTTTGTATAGTATTCTTGCTTTGCTTTGTAGGTGATGTTACAATATTTATTTAGCTCCTGTATGTACAGTGTTTGTGTGTTGGTGTTATTAGAGGCTCTCCATTTGCGTTCAATTCGGCGTAGTTTGGATTTCTGGTCTTTTAAGTTCTTGGAGTACCGGGGGATGTATTCGGGTGTTTACATTTATGGACTATAGGTGGTGCTTTAGCGGTGGCTGAGATGGTGGTGCTCCACTTGGATATCAGAGAGTCTATGTGGGCATCTAGGGAGTGAGAATCAAGCATCGGAGTAATTTTGCTGATAAAGTCCTAGCTGTCAAAAGGAAGGAACCTGTGAGAAATGTGAGTAGTTTCTGTTTGTTGTTTGTGCATTTTTTGTTGGGTGAGTTCAAAAGTGATTTGATGATGGTCGGACCAGGGGATTGGTGATATATGGATGGAGGCTGTCATGAGGTAGGTGCTGTGTGCTGGGAGGATAGGGGCAAATATGAGGTCAAGTGTCCACCTTTAATGTGAGTGAAGTTGGAGACAATTTGTGCAAATTGGAGGTCCTTCATGGCATCTATGAATTCTGTGGCTTGTTGTTTAGTTAGTGAGGTTAGGTTTAAAATCTCCTAGCAGGATGTGCATGTTCTGGCTACTGGTATGAGTGCATATTGCATCAAGGATAGTGGAGAAATCATCTAGGTTGGAGGAGGGTGATCTATGGATCAGACTGTGTGTGTGTTGTTTGTTTGAGATGGTGATCATTTCCATGTTGTGTGTGAAGGGACTCTTTACATTGTTGAATTGAAGTAGCTTATTTGTAAGGATGCATACCCCTCCACCCCTTCCTGAAGTTCGTGGGCAGTTGTGGATGTTGTGGGTAGATGTATTTAACTGGTTTAGGAGCACATTATTTGTTTCAAGGAACCAAGGGGTATGTTTACTAAACCGTCTTAACGTCGCAGTGGTGGTATTATCACGCGCTGTGACGTTATCACGCAATAATGTAACATTATCACGCGATAACGTCACTTAGCATGTGATAATGCAGCTGCGGCATTAAGGCACACTAACGCTGTGAAATCCGGCGATGAAGGGTGGAGTAAGGCTTTTCAGAGGGCGTAGAGAAGGGATCAATGGGCAGAGAGTGGGAGGGGAGAGGCTCCAGGCACACTAATGCTGTGAAATCTGGGTCTGAACACTAACGCCAGTGAAACCCTCGCGTTAAGACACATTTGCAGGAAAGAGAAACGATTTCAGTCAGCAATGTACAGCAAAGCCAGGGAAAACCAAAAACGTGATAGTAGTGATACATGTGCATGGAACAAAAAGGCAAATAAACACAGAAAATGACCTGAACCACATTTAAAATCCCAATAACCAAGCTGGCCAAAAGTGATATTAATGATAAACATAAAGAAACACCACTGACAAAGTTAAAAAAATAAGATATCATGTTTGGAAGGGACTATTCTCTGTCCCCCTACAAAGTGAATGATCCCACATTGAAATAGTGCTGATCAGGGTTTATTCACATCTATATTGGGCAGGTTTGTTATGGCATGCACATGAGCAGTAACAGGAGGGTGGGCATGTAGGAAAGGGCAACTGTACAGATGCTGGAAATGGAATATAGAGGGCTGCAGGTGGCAGATGCTGTGGTCCAGCTGGGGCACAGTGTGTGTTAGGCAGATGCCTAGGTAGCACATAGGAATGCTGAAACTGTAAAGCAGCAAGACAGCAACTGACGAGGGTCCAACATGGGCATGGGTGTGTGTCCCACAGTGTCACAGGGGAGATTATCCAGCAGGTACCCCCAAGGGCACATAACATTGACAGGTGGTGTGGGGGGGGGAGCGCACATGTCTATGTACGCACCCCTACCCGAGAACCCACACCATAGGCAGCTGCCTACCGGCATACTGGATGGCCTGGGACTGCGCACCACCAGCACCACCGGCATAATGGCATGGCAGCATGGTGGAGGAGGGGTGCTGGTGGCAGAGGGGGCAGTGGCATCTGCCCACAGCAGACCATGGCCTAGCCCCGTTTAGGTGGGTGCCGTGCACTGAAACAGACAGGGTCTGTCTGACAAACAGTCATGGTATCCCCAGGGAATGAACTGTCCCTGTGGCAACAGTGTGTGCAGTACACACAGCCAGTGCCTTCATGAGCAGAAGGTCACAAGTTCAAGTCCCAGCTGTGGCTCCTGCCAACCCAGTCTCCATATTTTACCCAGTACTAAACCATGGTAATAAAGATGGAACCTTTACTGCAGATAACATAAACATGCCTGAAATGCCTATATTTTACCCTACAGAGCACAGACACCATAAATATGTGCAATCTCTAGAGCAGAGTTTCCCAACTGCAGTCCTGGAGGGCCAAACACCATTCAGGTTTCATGCTGTCTCCAATAAATATGCCTGTGCTGCATTTGTATGTGCTACCCCCATTGTATGCAAATGTATCTCATGCATATTCATTAGGGACAACATGAAAACCCGAACAGTGTTTGGCCCAGCAGGACCGGAGTTGGGAACCTCTGCCCTTGAGCACTGGCCAACAGGGGCATAAACACCCACACCCACAGGCTCCACTATCCAAAGCCTCATGGAGAGTCAGGCTGTTGGGCCCTGCGTGCAGCAGCATCTCCCAATACTAGCACTTGTATACCTTAGCAATGCCGCCCTAAACTTGGGAATATGTTACACATATATCAAAAGGTTGCTATGATTAATGGCAGATAACAATTCCTAAGTTAAGCACAATTTGCTGATAGAGCTGCATCATAGCAACCTTTCTGATATTATTTATTTATTTATTTATTTATTTATATTTCTTATATACCGCGCTATTATAATCAGTGCGGTTTACATTTGAAACAGAACATACAAGAATGTAAGCAAGTTACATCAAGTTTTTTACATTGAACAGGGAATGTAAAACATGGAGTAAAAACGAGGGAGGAACTATGTACATATTGTAAACAAATATAATATATCTGTGGAGTGTGTTTCAGTTTTGGTTTCTGACAGTGTTTACCACCCCAGGGAGTGACCCCAACAGTATTGCATAACATAGCCATGCTTGCACTGTGCCCAGAACTGGTGTGGTGGCCAGGGCTGCCAAAAGCCTCTATATTTGCACAATACTGGCATAGGTTTGGGAGTGTGTGTCTGTCTATCCAGTGTATTGTGGCTACCTACACCTTACTCAGCCCACACTGCTTGCACTGTTTCCAGTGTTAGCCTGCCAATGTGCATAATGAGGAGCAAGGCACTGTGGGTATGGCCCGGACAGGGTGGCCTGGGCAGCATGCATCTGCACAGGCATAGGGCAATGGCTGGGACATTGTAGTGCCCGGCCACCACCTGCACGGACTGAGCAGTGTTTGAAGATCACAAAATCAACTGAGAACAAAAATTTAGGAGACGTTCTTTGTACAACGATCAAGTTCAAACATTAAGGGAATTGCAGCATTGCATACAGCTGAGCATACCTGGAAGGTGTTTAAGGAGCCAACACCATCTAACCCATATGTGCGGCATTTTTTTGGAAGCCGAGAGGCTCTGTCAACACGCTGAGCAGATGGGAATTGCCCAGGTCATACAAATGTTCAGATTTGCTGACTTTTTTCTTTGCCTTGGGGGTATAACATTGCATAATGGTGTGCTATTATTGATGCATTGTAAAGCTTGTTAAGATATGACTAAGCGGAATTATTTTATCAATAGTGCTTGAATGAGAAGAATCCCCTGAAGAAACTCTTTGGAGTGAAACGCTTATAAGGTGCCAGGAAGTGTCGTCGGGGCATATTAACAACAGCTTTGAACAACTAAGATAAGCACTTTTCTGATTTTTGTGGGGATCCCCAATAGACAGTATGAACCCCTTTGATTTTTCATAAAACCCGTGTGGTCAATTTAAAGAGGTCATTGATGTAATCATGGCATTGGGTTAGTTGATGTGGTTCATAACCAATGCCAATAACAGTATGAGACCTCTATGCACACGAAGGGTATAGATCTAGGGGTGTCTCCACATTATAGAGTAAATACCACCAGATACAACATTAAGCTTGTGGTAATAATTTGGAGGAACATAGAATCAAGCAATTAGTGGTTAAATCCTCTGTTAATCTGACCCATATCAGAAGTGAGCAGTGACCACGGCATGGCCATGTTCCCCCATAGTGCTAAATAGCATTTTTTCTCAAGTGATATTTATGGGTTCTCTTTTTTGGGGCCCAATCACTGACTTATCTGCTTGGCGTGTGTGCTCACATCCCAGTTTTGGGTGAACATATCTCCTCCAGGAACATGCACTATGGACTAGCTAGCAGACTGTCTGCAGTTAGTATGTGTATGGCTGGAACACCTTGCAGCGGCTGGAAAATGTCAGATAGTGGTGGGGGGCAGCTGAGCATTTCCAGGCCTACTGTCTGTCTGCCATTGCCTTATGGATATGTACAGATCTGCATTGACTGCCCTGTAGGGTGTCTGTTCCCCAGCAGGACTGAGGTTGATGGTCCCCTCTACTGCCACCATTGCAGGGATGTAGAACATGGATCTGTTGGTGGGAGATTCTGTTCCCCCACCCTGAGCCCCAGAAAGCAGGTTGGATGGTGCTACATAATCCACTTATGGGTCGAAACACCCCCCCTTCACTTAAATCATGTGACCATGGCACCCACACAGGATATGCACTAGTCTGGGTGCATCACACTCTATAAGGGCTAGATGTGACTGGGAAATATGGATGGACACAGGTGTATCCTAGGTGTGTCTGCAAGGACTACCTATCACACACTGGTACTGATGGCAATCTGCAGCATAGCCTATCTCAGCTAAGCCAGGTGCTGCAGACCTGGTGCTGGGCACCCCACCTTAGCCTCAGGGTGAGCACAGTACCCTCCCCCCCCACAATGTGACGGTCTGTAGCTACTCTGTGCCAGTAACACACATGATCATTTCCCCCTACCAGGCCGAGGTGCTGTGGGGGTGCATACCCCATCTTGTGATCATCTGTAGACTGCTGATCTGCATGTGCAGTGCATCATGGGTACAGGTGGGTTAACCCTATCCTGGTAACCACAGCAGACAGTTTGTGTGGTGACCTGCAGTCCTTCTGTAGCCAGCCAGGGGTTTGTTGGTAGCTATAGAGATGTAGCCCACTGGTTACTTCACTGACTGTGGAGACAGAGGTCATGGGTTTGATCCCACAGTGGTGTTATTTGATAGAGCTATCTGAGGCATTTCCTTTTTTAATTTAAATTAGTGCTGCCAGCAAACACACCCTCACAGTGCTTTAACCTTATGGTGCTTCATAAGGCGCCCTATAAAGCGCCCTATAAGGTGCCCTATAGGGAACATTATAAGGTGCCTTGGCGGACAGTGCACTTTATAATGTGCCCTCTGGAGTGCCTTATAGGGCGCTTTATGCGGCACCTTAGGTTACGGCACTGTGAGGGTGTGTTTGCTGGCAGCACTAATTTAAATTTAAAAAGAATGCCTCAGACAGCACTGATTTAAAGTAAAGGGCAATGCCTCAGACAGCCTTACTCATTAGGCCCACTGGGGATTGAACTCATGACCCCAGTTTCATCAGTCAATGTATTAACCACTGTGCTACACCTCTGTTGCTGTGGTTGCTGGTCAGCGCACCTAATTAAGGCTAATGCGCGTTAACGTGCCATGTCTCCCTTTATCGCGCGATAATGGACTTTATCGCGCGATAACCCGAAATGTTACCTTAAGACCGGAACGCCTACTTCTTTTATGGCATTCGTCACATTATCGCTGGAGCTAACGCCGGTAACATTAAGACGGTTTAGTAAACATACCCCTTAGTGTTAGAGTTAATGGTGAGTATATCGGCCTTGTATGTTTTTCATATGCTGGGCTAATATGTTGTCGAAACTAATTGCTGTCAAGCATTCTGTTCTAGGTGTTTCAATGGTGCAATATCGATGCGCTGCAACAGAAGTGTTTTCACATGTATCATATTCCGCCGTCAGAATGCACTGTTGACAAACTATATTATTTCAT
Organism: Ichthyophis bannanicus; assembly: GCA_033557465.1. Lineage (NCBI taxonomy): Eukaryota > Metazoa > Chordata > Amphibia > Gymnophiona > Ichthyophiidae > Ichthyophis > Ichthyophis bannanicus. The sequence goes on from CM066031.1 coordinate 1,492,028,196, forward strand.
AATAAAGTGTTTTAAATGAAAACTGCAGTTTCAATATTTATTTACATTCTCTTATATACTGCGCTATTCTGCATCAGTGCGGTTTACATTGAACAAACTGAAACTACATTGAACAGGGCATTATAACTTGGAGATAACTATTTTACAGGGAACATGGGCTATGGAGGGTTAAGTGGCTTGCCCAAGGCCACAAGGAGCACCTGTGGGACTAGAAACCCCAGTCCTTCTGGCCCAAGGTTGCTGTCCTCTAGTGGGATTTGAACCCCTGACCTGAAGTACCTTGCCCCAACCACTAGGCCACTCCTCCACTCTGGTATTGTACAGTATGTTTATGTCAATGAATATTGGAACTGAATCCTATCTTTTCTGAAGACGGACAATATACTATATTGGACCAGTATATGAAAAACATACACTATGTGAAACTTCTATTTTATGCAAAGTTTTAATATTTTTTTATTATTGCCGGTATTTCATAGTTGTTTGAATGTAACAAATCTCAAAAATCATCCAGAACAGAGAAAGAATATGCGAGCTGTCCAAAACGGGTTAATTTTGTGCGTTCTATATAAATTGTTGTTGTTTTATATTTATCATTTTATATCTTACTATTTATAATTTTTAGACCCCTGATGCAGACGTGCTTGCTGAAACTTGGCCAAGTTGGGTTTTAAATAAAGCTCATTTAGGAGAAGATTTGCTTGGTGTAGCTGTGGTTCCTTTCTGCTCCTGTCTTGCACTGCTTGCTATCTGCAGAGGCTTTTCCTCTCCTTTGTTGCCCTTTCTCTCGTGTCCCATCAGAACATAGAACAGTGATAGAATTCACTCTCAGACTCACCTCTGCTGATATCATCCTTTAGACTGACAGGACTCTCCTTGCATGCTTAGAGGTGGAGAGGGTTTCATGGTGGCTGAATCTCTCGCTGTGCTGCAGTGGCATACCCAGCATATTTGACACATCGAGCGGATCATTTTTTAACACCCCCCTTCTCTATATGACAAAATTATTTTCTGTAATAATCATGAATTGAAATGTGTACAAATGCCTTGCTCCAACATATCCCCTATGAAATTTATTTTATTTATTTATTTAGCTGTATTTGTATCCCGCTTTTCACCGGGTCAAAGTGGCGTTACATAAAAGGGGGGGGGGGGATTTACGTATAAGGGTGGGGCCATCACCGGGGAGGCTACATTGATGATTTTAACATAAGATATAGGACAGACGTTAGACTTAGACAGAATTTGGACATGGTCAGGTTAGTATAGTTTGAGTTAGGTGGTCATGGTGGGTGAGATCAGATGTTATTTCGCTTTTTGGTGGGTGTCGTTGAGGTATTCCTGAAACAGGATGGTTTTCAGCTGTTTTCGAAAAGATGGTAGATCGGTGTTGTTTCGGAGACAGTTCGGTAGAGAGTTCCATAAGGATGGAGCATACAGTTCAAAGGCTCGATTGCAGGTCCGTTGTGAGCATTTGGTTCTTTTGTGAGGGATGGTGAGGGAGTTGCTGGAGGCTTGTCTGGTAGATCTGCCATGAACTGGTCGGGACAGTAGGGTGTGAAGTTGGAAGTTTCGTGTTTGATGTATGGCTTTGTGGGTGAGTAGGATGGCTTTGTAATAAGATCTAGTATTCATAATAGTTCTCTTCCCCATCCCTTACCTCCAACCACCCTACCCAGCACCTAGGTATTAAAATCTTGCTCTTGAATTCTGCCATTCATTTTCCTCCGACCTTTCCGCACTGCCTGCTTTCTGTCTCCATGACTCCAGCCTTGCTCAGTCCCTTCCCTTCCAAGTGACCCGCAGTGGTAATGGTAGCAGCAGGAGCTTCTTTCTCTACTGCCACTGATCTGCTCTTCAACTTTTCACACTTTCTCTCCTCCATTCCTCTCCCTTTTTGTATTTCATCCCTGCTTCCCCCTTTCACTCTCCTTCCCTCTCCCCCTACCTGCTGCAGCTCTGTACTTCATTCTCTCCTTCTACTGGTGCTGCACAGTGAGCAATCAACAATTTAATAAAAAATCCCAGCAGGCAAGAAAAGTAACCAGAATTGTGCACATTTATAACTCACATCAGGAGCTTCCTCTCCTCATGGCTAATCTTGCGAGAAACAACGTGCAAGATTAGCGGCAAGGAGAGGAAGCTCATATTGTGAGTTTTAAATGTGTGGCCTGCTGCCACTAGTGGTCAGTGTCACAACACCAGCTTCTATCTGCTGGGATTTTTCATGAAATTGGTGAGTTTAAAATGTGCCCGCTGCCAGTTAGTTTTATTATTGTTTTTAAATTCTCTACAGACAATTCACCCCCTTATTGACTGCACCTGGGGTGGACTTTTCCCACCGGCCCGCTCTGGGTATGCCACTACTGTGATGACATTGTACATCTAAACTGTCACAGTCTGTTGATAGCCTCTGCCGTTGAGCATTATCCCTGCCTCCCTTTGACCCTTTGAGCCCCCTGATCCTGACTGACACCTCCATTCTGTTTTTTGCCCCCTTATTGCATCTCCCCTCCTATACTTTGCTTCATCTTCCCAAAGCAGATCTCAAACATCTGTCTGTGGCCCTGTTGGCCTTCTTTCCACTCTGCAGTGCAATGACCCACTGTTGTGCACTCTTAGGGGAATATATCCCTCCACAGCATTTTTTTACCAAAGTTAGAAACCTCCTCTACTGCACAGTGCCCACAGTCTGCTTGCTTCAGTCTTGTGCAGCTTAGTCCCAGAATCACATTAGCCTTCCTCCTTTCCCCAAGTGGTTGTACCTGCCTCCCCTCCCCCAGGCACCTACAGTATAGGCACAGGTATAAAATACACAATCTCCTTTCTTACACCCCACCAAATGACTAAATTATATTTAATAATGTGACTAAGAATGAACCTGAGCAGAAAAATAAGTCCCCCAACCAAAAGCATAGCTACAGTGGGGTCTCAGGGGCTCAGACCCCTCAGTTATGGCTGAGGCCCCCTAAAAAGGTCCATAGTTTGCAAGCTTTAAAGGTTTTATAAGTTACGTACTGCACAGGACTGCAGGATAGGCGCATCCGCACTGATCTCGCCGGGTGAATTACTACACGTGCAGTAGCTATGGCAACATGATGCAACTGTGTTGTGCTCTGCTGTGCTCGTCGCTTGCAATGGGAACTGCGCCCAGTCCTGTTGCAATCAGTGAGACTTATTTTTTATCTGCACTGGCTTCTCCTGTGCTCACAGAGGGACTGAATACTTGTGCTGGGACGGGTGAGTAAACTTTGTTTCAGTCTAATCACCTCTTCCCCCCATTTGCTAAAGCTGATGCCTGGGGCTGTGACGATGCTGAGCTAGTTCAGCCATCAGTTGCTCACTGCTGCCAGCCAGGCTATGGAGAGGGCCAGAAAACATGGTGTTCACTTTCATTCAGACTACTCCAATGCAATGGGGAAGTCCAAATGAAAGTGAAATACCACATTTGTTAGACTCTCTACAGCAGAGCCATCAGCAATGAGCAACCGATAGCTGTATTTAATTGGTAGCTCAGCCTTGCAGTGGAGAAAGGAAATGCTACTTCTGCAGAATCTGAGAGAAACAGAGCCTAGGAGGGAAGGGGGTTGAGGGAGAGACTGGGTCTTGGGGGTGGGTCAAGAGAGGGACTGGACTTGGGGAGGTATGTGGAAAGAGAGATTGAACCTAGGGGAGGGTTGTGAGAAGACTGGGTCTGGGGAGAGGGGTCATAAGAGATTAGAGAAGCAGTAGAGTCATTATGATGATAAAGAGAGAAAGAGAGATTGGGGAAGCAGGGGGTCATTATTATGTGTGAGAGACAGAGAACTGGGGAAGCAGGGGTCAGTATTATGCGTGTGAGAGAGATTAGAGGAAGCAGGGGCATCATTACTATGTGTGCATATGTGAGAGAAAGCGATTGGGGGAAGCAGGGGGTGATTATGATGTGTGTATGTGTGTGTGTGTGTGAGAGAGAGAGAGAGATTGGTGGAAAGAGAGGGTCATTATGATGTGTGTGTGAGAAAGAAAGGTTGGGGCAGCAGGTCATTATTGTGTGTGTGAGAGAGATTGGTGGAAGCAGGGATTCATTATTATATCAGAGAGAGACTGGGGAAGCAGGGGGGGCATTATTATGTGTATGTGAGAGAGACTGGGGGAAGCAGGGGGTCATTATTATGTGCGAGAGAGAGAGAATTGAGGAAGCAGGGGTCATTATTATAAGAACATAAAAACATAGGAAATGCTATACTTTGTCAGAGCAAGGTCCATCAAGCACAATATCCTACTTCCAACAGTGGCCAGTCCAGGTCACAAGTACCTGGCAATTTCCCAAAAAGACACACAGATTCCACAATGCTTGTACTGGGGCAAGCAGTGGATTACCCGGGTCCTCTTTCATAATGGTTTATGTGTCTTTCCTCCAGGAACGTGTCCAAACCTTTTTTAAACCCAGCTATATTAACAGCTTTTACTACATCTTCCAGTAACAAATTCCAGAGTTTGCTTACATGTTAAGTGCAAAAATATTTTCTCCAATTAGTCTTAAATGGGTTACACTGTAGCTTCCTTGCATGTCCCCTAGTCTTTCTACTTTTTGAAGGAGTACGTAAATTGAAATTACACTTACCTGGTAATTGTAGTTCCTGAAGAGTCCAGTGTAGTCCTCCACATCCGGGTAGTGCACCTCCTCCTGCAGCACGGAGACTGGACCAATCAGAATCTTGCTCTCCTGATGTATCCTGCTGGAGCTCCCATCAGCCCCCCAGTGAACTATTAACAAAGCAGACTTAAAGAAGCAACACATGAAAGAAGTAAAAATAGCAACTTTATCCCTATGAAACCCCTTAACAGTTACAACGACCCCCTCCCCAAACGAGGAAACCAAGACGCTGCACAGCGCTTCATCCGTCCACCTGACACCACAGGTAGCCATCGAGAAAAAGGAAGGAACGGACGTTCCACGGCAATACGGAAAAACCCGAGGAGCCCCCAACAGAAGGGTTCCCTAGAAATTTCTTACCGGACTCACCGTTGCCCAGTAACAATCGCGCCGGCAAAAACCGAAAAGGACAGAGAGAGAGAGGGAGGGAAGGAGGACTAAACTGGACCCTTCAGGAACTACAATTATCAGGTAAGTGTAATTTCAATTTCCTGAGCGGTCCTCCAGTTTAGTCCTCCACATCCGGGATGTAACAGAGCAGTTAGGAACGGGCGGGAACTTGTAACCCTGCGCGCAAAACCGCCGACCCAAAACAAGAATCCCGAGCGGCCAACACGTCCAAGCGGTAGTGCTTGCTGAAAGCATGGAGGGACGACCAAGTAGCCGCCTTGCAAATCTCCTCCGGCGGAACAAGAGCATGCTCTGCCCACGACGTCGCTTGCGTTCTAGTAGAGTGAGCACACAAACCCACCGGAACCTCACGCCCCTGCACAAGATAAGCGGAGGAAATTGCTTCCTTAATCCACCTAGAAAGAGAAGACTTTGCCACTGCTTCGCCTTTGCGCACCCCACCAAAGAGCACAAACAAGCGATCTGACTTGTGGAAGGTTTCCGAAACCTTTAAATAACGACGCAGTACCCGTCGGACATCCAAGAGATGCAATCCGGCCACCGAATCACCTGCTGCGTCAGAGGGAAACACCGGAAGAAAGACAGACTGATTCAGATGAAAAGGAGAGACCACCTTCGGAAGAAAGGATGGCACCGGCCGCAACACCACTCGATCTCTAGAAAAAGATAAAAACGGCTCCCTGCACGAAAGCGCCTGCAGCTCCGAAATGCGCTGTGCCGAACAAATGGCTACGAGAAAAACAGTTTTCAGGGTCAGATCTTTAACCGACGCTCGCCGCAACGGTTCAAAGGGCGGACGAGCCAAAGCTTGCAGGACCAGATTCAAATCCCAAGGAGGAATAATAACCCTGCGCGAAGGTCGCAGCTGGAAAACTGCCTTCAGAAAACGTTGGACGTCCGCATGCATCCCCAGAGAAACCCCTAGCACCTTGCCTCTGTAGCACGTGAGAGCTGCCAGCTGAACCTTTAAGGAACTGGCGGCCAGTCCTTTATCAAAGCCGTCCTGCAAAAAACTGAGAATCATGGAAACAGAAGCGGTCGCCACACGAATCCTACGACGCGAACACCAGTCCTCAAAAATGCGCCAAACGCGCACATAAGCGAGGGAGGTGGAGGATTTGCGAGCCTTCAGGAGGGTAGAAATAACTGCTGAAGAATATCCCTTCTTCCTCAAGCGAGCCCTTTCAATGGCCAAACCGTAAGCGAGAACCGAGCCACCTGAGGCATCCCTAGCGGTCCCTGAAGCAGCAGATCCGGTTGATCTGGAAGCCGCCAGGGAAACCCGTTGATCAAGCGTACCAGATCTGCATACCAGGGATGTCTGGGCCAATCCGGAGCCACAAGTAACACCTGACCACAATGCGCTTCGATGTGCTGGATCACCCTGCCGATCAACGCCCACGGCGGAAAGATATAGAGGAGACCACCTCTCGGCCATGGCTGAATGAGAGCGTCGATCCCCTCGGACATGGATTCTCTCCGCCTGCTGAAGAAGCGGCCCGTCTTGGCCGACTGAAATGTCGCCATGAGGTCCATTAGTGGAGGACCCCACCGGCGAACTATCTGCGCGTAGACCTGTGGGTGCAGTTACCACTCTCCGGGATCCACATGCACCCTGCTGAGAAAATCCGCCATGATATTGTCTTTTCCCGCGATATGCGCCGCTGACAACGCCGACAGACAGAGCTCGACCCACTGGAACAACGCCTCCGCCTCGTCCTCCAAGGCTACGCTTCCTGTGCCGCCCTGCCGGTTGATGTACGCTACCGTCGCCGAATTGTCCAAGAGCACCCGGACCGCTCGGCCCTGCAGAGTCGATTCGAAGGCCTCCAGCGCTCTCCGCACCACGTGAAGCTCGAGCCGATTGATCGACCAGGAGGTTTCCTGGGCTGACCATGTCCCCTGCGTGAAACAACCCTCGCAGTGGGCACTCCAGCCGAGCAGACTGGCATCCGTTATCACCGGAACCCACCGAGGCTGTTCCAGGGGCTGTCCCGCTCGCAATGTCTGGGAGCAGCTCCACCACCGTAGAGCTCGACGAACACGGATCGGACAAGGCAAGCACTTGCTGAGCGACTCCGTCTGGTTCGACCAATGACGTAAGAGGGCTCTCTGAAGGGGACACATGTGAAACCTGGCCCAGGGCACAACCTCCAGAGTAGCCGCCATCGTCCCCACGACGCACAGGTACCACCAAGCAGAAGGAGCGGACATCCCGAGGAAAGTGCGCACTAGATTTTGCAAGACCTGAACATGCCGAGGCGGTAAGCACACCAACCTTCTCGCCGTGTCAAACTGAACTCTGAGATACTCGAGGCACTGCGTCGGCACTAACCGACTTTTCTGCGCATTGACCACCCAGCCGAGAGATTGCAGGAGAGTCACCACCTTCTCCGTAGCCTGCAAGCTCTCCTCCTTGGACTTCGCCCGAATCAACCAATCGTCTAGATAAGGGTGGACCAGGATGCCGTCCCATCGCAGAGCTGCGGCCACTACCACCATGATCTTGGTGAAAGTACGCGGGGCTGTCGCTAATCCGAAGGGCAGAGCTTGAAACTGAAAGTGCCCCCAGGGGAACGCGAACTGGAGGAAACGCTGGTGGACCGATCGGATAGGAATGTGCAAATAAGCCTCGGACAGATCCAGAGAGGTCAGGAACTCCCCCTGACGGACTGCCACAATGACAGACCCAAGGGTTTCCATGCGGAAATGAGGCACCCGGAGACAACGATTGACGCCCTTGAGATCTAGAATAGGGCAGAGGGATCCGTCTTTCTTTGGCACCACGAAATAAATGGAGTAACGCCCCAGACCGCGCTCGGCCGCCGGAACGGGAATCACCGCCCCCAAAGCGAGAAGCCGATCTAATGTCAAGTGAAGCGCTTGCTCCTTGTGCTGGCCTTTGCTGGGAGAAAGAATGAAGGAATCTCAAAGGGGACAGGCAAACTCGAGGGCATAGCCTTCCCGGATAACCTCCAATACCCACTGATTGGAAGTTATCCGGGCCCATGCAGGCAGGAATCCCCGAAGGCGACCACCGATGACTGGACATCCCTCCGGAATCCGCCTGGCGTCATTGTGGCTTGCAAGAAAAGGAGGAGGAAGATGAAGAGGCGGCAGGGGCAAATCCTCTGCCCGCTTCCCAGAAGCCGTGAAACCCTTGAGAGCGGTACCCAAAGCGACCACGCTGGGAAGTCCACAAACGGGATGACCGAAATCTTCGAAAGTCCCGAGACGGACCTCGCGGGATCGACGAAGTTCTGCCGAGCTTAGGCTTATCTTCCGGCAGTCTACCACCTTTCGAGTCACCTAAATCTTTCACCAACTTATCCAAATCCTCACCAAACAACAATTTCCCCTTAAAAGGTAATTTACTGAGGCGCGACTTAGAGGAACCGTCAGCAGCCCAATTCCTCAGCCAAATAGACCTGCGCGCCGCAACCAAGGAAGCCATACTATTAGCCAATGTTCTAATCAAATCATAATGAACATCCGCCAAATAAGCCGACCCAGACTCCAAGCGGGTCACTTCCAACAACTTCTGCTGGTCGAAGGTGGACTCCTGCCCTAAACTCTGAGCCCATCGTAAACATGCCCTAGCCACCCAGGCCCCACAAATAGAGGCTTGCAGAGACAAGGCATTAGTTTCAAAGGCCTGTTTTAACAAACCATCTACTTTCCTGTCCTGCGTATCCTTCAAAGCCGCACTGCCTTCGACCGGAATCGTAGTCTTCTTGGTGACCGCCGAAACCAGGGCATCAACGCGCGGCGATTTAAACTTGTCCTTGTCCTTGTCAGCTAGAGGATACAACTGGTTCATCGTACGAATGCCCTTTAGACTGGATTCGGGCTGATCTCATTCAGTCTGAATCATTTGAGCCACCACGCGATGCACAGGAAACACGACTTGAGAGTCTCGCACGGCTTGAATGAGGGGATCTTCCAGGGCTTCCTCCTCCGCCGAAGGAACTGAGGCAAGATTGAGCGTTTGAAGAGACTCAGTAATCAACGGAACTAACTCCTCTCGCCGAAACACCCGAATGATCCGTGCCTGATCCTCGGGATCCGGAATTTCCCCTTCCTCCAATTCCTCACCGATGTCATCGGTCTCCTCCGCCAGCTCAGGCTCATGCCAGTCGACGTCCTCACTCTCAAAAGAGAAGTGAGAGCATTTAGCTGGCTTCTGGACCGTCCGCTGACCCTCCTCACCTAAACGGGAGGGGAGGGACAACGGAGAGGCCCCGGCCTCTGGCAACTTACCCAGACGGCCCAAGCGGAAAGCCTGATGCATCAAAAGAACAAAATCAGGCGAGAAATCTATCGAGGAAGGACCCGACGCAGCCTCGGGCAAGGGGGCCCCCTGCTCCTTGGACGCCACAGGAGAAACTGGAGGTTGAAAGCCTGGAGACGGCTCCCTGTCAGGCCGCCGGGCCAGACTAACAGGGTCCAACAGAGCCTTGCCTTCCATCTGGTGTTCAAGGTCAGAGGAGACTGACGCGCAGCCCTTACAAACCCCGGACTCCGATATAGCCCCCCTGTGAGAACCGCAGACTAAGCACTGTGGCCTTGCCGACATAGAAGCAAGGAGCCAGCAGGCCAAACAAGACCCCAGAGCCAAAAACGAAGAAGGGTGAGCAAAAGGCTCCACAAACTGTTTAAAAATTGTTTTCCTCCTTTTTTTTTTTTTTTTTGTAGGCAGTAGAAACCAATCCAATGGAGAGAAGGGCCTCAGGCCAGAATAAAACCAATGAAACCGGTATCGTTAACCCGCAGCAGCCCCCAACAAGGAGAAAAACGCGGGAAAAAGAAAAAGACGCCGGCGCGGTAAAATGGCCACCGGCACCGATGGGTGAAGGAAAAACATGGCGGGAAAACAATAAAGTAGACCGCGCGATCAGCAACCCGACAAAAATAACCAAAGAGAACTAGAACGCTCAAAAGCACTGCCGGTGCTCTGCGACTCACCGCTGGCTGCCAGAAAGCTGAACGAAGAAGAACTGCTGAGCGGATGCAGCACTGCGGCACAGCCCCGATCAGCAACAGAAAACTCACCCGCAGTAGAAGTCAGCCAGGGCCGTGAAAATCATACAGCCGGCTTGACAAGACAGCAACGGGGCTGCAACCACCAGATCTCACCCCCGTACTGTCTAGGAGGGAGATCCAGGAAAACTCGCTGCCTGCAGCACACTCACAGAGGGCTGGGAGAAGGAGCGTGCAGACTTGGCTCCTCAAACGGCCCCCCCTTTAAGCACTTGTAGAATAAAATTTAAAGGGATAGCCACCAAATAAAAGAAAAATAGACAGAATGGAAATAAACAACAAACCCCAAGGAAAGCTAACTAGTGTTGCCTCAAAGTCACTAAGTGAGCCCAGCACTAGGCTCACAAGTCCTCCTGCTGCACGGAGACTGGACACACTGGGGGGCTGATGGGAGCTCCAGCAGGATACATCAGGAGAGCAAGATTCTGATTGGTCCAGTCTCCGTGCTGCAGAAGGAGGTGCACTACCCGGATGTGGAGGACTAAACTGGAGGACCGCTCAGGAACTTATAAAACTGTTCTACGTTTACACATACGAGTACCTAAATGGAAAGACTTAAAAGGTTAGGGTTCTTTAGCTTGGAAAAGAGATAGCTGAAGGGAGATATAATGAGTGTAGTAAAATGGCTAAACATAGATCAGTTATTTATTCCTTCAAAAAAACAAAAAGACTGGAGAGCACATAGTGAATCTACAATGTAGCACATTCCCTTTATCATTTTGGAGGATAGGAGAAATGCACTACACTTTAAATATGTACTTTTTTGCACATTGCTTTAGTTGTTAATTCAGAAATGCAGATTATATTTATTTAGACATTTTTGAATGCCACCTTATCCTTCAATCAAAGTGGTCACAACACAAATGGGGGGATATGAGACATATACACTAATACTTAGTGGGAGCATGGGCAATGGAGGGTTAGGTGGCTTGCCCAAGACCACAAGGGGCACCTGTGGTACTAGAAAACCCAGTCCTTCTAGCCCAAGGTTGCTGTCCTCTAGTGGGATTTGAACCCTGGTCCTTCCAGCCTGAGGTAACTTGCCCCAGCCACTAGGCCACTCCTCCCTTTATATAAGCATGATGCAAATCAATTAATATGTAAGGACAAGATGTGGAACGTGAGTGAAAGTATGGCAGGAAGAGAGAGATGGGGAAAGGAGAGGAAGAAATGGAAAGAGAGGAGCTGGAAGGATATGCACAATGTAGAGGAGTGAATTGGTATTACACAGCAGAGAAGTAAAGGAGAAGAAATAAATTGGTGGCATAGTTATCACACTGAAAAAATACATTTAGCCTATCGTTCAACCTTCCTTTTATTAAATTCTATGATTAGGTTTCAAAAGGTCAGCAATTACAGAGGGAAAGGATTTATGAGCCGTTGTTTGCATTCCACCAATCACTTATTGCAGCAACTTTAGTATAAAAAGTGAACAGTTTTTACTAATATAAGATGTAAGCCCAAGACTATAATTAAGGGTCTATCTATTTTCCACCATGTATATGTTTCATTACCTAGATTTAATTTAATCATGTGTCACAGTTTTTAAAACGGCTTTCCCTGGTAATTGGGGGTGGGGGGTAGGAAGTAGAAGTTCTGAGACTAACAAAAAGCTGCCTGAACGGGTCTGTTTAATACAAGATATCAGAGAAGAAGCACCACCGTGGGAGACACAACAGATGAGAGAGAAAATCTCAGCCAGCCACAGCTGAAATAGTTACCAGAAGGCTTGGGAGAAGAACAGTTGTTCATCCAGGAACTAGATGGGCTCAGAGGCAAACATGGTTTATTCACTTCTAATAGTAAAGATGATGAGCAAATACAGAAAATGTTTCTTCCTTTCTTTAACTGTTTGCTTAGTAAAATATAATGTGCGTAAAATGTGCAGTTTGCATTACCAGCCCTGCATTCTCAACAAGCATGACAAACAATATTAAAATGGGAGGTGGAAATTAGAAGCAGTTAGGGTCTGATGTGCTAAGCATAGACACGAAATAGGAAACAAAAGCCTTCATAAATCAGGACCATAATGCAAATACAGATATTCTTATCTATGCAATTATAAAAGCACAGCACACCGGGAAGTCATTCGTATGTAACACATCAAGGTGACTAACTCGGAGCCTATTGTTAAAGAAAGAAAAATAAAGAAAAAAAAATAAGATATCCAGAATGGCAAATGGAAAAGTGAGCTAAGTGTTTTAAATAAACATTTTAGCACTATCATATTTGAACTAATGATGTGGAATCCAAGCACTGACTACTTGCCAAACTTTTGTTTTAGGATATATCGCAGTTTCTTGTGTGTCCAAATTCTCAAATGCTTCTTGATTGCGCTTGAGGATGGTAGAACTGAGATTATTTTGTATTTTAAAAATCTCTAGAACTTTTTGAAATATTTTGTTAATTGTGTTAAAAATAGTTTTTGTGCTTTACAAAAAAAAAAAAAAAGATGGACTCAGTTCCAGGGACTTATATGCGCAGAGGACAATTTTATACATTCCCACATAGGTAACATGGACATATTTCACATGCCTGTTTTATAAAGTCAAGTACACACATTAATTTAAGGTGTGATCACTTACTCCTAGGGCTGGTATAAAGCTCACACCTCCATTTGTAAGGAGCACGTGTAAACTATAGTATTCTATAATTTATGCGCATAACCTTGTGCTCCAACCATGCACCTCCCAATCTCTGTCCCTGCGCACATCCACAATGAAAGTATATGTGAACGGATGTGCACACATGCTAACAGAATCATGACCGTGTCATTTATATACTTAAGTAGCCAATTAGAACTAAAATACTTAGATTTACGTGTACTGACTTGTAAGTCTATATGGTCTGTTATAAAATTATTAGTGGCTGCTATTAAAAAGGTAGTTTTATAAGAGGTGCGTACTTTAAGCAGTAAAGTATGTGCTTACTATAGCAGTATTTTAGTCATTTACGCACATATGTGGCCTTTTATAAAATACTGAGCAGTGTAAAAGTACACCCATTCATATGATGGTATGTATGTTTCTGGGAGATGCTCACAGAGGCAGCGTTTAGATGGAGTTCACAAATATGTGTGTAGATTGTAACAGCGGTTCTCAACCCTGGCATACCCCCTAACCAGTCAGGTTTTCAAGATATCCACAATGAACGTGCATGCGAGAGATTTTCATGCAATAAACCTTTCAGGATAGTCCTAATGAATATACAGGAGGGTGATTTTCATGCAATAAACCTTTCAGGATAGTCCTAATGAATATACAGGAGGGTGATTTTCATGCAATGAAACCTAACTGGTTAGGGAGTACAATAGGATAGGGTTGAGAACCAATGGGTTATAAAATATATAGAAAATTATAGGCATGGACATTTACAGCAACTCTAGGGCTGATGGAAATAGCCACACCTGCAATGTAGGTGCACATTATGTGACTTATGCCAGTATTTTACGAAGAAAATTAGGCACCTACTGGTGTTCATAGAATAGGTGCCTACCCACGGCTCTCTGTTATAAAATGATCTTCCATGGATGTAAGTTCCCTCCCCATGGGTTTTCTGTGGCACGATTTGCATAGTGCCACTGAAAATCTCTCTAACCACTGTGGCACTATTCGGACAGGGCTTGGGCAGTTATGGCACAGCGATCTCACTGCAAATGAAGGGGAAAGTCATTTAAATTGAAGCAAGCACACCTTTCCTATCTACTGATGCCTCAAATCTAACTTTCAAAATCAAATCATTTCCCAAGGGACCCTTAGGGTGATCTATGGAGCTGGTAAAGTAGGGACAGAGCCAAAGATTCAACACAATGTTCATACAAAGTGCTCTACGGCATCCCTTAATAGAAAACATACGTTTTTGTTTGACAGTGTTCTCCCCTCTTCCCCTTTTTCAAAGGGTATATGATAGTTAGATGATTTTTATCTTTGTATTTAGTTAGACAACAGCAAGTTCCTACTGGGAATGGCTCTCAATCATCCCTGATGATGGAAAAGATAGCACTTTAAAGCAGAGTTCTGTTTCCTGTGATACTGTTACTGTGTTTCCTGTGATACTGTTACGGGGACTTTCGTGTTGCTGTAAGAATGGTTGGGGGATATTAGTTGGGAATGTGAGATGGGTGGTAAGAAATGAAGGGCTGAGGGGAGTGAAGGGGATGAGGTGAAGAATAATTAATGACGTGAAGAACCTGGAGGACCAGAAAGGGGTGAAACATGGTGGAAAGGGTCATAGCTATGGAGGAGGAAGAAAAGGGTGGAAATAGGACTTGAGAAGTGGGTAAAGAGAAGGGGAGAGAGAAACTGGAGATAGGGTAAGAGATTGAAGAAAGATAATCTATTTTCTAGTCACTATTTGGTCCTCCCAATCAACCTTCCATGTCCAGCAGACCTTTTTATCTAATTAGAGCTATTCCTGAGACCAAATCACTGGAAGGGGAATAGCTGAAATTCAGTGTTAAGAGACTTGGAGACTCAGAGACTGAGTCAGTATGCTGCATTTTCAGGCCTCTCATGGCTTCCATGAGACAGGGCTTAAGACTGGAACATGCTGACTCGATCTCTAGCTGACTTCTTAACAATAAGGTATAGCTGTGGCCATCTCAGTGATTGGACCTTGAGAACTACCCCAACTACAAAATATTATCTGGGGGAGAGAGACTGGAGAGGGTGGGAGGGAATCAACTGGTAGGATGGAAGTAATGCCAGATCAAAAAGAAATGTTAGGTACAGCAGTTCTCAAAGTCAAATTTTACTTCACCTCTCTGCAGACCAATGGATATGATGCCATGGACCAGCAGTTGAGAAGTAATATCATAGAGGTAGCTGTATGTATGCAAGTAACTTGATTGTTTTATGATGTATAAGAAAATGAAAGATTACATTAATGTAGTCACTAGAAAAACAGCTAGAATAATCTTGCAAGAACTTGCAAAGCAATGAGGGGCATTCATACCAAAACACAGATTTGGAGAAGCATTCTATAGAGAACTTGCATAATCATGAGTCACCTCAATTCAGTCAAATTCTGGAGGCAATAAGTAGTTTGTGCAGGATCCTGCAAATCTCCTCACCAGAAATAACACGGTACTACACAAGTACTTTTGCTTTCATTATGGCCAAAAAAAATTACCTGCAGAGATTTGTGGCTACCTTCTCTGTAGGTTATTTTCTGGGCGAAGCAATGTAGGTATTTTTGAATAAACAAAAGCACATGAATTGTTCTGATCTCTGTCCCTTCTCCAGCTCCACAAATATCTCTCTAGTTTACAGGTAAAATTGCCCATATTGTTGAAAACTTTAGATAGCTTTAGCTGTGGGCAGCTTGGGGAATAATAAAAGGCCCAAAGTCTTTTGGTAAACTACTATTTTGCCTTTGTGCTGGGCTTTCATTATTGTCCTCTCAATATTTAAATGTTTTCCCCAGTTTTATGCCAAAAAATCATATTTCATAAGAAATCAGGGCCTGGTGTTCAAAAAGCTATATGCGGTTAGCAGGAGCTATTAAGCACATAAACCTCTCTGAACTTGATATTCAATGACACTAACCAGCAGTGCTGCCGAATATCCTCACCGAGTACCTTGGCACAATCCGGATAGTGTCGGAGTGGTCTGTGGAAGGGACTGGGTCGGTTCTGGCACCTATCCAATCAGCGGTGATTCTCAGCTTGCTAACCAAATAGGTTTTGCTATCCAGATAGTTGCTGAATATCTCCGCTGACCAGACAACAATGGACGTCGAGAGCGAAACTGGATATTCAGAGCTGGTGGATATCTGGCATCTGGAGCTGAATGTCTGTTTTTGGTTTTGCCCATGGTGGCCAGGCATTTTACAAGCACTGACCGCTGTGGGCTAAAAATTACAACCCGCGTTTCAGAATCGAGCCATAGTGACCAGAATTGCACAGAATATTGAAGGTATGGCCGCAACATGAGCGATGCAGACGCATTAGGATATCCTTTATTTTATTCTCTATTCCTTTCATAATCATTCCTAACATTCTGTTTCAATCAACATACAGAGCAAATGGACATGCACAACATTCTCGTCAACATAATGTTATACAAATAACAGAAAGATTAAATGTGTAGTTTTAAAACAGACAACAGGACAAGAAGCTGGGGACAGGATAAACAGGGCAGACAGGATTCCCCAAGCCACACCAGCTGAACTGGACTTTGCGGCAGCAGGATCTGCAAGGCTGGCAGACGTCTCCCGGCCCTGATAGCCAAAGGTAATAAGAAACCTACAGTCAGTGTAGCCTCACTTGCAAGGAAAAGGAGGAAGATCTTTACTCTCATGGTTACTCAGAAGATCACAGAAGCTGCGAGCCCAGAAAGATTATGTTTTTATTCCCAGTCAGGGCCTGGGAATCAGCAGTGAGGTGAAGGGTAGAAGAGATAGGAAAGTTATAGTGGCAACGAGCGAGATGCGAAGAGAAAGGGGATGAGAATGGGGAAACATAGAAACATAGAAACATAGAAACATGATGACAGAAAAAGACCACAAGGCCCATCTAGTCTGTCCTTCCATAACAACTACAACAGTCCACTTTTTACCTTTAGAGATCCTCTGTGTTGGTCCCATGCTTTTTTGAATTCAGTTACTGTCCTCATCTCTACCACCTCCACTGGGAGACTATTCCACGGATCCACTACTCTTTCCGTAAAGAAATATTTCCGCATATCACTCCTGAATCTATCTCCCTTCACCCTCATCCCATGTCCCCTCGTCGCAGAACTTGCTTTCAATTGAAAGAGGCTCTCTCCCTGAACATTTATGCCACGGAGGTATTTAAACATCTCAATCATATCACCTCTATCCCGCCTTTCCTCTAAGGTGTACATATTAAGATCCTTAAGTCTGTCCTCATATGCTTTATAATGAAGACCACTAATCATCTTAGTAGCAACCCTCTGCACCGACTCCATCCTGTTCACATCCTTTTGAAGGTGCGGTCTCCAGAATTGCACACCATACTCCAAATGAGGTCGCACCAAAGACTTATACAGAGGCATTATCACCTCCTTTTTTCTGCTAGCCATTCCTCTCCGTATGCACCCAAGCATCCTTCTAGCTTTTGCCGTCGCCTTTTCTACCTGTTTAGCTACTTTAAGATCATCGGACACAACTACGCCTAGGTCCCGCTCTTCTTTAGTGGACAAAAGTACTTCACCTCCTATACTGTATTGCTCCCTTGGATTGCTGCAGCCCAAATGCATGACCTTACATTTTTTAACATTAAATCCCAGTTGCCAAATTCTAGACCATTCTTCAAGCTTAGCCAGATCCCTCCTCATGTTATCTACACCTTCCTGGGTGTCTACTTTATTGCAGATTTTGGTATCATCCGCAAAGAGGCAAACCTTACCCGACAGCCCTTCCGCTATATCACTAACAAAGATGTTAAAAAGAATCGGACCAAGGACAGATCCCTGGGGCACACCACTGGTAACATCCTTCTCCTCAGAGTGAGCTCCATTTACTTGTACTCTTTGTCGCCTCCCACCCAACCAATTTCTAACCCAAGCAGTAACTTTAGGGTCCATCCCTAGGGTGCTCAGTTTGTTTATAAGTCGCCTGTGAGGAACAGTGTCAAAGGCTTTACTGAAATCTAAATACACCACATCTAGAGCTCTTCCTCGGTCCAACTCCCTGGTCACCCAGTCAAAGAAATCAATCAGATTTGTCTGACAAGACCTGCCTCTGGTGAATCCATGCTGCCTCGGATCCTGTAATCCGCTGGACTCCAGAAACCTCACTATTTTCTCTTTCAACAGCGTTTCCATTAATTTACTCACCACTGAAGTTAAACTAACCGGCCTGTAGTTTTCAGCCACATCCTTACTTCCGCTTTTGTGTAAAGGCACCACATGAGCCTCTCTCCAGTCCTTTGGCACCACTCCCGACTCCAACGAGGCATTGAAAAGGTCAGTCAGTGGAGTTGCTAGAACGTCCCCAAGTTCCCTCAGTATTCTAGGGTGTATCACATCCGGTCCCATCGCTTTGTCTACTTTAAGTTGAGCTAGTTTCTCACGAACACAGTCTTCTGAAAATTGTTCAAGATGTCCCTCGCTTCTGTTCTTATTTGTGGGTGTTTTCTGAGGTCCTGCTCCTGGTTCTTCATCTGTGAACACAGAACAAAAATATTTGTTAAGCAATTCCGCTTTATCCTTATCAGCTTCTACATATTCCCCCCCCCCCCTGTACCCTTGAGTCTGACAATACCACTTTTGCCCTTCCTCTTCTCACTAATATATCTGAAAAATGTCTTATCCCCCCATTTTATTGCATTGGCTATTTCCTCCTCCTTTTGAATCTTTGCCTTCTTGACTACTTTGCTAGCTTCTCTAAGTTTTTCCAAATACAGATGCCTGTCTTCCTCTCTTTGTGATCTCTTGTATTTCATGAAGGCCTCCCTCTTTTTCTTCACTTTTTCAGCTACTTCCTTCGAAAACCATAGCGGTCTCCTGTTCCTTTTGCCTTTATTTACCATTTTAGCAGAAAGGTTGGTTGCCTTTAAAATACCCCCTTTCAGTTTTGTCCACTGTTGTTCTACATCCCCCAGCTGTTCCCATCCCACTAATGACTCCCTGAGGTATTGGCCCATCTTCGCAAAGTTAGTCTTCCTAAAGTCTAAGATCTTCACCTTGGAATGGATTCTAACAGCCCTAGTCCTAATACTGAACCACACCATCTGGTGATCACTGGATGCAAAATGATCTCCCACTACAACATCAGAAACACTTTCACCATTGGTAAGCACCAAGTCCAGTATGGCCCCTTCACGTGTGGGGTCTGTTACCAATTGCCTGAATAGTTCTCCCTGTAGAGAATCCAGGATCTCCTTACTCCTAGATGATACTGCAGCAGGAATGTGCCAATCAACATCTGGCATATTGAAATCTCCTAGCAGTAGCACTTCCCCTTTCCTAGCAATGCTGCGTATGTCTTCAATTAACTCTCTGTCCACCTCTTCCTCTTGTGAGGGAGGTCTGTATATCACACCAATGCAAATAGATTTCTCTTTCCCTCTTTCTAGTTTAACCCACAATGCCTCCTCTCTCCCTTTTAAGCTCTGTAATTCCAAAGCTTTAATATTAGTTTTTACATATAGTGCTACTCCTCCTCCCCTTCTTCCTACCCTGTCCTTTCTGAATAAAGTATAGCCAAGTATAGTTACATCCCAGTCATGGTTTTCTGTGAACCATGTTTCTGTAACTGCCACTAAATCTAAGTCAGCCACTCCCACCAAAGTTTCAACTTCAGAGATCTTATTTCCCATGCTACGGGCATTAATACACACTGCTTTCCATATGATACCCCTGTTACCCATTTCCATGAAGGTATTTAATGTATTACTTACCTGGGGGCTTTCACTTACCTGGGGGCTTTCTTCACCCATCCCCAATGAATCTAGTTTAAAGCCCTCTTCAGTAGATTAGCCAGTCTACTACCAATCTACTGAAGAGGGCTTTAAATGGGAAAGAAGACTATTGGTTGGGGGATTGGGAAGGGTGGTAAGAGAGGCTAAATGACTTCTCTGGGGTGAAGAAAATAAGGAGGAAAATGAGAGTGCTGAGTGGGAAGGAAGAAGGAGGAGTATGAGGGAAAGGGGAGCAAGAGAGACAGAAAGGACTGTACCTGGGGAGGGAAGGAGAGCAAAGAGAATGGCATTAGCCCTCTAATTGAGGAATATATCAACAAGGAGCACATGAGAAGTTCCGGTGGGAAGAAAGATTTACTGGTATGGGGCACAGGAATGATAATGTAAAAAATACTTCTAGTACACCTTTCCATTTTTGTTTGTATTTAATAATATCAACAGAAGCTTCTTTCATAAAACTTTGAATGGACAAATTTATTCCCCCAATCCTAACCCAAAAATGTTGCTTTCAAATATTCCATAGCAGTTTGATGGTCCAGCATTATAACTGTGTATGAGTACTCCAAGGGGTATGTTTACTAAGCAGCGATAGTGGCTTCTGTGCAATATCAGAGCCGTGGCCTTATTGACGTCAATGGGGCCGCGACTCTGATATCGCATGGAAGCCGCTACTGCTGCTTAGTAAACATACCTCCAAGTCTTTCTTTCTTGCATGGGCTAAACAAGCAGAAAACAAATAGTGCTGAAGTCTTAAATCTTTCCCATAAGTACTGTACAATGTGCACCTTCATTTAGGTTGCAACCTTTGCTTTTAAATTACAGAAATTAAGAGTTTGTTTTCATAAAATCTTGTTTTAATGGTCTCACAATTTAGCAAACTGTATTGCTATGTGAATGCTGCAAAAAATTTGAAATGCAAATATATACTAATTAGTCAGAGATCCCAACCTCAGTGACTTTGACTTACATTATTCTGTCTGTTTGCACAGTCTTGCAATTCAGCACATGAACACATTGAGCTCCAGGGTCGCATGCTGATCATGGGTTCATTTTCATTAAATGCTTTATATCACATAAATTGATGACCTAAACAGTTTGAGTACAATAAAGTTTTGAAGCTTGCCAAGAGCATTCAACACTGTTTCATTAAAAGTAGCAATAGCTACTAAAATTTTAAAAAAAGTGTGGAAAAATGAAACCCTAAGAAAAGCTGAACAAAAGATGTATGACCATTCTTATGAAGGTAGGATTTATACTTTTTGATGACCTGAAAGGATCTAGTATGGGCAACAGGAAGAAACTTGTGATCATAAAAAGTGGCTCAGACAAAAAAAATTCAATACAAAACAGTGCTATTGGGCTTCAGTCCTGATGCTCCCTGCAACCCCCCCCCCCCACCTTTTAAAAATATTTTAGATTTACTTTCTGTTCAAAGTTTTGGCAGATCCCTTTATCCAAATGCAGTAATTTTTTTAAAATTAAATAAATAAATGTAACTTAATTTAATTGATATTTATATTCAGCTTTTTTTCTATAGTGATTCAAGGTAGATCACAACAAATAAATGAGCATTTACAATGAAAATTAAACCCTCCGCCAGCAAAATCATCTCACCAGTTGTTCAGTCCAAATTATATATAATTGCATATTATATATAATATAATATAATATAATCATAATCAATATATTATATCCAACATTGAATTGATGTTTTCTGTATAATTCAGCATCAAAATTAAACAACAAAACCACCTGTCTACCGAAAATATATCTGAAAGTGTTGTTTTAAATTTCTTATGAAATATTTTATATGATTTTGCATAAGAAAATGATTTGAATATGACTTTTAACACACTCTAGTTAAACAAGTGAGTTTTTTTAGAAGCATCCCCATGTTTAAAAAGTAGAATTGACATACTTTATGTAGATTTGCATATATGTGTAAATGCCATTATAGAACCGGAGCTTTTTAAATGTGGGGATACTTGCCATGTTTACATTTTCAGGAGGTGTATAACAGTGGGGAGAGGGACTGGTTTGAGTGGACTGAAACTATAGATGTGGATTCCCCATTTCATAGAGGGAATTCATGTCTACACCAAAAACCTCAGCATTTACAGATGCCCCTAGGCACATGTAAGTCCACCCCCCATCACCCTTCAATCCCCTGTCAGGAGTGGAGGAGTGGCCTAGTGGTTAGGGCACCAGCAAAAACTAGGGTTCAGATCTCACTGGCATGCCTTGTGGCCTTGGGCAAGCCACTTAATCCTCCATTTGCTTAGGTACAAACTTAGATTGTGTGCTCTTTGGAGACAGGGAAATGCATACTGTACCTGAATGTAACTTGCTTTGAGCTAAATACTAATAATAAATAACTAAATCTCCCCATAAGCACCACCACATCTGATCTCTTCCTCCCTTAAAACATCCAATCCTCTCTACCCCACAAAGCATCCAATCCCCCCACAAGCAAACCCTCTCTCCTGACATGAACACCCCCCACCCAATCTCTCCTTGACTATTATAACTCTCTTCTCTTAGGTACATTCCAAGCACAAGCAAAGTGCCTGCAACTCATACAGAACACAGCTGTAAGGCTTACTACCTACAATGCAAAACAAAATGATCACATCACTCCCCTGTTCCATGAGCAGCACTGGCTCCCTGTTGCTTTCCTAATTGAGTTCAAAATTCTTCTGCTTACACATCGGGTCTACTATACTGGGCTACCTTTCTACCGACACTCTCATCTCATTCCCTACTGTCCCTCTCGTACTCTCCGCTCATGAAATATCAATCTTTTAATAACCCTCACCAATGCACACTATGCTAAGAAGTCTATTCATCCACTGCTTTTTGTTCCCAGTCCCTTTATCTTTGGAACACCATGCTCATGGTACTCCAGATGGGATCCTCCTATGCAGTTTAAAACTGGTCTGTAAAACTGGATCTTAATCAGGCTTTTGAATAGATCCTTCTCGCCTCTCTTTTTGCTCCAAGCTCTGAAGCTAGACACTGCCCCCCCCCCTCGTTTCTGCTGCAATTATCTGTTAATTGCAGCAGAAACGAGGGGGGGGGGCAGTGTCTAGCTTCAGAGCTTGGAGCAAAAAGAGAGGCGAGAAGGATTTTGTTACAGCTTATATATTTTAGGATTGTTACAGCTTATATATTTTGTTACAGCTTATATATTTTAGGATTGATATTGTTGTGCTACTCCTCCCCCTCCCCCCACACACACATGTGAAGAATGGTCTAGAATTTGGCAACTGGGATTTAATGTTAAAAAATGTAAGGTCATGCATTTGGGCTGCAGCAATCCAAGGGAGCAATACAGTATAGGAGGTGAAGTACTTTTGTCCACTAAAGAAGAGCGGGACCTAGGCATAGTTGTGTTCGATGATCTTAAAGTAGCTAAACAGGTAGAAAAGGCGACGGCAAAAGCTAGAAGGATGCTTGGGTGCATACGGAGAGGAATGGCTAGCAGAAAAAAGGAGGTGATAATGCCTCTGTATAAGTCTTTGGTGCGACCTCATTTGGAGTATGGTGTGCAATTCTGGAGACCGCACCTTCAAAAGGATGTGAACAGGATGGAGTCGGTGCAGAGGGTTGCTACTAAGATGATTAGTGGTCTTCATTATAAAGCATATGAGGACAGACTTAAGGATCTTAATATGTACACCTTAGAGGAAAGGCGGGATAGAGGTGATATGATTGAGATGTTTAAATACCTCCATGGCATAAATGTTCAGGGAGAGAGCCTCTTTCAATTGAAAGCAAGTTCTGCGACAAGGGGACATGGGATGAGGGTGAAGGGAGATAGATTCAGGAGTGATATGCGGAAATATTTCTTTACGGAAAGAGTAGTGGATCCGTGGAATAGTCTCCCAGTGGAGGTGGTAGAGATGAGGACAGTAACTGAATTCAAAAAAGCATGGGACCAACACAGAGGATCTCTAAAGGTAAAAAGTGGACTGTTGTAGTTATGGAAGGACAGACTAGATGGGCCTTGTGGTCTTTTTCTGTCATCATGTTTCTTTGTTTCTATGTTTCTATGTCTCATTGTTGTTATGTTTGACTGTGTCATAATTGTTTTTGTAGTTCCTGCAATCAAGAAACTGGTTTTCTCTGTAAACTGCTACGATGTACCAAACCATTAGTGGTATAGCAAATCTTTGCAAATAAATAAATAAATGAGGTTCTCTTTAGTAGCACCCCCCACTCCTGGATTCCTCTGCCCGGCTTTACCAGTGTTCCTGGTGTCTAGCATGTGTAGGAGCAATGCCCACTCACTTCTGATCTTACTAGGTGAGGTTTCAAAATGGTACTGATGACTCCTAGTGCTATTCTCATTAGTACTGCAAAATTACCACTAGGGGTCATTGGCACTATTGGAACAATTGGGTGTCATTCCTACTCTCACTAGACACCAGGGATACCTAGGAAGGGTGGGGAGGAGGATCAAGGTAGGGGTGAAAGACTGCTGGAAGGGACTTCAGTGGGGTCAATGTTGCTGCGGGAGTTGGGTGAAGGGATATTCATGCTGGGAGAAAGGTTTGCTTGTGGGGGAATGGATGCTTTGAGGGAGGATCTGATGTGATGGAGGGTTGGAGTAGAGGGTGGCTACCAAAATGGTTAGTCGACTTCATCAAAAAGCATATGGGGACAGACTTAAAGATCTCAATATGTATACTTTGGAGGAAAGGCGAATGAGAGGAGATATGATAGCAACATTTAAATACCTCTATGGCATAAATGCACAGGAGTAGAGCCTCTTTCAATTGAAAGAAAGCTCTGCAATGAGGGGGAATAGGATGAAGGTGAAAGGGGATAGACTTAGGTGTAATATATGGAAATATTTCTTTATGGAAAGAGTGGTAGGTGCATGGAAGAGTCTCCCAGTGGAGGTAGTAGAGACCAGCACAGTATCTGAATTCAAGAAAGCACGGGACAAGCACAGATGATCTCTAAAGGAAAAAAGGGACTATAGTAGTTGGTATGGAAGGGCAGACTGGAAGGGCTATATGATCTTTTTCTGCCATCATGTTTCTATGTTCATAGACTGAGGTGGGGGGGGGGGGGGGCACCGAGAATGAGATCGTTGCCAGAGAGGGTGGTAAGTGTGGAACTGGTAGTGCTATAATGGGTGTACATGCACAGGGGGAGCATATATGGAGAGTATTTTTACATTTTTCCCCATGTGCAGCTTCTTAAAATTTCTGCTTCCACTGGAAATTTTATTTTATTTATTTATTTATTTTATTTAATAGTATTTCTATGCCGCCTTATCTTACTATCAAGGCGGTATCACAGCAAAACAATCAAAAGAGGTGATGGTGTATTCATGCAGTGAGGGTTATATCGTAGTTTGAGTGTATGATGTGTTGTGTGTTTGATTAGGTTGAGCTGTGTACATTGTGCGCTATGATACAACATGTGCTATAATGGCGATCAGGGCCACGGAGGAAGCAAGGGCCGGCATCGGGGCTGCGAGCGGGAGCTCCGCCTCATCCCCTGCACCTGCCAATCAGACCAAGGCAGCATCTTCAACTCCCAGCATTTTTCTTCTCAGCCTATACAGGAATCGGATGGTCTCAGTATTTAGGGAAAAATTAACAAAGAAAAAATATGGTGGAGGACCCTTCACTGATGTTGCTACCTGCTCTATATCGCGAGACAGATGTACTAAACCACAGATTTCCTGTATATTCGTGATTTTTCATGGGAAAGTTTGCAATGGATGCAAATACCTCTGTAATGAATTTTAATGCAAAAATGAGCTAGGACATAACCACCCACCTTCTCAATGAAGTTTGTTTTGGGGTTTTTTTTTGTGAAATGGGCTTACCCAATTTTTCCGAGGACCTATTTACAGAAAATATATAATAAATGAACAGCTTTGTATGTCTTGGTATTGCAGCAGTTAATTGTGTATGAATTTAAATTAGCTTTGTGCATGACAGACTACACGTTTACTAAAGAGAAGTGCTATATTTTTGCAAAAAAAAAAAAAAAGCAATGCTTGAAAAGAAAAGTTCAAAGTCAAATTTCAGGGGTTTTATTTTCATCTTTTGGGATGATTTCTGGGGGTTTTTTTTTCATATATTGGCCTTCTGTGAAAAATGTTCCTATTTTAGTGCATTGGCCTTCAGTTTCATACTCAGTAAAGCCTCTTGGCACAGATTTAAGTAGGGGAACCTAATGACAGATAACTTTGCAACTACAACTGAAGCAAACACAGGTTAGTATCCCCATCTTATCCCCATGTGAACCTATATATCTAGCAGCATTATGGGGCATGTTTAGTAAAGGACGTGCCAGTAGTGAGATTGTTCCACCAAATTGGTGCGGAAGCCTGTGCTAATAATTAGGATCATGCGTGATCGCTCCCCTGCTGAAGATGAAAAGTTAATGTGCAGCTCTGTGTTAGCCAGCATGCAGGCACATTTAACTCCACCCACTGTGGTACCATTAAGTGCACCCATGCTAACAGCAATAGGTACCATTAGTATGTGCCCAAAATGCCCACACCATCAATGTCTACACTATGTCCATAACCCACTCAGTTCCTGCCCAATCTCACAGTGACCGGTTAGCACAGGATTTTTAACATGGGGCCCCACAATAAATGTGTCAAATCTCACGCTAATGGT
The DNA here is from genome assembly GCA_033557465.1 of Ichthyophis bannanicus. NCBI lineage: Eukaryota > Metazoa > Chordata > Amphibia > Gymnophiona > Ichthyophiidae > Ichthyophis > Ichthyophis bannanicus. The sequence continues at coordinate 1,492,054,321 of CM066031.1, forward strand.
TAGTGCACCTTAGTAAACATGGCCGTATTATACCTACCTTAAAACACTTTTATATTCAATTTTTTAAAACCAAACTAGTTTACAAAAGCAATATTATCTTTTAAGTGGCATATTCCAAGGCAAAGGTTCCTCAGATTGACCCTGGGTTCCTAACTGACCTGAAGGTCCGGTTCTTTGCATTAACATTGTTTAATTTTGAAAAATATAACCTGCTTTATGTAGTATTTCAATTTTTTTCAACAAAAATTCTGAATCCAATTCAGCAGATCTTGGCAAGTTCAGACTGTAAGCTGCCATTGAACCATTGCATGCAGCATTTCTTAAATCCGCAATAACAAAATAATTTCCCCTTCCTTCACTTCTCGCACACATACCCATGCACTCTGACCTGTGAACAATTATGTCTAATAATATAAATAATGTACATTAGCTAGGCACTGATTTCTTGGGATATAGCTACATTTGTATTCCCAGTTCTGTTGCCTCATGCAGTGCATGCCTTTCTCGCTCAGGAAGGGGAATGACCTGTTCAGCGTCCGTGTGAGCAGTGTCATGAATCAGATAGTGGCTGTTGTTTAGCTCAAGGACAGAGGTCAAACCCCTAACAGTGGGAAAAGTGAGACATGCATGATTTAGCTGACTCCTGGGGGACTGGTACTCACTGCCAGGTTTCCAATCCATTTGCACAATGAAGAAGACAATGCTTTCGAACAGAAGCAATAGCATTTGTTATGTGATTTTATTAAAAGAAAAGGGGTCATGAAATAATTTCCGTCCTATTTCTTGTCAGGCTCAGTTTTCACCTTATAATCAAAAGGGTTTTTTTTATTGGTTAGTGGTATGGCTACAAACTGGCTTCATTGTTTCCAGATCTGGTGGACTTGTAGTGCTGATTTTCCTATTACTCTCCTTCCTGCTCCCCTAAAAGGTAGGGGTAAAAGTGAGACTGAGTTGGCTGGTCCAGAAAATCTGGAGCCAGTTGATTACTCTAGTGAGCGGGATACAAAAATATTGAAAATGTTAATATTTTAATAGGATAGATTGATGTTTCTGCAATAAACTACGGGCCTGATTTTCATCTAGGCAGGCTATGCACCGTGTTGGCACACGGCCTGCCCACTGACCCCCCTCCCCCCCTCCTTAACCCAGATTTTCACTTCCGTGGTGATGTAAGTGAAAATCCAGGTTTGGCTGGACACACCCGGAGCCACTGAGGCTAAACGGGTAGTAGTGATTTTCGCTGCTACACCCTTAGCCCTTTCCTCCGCCCCCACTCCTCCCCCACTCTGCCTCAGAACACCTCTAACACGCTCTGATGCTGTCCTTAAGGTGCAAAGGGCTAAATGGGTAGCATCGAAAATCACTGATGATCATTTAGCCCTTTCATCCGCCCCCGCTCAATCCCGGAACATCCTCAACACGCCCCGTGTAGGTGCCTTTGGAAAATCCCAGATAAGATATTTACACGAGTAACTAGGGCATTTACCTGTGTAAATGTCTTCAAAATTGCCGCCCTATGATATTAACCACAGTTAAGAAAAATATAATTATGTAGTATGCTTGTATGTCGTCCAATGCAGAAGCACGACGGATACTCGCAAGAACATTACAGGCAAACAGGAACAAGTAGTCAAAATAATGGTTCAGAGTTCTATATACAGGGGTACAGTACAGCCATACTAATTATGTGCTATACTTCTATGTACACAGTTTTAGCTTATAAGAAGATTTATTAGATGCTTCAATGGAGGCTGAAAGCAGATCTTTTTGTAAAATACCTGTCTGGGCACTGACAAATACACATGGATTTGTCGGGATGTCATCAGGAGAAAACATTTTACATATCCACATGTGGCTAAAATGAGCACTTTCACTCAGGGGTTAACACATGTAAGCGCCAGCATGTACATGCATATGTGTTGATTTTACAACATATGTGTGTACTTGCCAGCAATGTTCCCGCTAAGCAGCTTAAAGTTGTGCGGGGGCCCTCCTCCTTCATTCTTGCTGGTGGGGGGTGGTGCAACATCATCATGCTTAGGATCACACAGCATAGGCAAGTCCCAGACCTGCTTATCCCTCGGGACCTATCTAGGCCGCGCAATATTAAGCACACCCCACCAGTAGGGATGCCGGCTGAGGACACCCGCACAGCTTCAAACATTGCTTTCCGGTGCCCACCCAAATATGTGGCAGAATTAGGCAACTGCATGTCCAAGCAGAGGCAATTAAAGAGACGTGTGAAATAACTCTTCAATCCAAGTTCCTGAGATGGTGGTAGATACTACAAAGGCTTGTGCTATTGCATCCTGATTTACTGGTGGAGAGCACCAAGTCTAAAGGAGCAGGTAGCCAGCAAATGTGAATCCCTTGAAGCAGATGCTAATGCCATTACAGAAATTTCTGAAAATGCATATGTATTTCTACGTAAAAAAGGATTTACATGTATACTTTCTTGTCCCATCCAAACCTGTGGACACCCAGAACATGCCTGACCATCTGCATAAGAAAATAGGGCTTTATAAAAACTACCATGTTCATGTGTAGCCAATTTCCACATAAAAAAGCCTCAATTTCCGCATGCAGATGCTTCTAAAATGACCTTCGATCCATATCAATTCATTTTTCTGACAGACTACCAGGTTTACACAAAGAGAAGGAAAGAATATCTACAAGTATCATATTTAACATAGTTAATGATGGCATATAAAGGCCAAAATGGCCCATCTCATCCAAAAGAAAGTTGCATATTATTGATTTTGTTCTTGCATCCCTTGGTTGTATTAAACCAATTAAATATATGCTTGTGTGGTTTAATTAATGGTACAGTAGTATCTTATAAAATTTAGGGGCCCGATGTTAAGGCATCACTGCTGGCGGTCAGTTCAATTGTGGTGGCTGTGCTAGTGGTTGCAAGTGCCTGAAAGATTTTAATGAGCATCACTGTGCATATGAATAATGAGATATAGAACAGAGCCAGGATTCACCAAAAAGAGGAGAACCAGAAACTCATCAGAACTGACTAACTGCTGTAGCTACAAAGACCAGAGCAGAGTAGAGCGATGGGGCTGCAGCTAAGTCCCATACTCAGAGAACACTGGTCAACAAAGTTTTACAAAAGTCATGTTACTGAAATAAAAATAGTCATTTCTTATCAATTTTTATATGCTGAACACGAATATGATAGTGAAATTGCAAAGTTGGCTCTAGTCTTTTTGTAATCTACAAGAATTAATGTTTACATCACAAAATGCATGTCAATAGTAAATATAATAGGCCTTCGGTTAATACCTGTAAAAAACCAAGTCATAGACTACTTCTTAGATTTTTTCACCTGTCTCTTGTACAGCTGTTCGGGAGCTTCTCTGGAGAGTGTCCAGCAGTAGTCAGCCAGCATTGTAGTGGACCATTTTCCCTGGTATCTTTGCTCCATCGTTGCGATATCCTGGTGAAAACGTTCACTCTGTTCATCACTAACCATACCACAGTTGTCAGGAAAGAAATTGAGATGGGAATCAAGGAAATGGATCTTTAGAGACATACCCACCGCAGGCCGCAATTTCCATTATTCTAATCAACCCCAGGTCCATAAGGAACAAAACCCACTTAATACATGACCTCATCACAGACTCGAAACCTGATATCCTATGTATCACTGAGACATGAATAACCGAAACCGACCCAGTAATCATCAATCAAATAAGCAAACCTGGATATACAGCCTATAACTGTCCGCGCTCAAAGAAAAGAGGAGGAGGAGTCCTAATCATGGCCAAATCAGACCTAACCCTAACAAGCACACCACTAAGCGTGCTCGATGGCATTGACATACTCAAGATTGAAAACAGAACCTTATCCATATGTCTTATCTACAGACCACCAACCTCCCCACAGGAATCCCTGGCAACAGCGCTGGAAATCATCTTGACCACGGCTCCCAAAAAGATCCAGATCATCCTGGGTGACCTGAACCTAGCCTCCGCCCCCACAGCACATCCAGCCGGCGCGAGGGGAAACAGCCGCCAGCCACCATCGGAGCAGCTCTCCCCATCGGGGGATCGAGCCACCTTCCTGCAGCGGCAGCCATCTTCCAGGTGAGCTGTCCAATTGGGGCAGCCGCCTGCAACTTTAAAAAGACCGCGCCAGCCGGCGCGAGGGGAAACAGCCGCCAGCCACCATCGGAGCAGCTCTCCCCATCGGGGGATCGAGCCACCTTCCTGCAGCGGCAGCCATCTTCCAGGTGAGCTGTCCAATTGGGGCAGCCGCCTGCAACTTTAAAAAGACCGCGCCAGCCGGCGCGAGGGGAAACAGCCGCCAGCCACCATCGGAGCAGCTCTCCCCATCAGGGGATCGAGCCACCTTCCTGCAGCGGCAGCCATCTTCCAGGTGAGCTGTCCAATTGGGGCAGCCGCCTGCAACTTTAAAAAGACCGCGCCAGCCGGCGCGAGGGGAAACAGCCGCCAGCCACCATCGGAGCAGCTCTCCCCATCGGGGGATCGAGCCACCTTCCTGCAGCGGCAGCCATCTTCCAGGTGAGCTGTCCAATTGGGGCAGCCGCCTGCAACTTTAAAAAGACCGCGCCAGCCGGCGCGAGGGGAAACAGCCGCCAGCCACCATCGGAGCAGCTCTCCCCATCGGGGGATCGAGCCACCTTCCTGCAGCGGCAGCCATCTTCCAGGTGAGCTGTCCAATTGGGGCAGCCGCCTGCAACTTTAAAAAGACCGCGCCAGCCGGCGCGAGGGGAAACAGCCGCCAGCCACCATCGGAGCAGCTCTCCCCATCGGGGGATCGAGCCACCTTCCTGCAGCGGCAGCCATCTTCCAGGTGAGCTGTCCAATTGGGGCAGCCGCCTGCAACTTTAAAAAGACCGCGCCAGCCGGCGCGCCCGCGCCTGGTGGGCCCGCGCCTGAGGGCCTCGCCAGAGGGCCCTTTGGCGTGGCCCTTAGGCAGTTGGCCCACACAACTCAGTGGCCATTACATTAAGGATCGTCTTCCAGCAACCCAGCAGCTGAGCTCCCCCGTGGTTGAGCCCGCGCATCATCAGCCCATTCGCACTCCCTCGATCAGCCCAGTGCTAACGAAAGTCACCACACGATTGAGCCGAACAAACTTCTCTCATCAGATAATCATGCTCATGCTGTTTACCGCAAGTATAGTCTCACAATTATAACCACCGTATACCATTGCTACTTAATCTTCATACTGCCGTCAGTAGCCTTATCAATGACAGTTACCATTGTACTGTTGTCAGTAATTCCTCATTGCTATCTAGCCATTGTACTGTTGTCAGTAATTCCTCATTGCTATCTAGCCATTGTACTGTTGTCAGTAATTCATTGCTATCTAGCCAGCTCCCATTGTACTTTTGTTAGTAATTCCCAAATACCTGCCCACAATCACAAGTAATTCTGCCTGTTTCACAAGCACACAATACCCTGCCATGATGGGTTCCCCCTTTACCACCATAATCGGTTGCTATATCATCCTTGCTAGCTGGTTCTCCTGCTCTCTTACCTTAACCCCTCCTTCCAATCAGATCCCAATATTACAGAGCCATGGAAGGAGATGGTCTGGTGCATCCCATAACAATATAAATTGGGATACCCGCGCTCATCACCCACACTTGCTACACATTGCGCTTCAGCACTCTAAGAAATCCAAGCAGGTGGAAAACTCCTACCCTCATAGCCTGAAATGTGCCCTCATCAATGCCCGCTCTATCCGGAAGAAGTGGCCAGCTGTTACTGACTTAATTTCCCTCCACGACCTGGATATACTCCTGGTCACCGAGACGTGGCTATCTGATGAAGACAACGTCATACTCAACCAGCTCCTCCCCCAGAACTTCACAGCTCATTCAAGTCATAGACGAGACAAAAGGGGAGGAGGGGTACTCATCCTCACCAGGACAGACCTCCACTTCAAGACAGTGGACTCCACCAACACTAATCACCTTGAAACCGTCACCATCTCCAACAAACGCTGCTCAATCAACCTGCTTTACAGAGCACCCTCAGCTTCTCCGGATGATCTTGCTGCAATAATTGACCTCGCCTCCAACACGCATAACCCAAGCATCCCAAGCTGGATTCTAGGCGATTTCAACCTGCCAACGCTGCAGGATAATCAAGTGTCATCCTTCCTTGATGCCCTATCAAATCTCGGATTCAAACAATTAGTAAAGGAACCTACCCATACTAGGGGAAATATTCTGGACTTAGTATTCGCCCCTCAGATATCTCTTAGCACATCGCAGGACCCCATAACGTCCATAACTTCTGTCCCTTGGTCAGATCACAAATTGATCATCCTCCATATTCCTTCGCACAAAATCGACTCAAAGTTCAACAAGATACCGAGCAATACTGCAAGACCACACTACAGATGTTTCAAGCCTTTCAACAGAGACCTTATCCTCACAGAAATGCAGCAACTCATCAACGAAACCACCTTGAACCTTGACGACCTAATTACTCACTGGAACAACTGCCTCAGCGCAATCGCCCTACGCACACCAACCAACAAGCCTCCAGGGAAAAGAACAAGCGCTCCATGGTACACAGCCGATCTTAGAGTTTCTCTTACCCGATTACGGAAACTCGAAAAACGCTGGCGCCGATCTCACTCTTCAAATGACCAGACAGCGTACAACTGTCATCTTGATGCACATCGCAATGCAACCACTGAAGCAATGAAACAATACTACTCAGAGACCTTAAAGAGATCACTTAATAAGCCTCATGATCTTTTTGACCTAGTCAAGACTCTATCAAAGGAACCGACCCCTGGGCCTCAATTTGAGATTCACCCACAGGATTTTGCCAACTACGCTCAATCCAAGATATGCCGGACTATCAAAATCCCGACTACAACCATCACCCCGGAACGAAATTGCCCTACAGCTCTAACCGTATTCTCTACGCCTACCAAGAAAGGCATTGAAGACACTATTATGGCCCTTAACACCACCACAGCTCAGTCTGATCCATGCCCAGCCTTCTGGATCAAGGAGCTTCGCAGCCACTTCAGCCCAATACTATCCAAAATAATGAACCTCTCCTTTACAACAGGTTCCTTCCCCTCAGCTCTTAAGCATACCTCTATCAGACCTCTTCTAAAAAACTGCAAGCTCGATCCACAAAAAGTAGATTCATACAGACCTATATCCAGTATACCTCTACTTGCGAAGATCATTGAAAAAGAGGTCCAACGACAACTACAAGATCACATTGACGCTTCTGCACCATTAGACTCCTGCCAACATGGTTTTAGGGAATTCCATGGAGTGGAAACTCTTCTTACCACCCTCTTCTGCAAAATAATCACTGGCATTGATGACATCCGTCAAGGATTTGCTCTCATCTTTCTGGACATCGCTGCAGCTTTTGATTCAGTAAGTCACGAGCTCCTCTTAGGAAGACTAATTGAGAAAGGTATTAATGGAAGAGCGCTTGAATGGTGCAGATCTTACCTGTCCGGAAGATGGCAACATGTTCGTTCAGGAGGGATAACTTCGGAACCTTTCCACCAAAGCCAGGGAGTCCCACAAGGTTCCTCCCTTTCTGCCCTCCTGTTCAACATTTACATGCAGCCAATTTGTAAGATCATCCGATACTTCAATGTTGACTGCATGTTATACGCCGACGATGTCCTGCTGTACATACCCTTCTCTACGGAACATCTGGACCTCTCTCCACTAACGAGCTGTTTCAATGCAATATCTGACTGGCTTCTCTCCCAAAACCTCCGAATTCAACATAAGAAGACCGAAGTACTCTTCATTACGAGGAACCCTAACTTCACCCCACCACAATTCCTTAAAGTAAAAGAAGCAGAGTTACAATCTAAACCAACAATACGCTACCTGGGAGTCACCTTGGATCAACGCCTGGACATGAAAGCCCACATCGGAAACACAGTCAGAGCAGTATACTACAAGATCCGCTCTCTCAGGCATTTACGATCCATGCTGGAACCAAATGACTTCAGGACTATATATCAGGCGTTGATCATACCTCATTTTGACTTCGCCAATGCCATCCTACAAGGCTTGCCCCTATCCACCTTGAGCCCGCTGCAGCTCGCCATGAACGCGGCAGCAAGGGTCATCCATGGAGCCTCCAGAAGTGACCACGTGACACCTTTACTGATACAGTTACATTGGCTACCCATACAGGCTAGAATCATTTTCAAGACTTTGTTACTCACTTTTAAAGCTATTAACAAGCTCTCCTCTGAAGCAATAACTGCCCTCATCCATACCACATCCCCAAATAGAGCAAGAAGATCCACGGCTATAAACTCCCTAAAAGTTCCAAAAGCAATAACAGATTGCACTGCATCTACAGCCAATAGGGCGTTTAGTATCAGTGCGCCAAGATGCTGGAACGCATTACCTCCAGATATCCGGGCCATTAAGAGCCTTACACAGTTTAGAAAAGCCCTCAAATCACATCTTTTCAATAAGTACCTCATACAATCCAACACCACCCCTTAGTGGTGCATATGTTTCTATAGAATTCATGTTTATATGACTCTATGTTGCACGATATGTAAATAGTTACCCCTGTTATCCCAGTTATTTGCCCTGTTATCTGTGAACTCATACGTGTTAATTGAACTGAGCATTTTTGTTCCATGTAAACCGCGCTGATGCTGAATAGTGCGGTATAGAAGAGACTTTAAATAAAATAAAATAAAAATAAATTCAAGCATCTTCCATGAAGCTATGGAGCAACTGGGTTATGTGCAGATCATCCAAGACGCAACCCACATCAAAGGCAACACACTAGACATGGTGTTTCTACCCACTAAACATCCCAAACTATTGAAATCCAAACCACAAATAACACAAGTACCATGGTCAGACCATCATCAAATTGAACTCTCCATACTTCTCCCCACAAGATCTGTCCAGGCTCAACCTGACCAAGCAGCACACCAACGAAGATGCTTCCAAAAATACAACAAAGAAGCTCTCCTCGATTCCATAACAAACTACATGCACAATGACCTCTCGGACCTCGAGCTGCTGGCAAACCTCTGGAACACAGGAATCGAGGCTACCTCAAAACCCACCTGGAGTCACCCAAGGAACCCGACCAAAACGAAGTCAGAACCATGGTACACCACAACCCTACGGGAATTAAAGCAGAACCTGAGAAAACAAGAGCGAAAATGGAGAAAACTCAAATCTGAGGAACACAGGAAGGATTACCTCAGCCTCCTGTCAACATATAAAAATGCAGTCAACCAGGCAAAGAAAACGCACCACTCAAACACACTCAACAAAGCCCTCAACAGGCCCAGGGAGCTTTTCGCACTCGTCAAATTGCTCACCAAGACTTCGCAGGACAACAATCCCAGCGGATCCATAACTGCCCAACGGCTAGCGGATCATTATGCCAGCAAGCTTAGCCCCACGCCACCTGCCCTCCACACTCCAAACCTGGACTCAGCTAACTCCCCGCAAAAAGTCAACACACACCCGACCCTGGGCGGAAAATGGTCAACCTTCCTGAGAGTGGATGACCAGCAGATAAAAGACATCATTACCAACCTAAAATCCACAACCTCCCCTCTTGACCCCTGTCCAGCCTCCTGGATCAAGGCAACCAAGCAAGACTTGGCACCGCACATCTCCCACATAGTGAACCTCTCACTGCTGCAAGGATGCATGCCATCACTTCTCAAGAAGTCTCTCATACGACCCATTTTGAAAAATAAGGCACTCAACATGGATGACCCAGCCTCATACCGCCCAATCTCAAGCATATCCTTCCTCGCCAAGATTATTGAAAAGGCAGTACAGCACCAACTACAGGACTTCATCGATGACTCAAACGCCCTCGATGTACATCAATACGGGTTTCGGCAACATCACGGCGTCGAAACTCTTCTGTTAGCTCTATTGGACAACCTACTCAAAGGCCTTGAAAACAAGAGCAAGATGTATATGCTCATATTCATAGACATATCGGCAGCCTTCGACTCAGTGCATCACCTCACACTGCTAGAACGTCTCGAGTCTATAGGCATATCAGGTACCCCTGACAACGGTCACCATGAATAACAACAATTACAATATCAAATCAGAGATAAAATACCTGGGAGTAATGCTGGACAGCAACCTAAATATGGACAAGCATTTTCGGATTACCAACCGGGCTATATTCCACAAATTAAGAGTCTTGCAGCCTTTACGTAGCATACTCGATCATGCCAACTTCAGATCTGTCGCCCAAGCCCTCATCATTCCACACCTGGACTACTGCAATGCCATACTGCAAGGCCTACCAAGAAAAACTATAAATATACTGCAAATGGCTCAAAACGTTGCCGCCAGAATCATTACGCAAAAAAGGCTATCCAACCACATTACACCTGTCCTAATAGAACTACATTGGCTCCCCATCGCGGCCCGCATTCAATACAAAATATTAGTCACCACCTTCAAACTCATCCAGAATGTAGCACCCTCGCATCTCAATAGCCTAATATCCAACATGCCCAACAACAGATGCAGAAGAACAGCAAACCTCAACACCCTCTGTCTCCCAAAATGCTTCAGAAAGGTTAATGCTTACACTAGTAATAGGGCCTTCTCACTTACAGCACCAACACTCTGGAACCGGTTACCAAGCGAACTGCGTGCAACTTGTGATCTAAAAGACTTCAGGAAAAAACTTAAAACGCACCTCTTCCAAGCACATTTCAATTTAACCTCATGAGATGCACCCAGGCATATATGAGCAAATAGATATATTTAGCTTATGCATATATGTATATAATCAATCCTATGTGAAGTCTTATATGCATATAACAATCCTATGTGAATTCATAACTGTCATGCATGTGTAAATATGTATATTTTGTACTTTGTGTGAAGTCTAACAGCAATCAACTGTAAATCTATAATCCTTTTTGCTGTGTGATACCACCCCGCCCTAATCGCAGTGTACATACCCCTAATTTCTGGCCAGTACAACCAAACCCCGCTTGTATAGTAACCGCTGCTGATCACTGGAAGCAGCAGGATACAAATTGTACGCAAATAAAATAAATATTGCAGCCAAATTTCTGATACTGCATCAGCATGTCTTCTACTAGTTCCTTGTAGTTTTCTGCCCTAACATTCCCAAGAAAGTTTGTTGATGCTAGGCGAAAAGCATTCCATGCGTGTTTCGCAACACCCTGCAGCAAGTTGTTGAACTGGTCATCTTTGAAGAGTTCTCAAATCTGAGGACCCACAAAAACTCCCTCTTTAATATCTTTGCTTTGCTGAGTCGAGGGAATTTTTCATGCAGGTATCGGAAAGCTGGCAAAGTGCGGTCCATGACTTTCACAAAGTTTTTCATCAAACCTAGTTTGATGTGAAGGGGTAGTAGCAGGATTTTGTGAGCCTCAACCAGAGCTGGGTACTGGATATTCTTCTCTCCAACTGTTACATTTTGTCTGCGATTCCATTCCTTCCGCAAGTAGTGCCAATCCCTTGCTCGGCTATCCCACTCACATAAGAAACATATATTTTATATATGCCTGCTACAGTCCAATTAAAAGGGCAACTACCTTCAAGTCACCACAGAGGTGCCAGCCGTACCTGTTATAGTTAATGGAAGTCAGTAGATGCTTTAAGTTATCGTATGTCTCTTTCATGTGGATGGCATTCACTACTGGAATAGATGGAAGACAGTTTCCATTGTTCAAAAGCACAGCCTTCAGACTCAGTTTCGGAGAGTCTATAAAAAGTCTCCAGTCTTGTGGGTCATGAGTGATTTTTAAGGCATTCATGAGGCTTTCAATATCGGAACAGAATACCAGATTACTTTCCTTTCTGAAGAAAGGCTCCAACTGCTGGTGGCGCTTTCGATATGGAGTAAGGTTGACATCTTCTTCTAGAAGATTCCATTGTTGGAGTCTTGATCCTAGCAATTCTGCCTTGTTCTTGGATAAGTCCAAATCACGAACCAGGTCATTTAGTTCTTCCTGTGTTATTCTGTGTGGAGTTGATAATGCATCCCAGTGAAAATCTGGATCACTGCATGCTGATGGACCAGGAGAAGAACAGGTCGGCTCACACTTGTCCTCATCAGATGAATCAAGAGAATATTCCGATGGAGGTTCTGGAATAGGAAGTCCCTCACCATGTGGAACCGGTCTCAATGCAGACGGAATGTTTGGGTAGACTATGCTCCACTTCTTTTGCTTCGTTATTCCACTGGAAAGAGGAGGAACCAAGCAGAAGTAACAGTCATTTATGTGGTTGCTTGGCTCTCTCCACACCATGGGGACTGCAAACGGCATTGATGGTCTTTTGCAATTCAACCACTGTGAAAGCTGTGTTGTACATGTAGTGCAGCATACATGTGGGGCCAAGGCTTGTCTTGGTCACCAATTTTGCATCAGAAGTAAAGATGATATGCCTTCTTCAGCTGAGAAGTGATACTTTTCTTCTGGTTGGCAAATGTCACTTCCCACAAATGTAGCAGAAATTGTCAATGGTATTAACGCACTTTCGCGGCATTACTGTTCTGTATTGTACCTAAATGGCTAAAATTACATGATTAATAAAAGTTACATGTAACAGTAGCTTAAACTGTCTCGCACACAGTCTGAAATACTTTAAATGTTCAACCTTTCCGACTGCGTATAGTACACTGCTGACGTCAGATGGCTTCAGCAGCCGTCTGGCAGTAGTATTGCATTGCATCAGAAAATGATGCAATCAACTCTGGATGATGTGTGCATGCTGGTAATATTACATCATTCAAGGCTTATTTGGGATGTTGTTGATGTCCTACTGGAAAAATTTACAAGGTGAAACGTCAAAAATGAACTACATGCAATATCTTCAAAACGAGAGCCAATACATTTTTTTTAATGTTATATTCGTGTTCAGCTCACCAAGATACTACAGATTAGGGCCTTTTAAAGTCAGTAACGATTTCAATGTTGACCAGTGGAATAAGATCAAGCTAAGAAGCCTATTTGCTAACCCGCATTATGGCAATCCTGTGCATTAAAAAGCAACTAATACAGGCTAAAACCTATAATGCACATCATTCCATTGAGAGGTGTGAAAATCTGCCCTAACACACATTAAAAAATAATCAGATGAGTCACATGCAAGTGCATGCAAAGCAGCTTAATATTTCAGAAAATGAATAACACATTTTGCTTTATTTAAGCTGTGTTTTTCATGGAAAGTTAACACCACCTCCCCAGGTATTATTAACTTTCCTGGCTGGTAGCATCAGGCTGCTAATACATAGCTTGATGATTCCAAGAAGCAGCTTAAAGGGGCCTCTGCTTATAAATACCTTCAACCCCTCAATCCTTTTTATAGCACCCCACCCCTCAATCCTTCATCTAACATCCCTATTCACTCCCCATACCCTCTTGCACCTACCAGGGGTGTCCTTGGTGGAGAGTGAGGTGAGGGTGAGCAGTCCTTGAACGCTACTGCCCAGGTGCTTCTAGCTTCTAAATGGCAGCATCACCCCCTAGCTGTAGTCTCACAGTACTACTGCTAATAATCCAGTTGCCAAATAAGGGCACATAGCCTTATCTGGTAGCCTATCCCTCTGATGGTAGTTCTGCAAAATTACTGCTATGGGGCTGAGGTTACCATTCTGAAGCCAGTAGCCACTGGGCTCAGGAACACTAGGCAATTGCTTCAGACCATGCTATCAACCAGGCATTCCCCATTAGGTGCTGGGGGAGTGGGGTGGGGGTAGAAAAGAGATTTGGAGAAAGGACTGGGAACATGTAAGGGTGTTGGAAAAAGGATTAGGGAGGGTGAGGGATGATGGGAAAAGGATTGTGAGTGGACAGTGCTAGAAAACAGATGGGGGTTGACATATATTGGAAAAAGGATAGGGTGTGGAGGGGATTTATTACTAAGCACCAGCCTGGGACCCATTGTCTTTGCATTTTTGCAGCTGAGATTGTTCAAAATTTCTGCCTGCAACAACAAAAAACAAATTTACTACCATATTCACTAACTCGTGATAGCTGAAGTTCTGCAGGTAGTCAATCTATAAACTTTGGCCTAGAGGCCGATTCTGTTTCCTGCATTTCTGGCTGCTTTGGCCATTCAAAATCCAGACATGCTTTGGCCATTCAAAAAACAGACGTGCGGGAAATAGACCCGATTCTGCCACCTCTGGGCCCTACATTTCCACTGTGGCAGAATCAGGGACTGAGATGCCCAGGAGCTCCCTGTACACCAAACAGATTGGTGTACAGGGAGCTGCCCGTCCAGATGCCAGAATGCTACTGCTGGTGTGAATCAGCAGTGGTGTCCTTGCTCCATGGCAATGAGCAGTCCACAGGACGGCTCCAAATGCCATTGCAGACAGCTGTCCTTGCTGCCCTCTGCTCGGCTGTCCCCAGTGGCCGCGGTGGGTCGGAGTGGGACTGCAGGGGCACAACGTGCCCATCTTTGTTTGCTGAGGGGGTCTGCACCGCTTGATGTGGGGGATTGCCCGTGACTTATTCCACCCTCAGGGTGGAATAAGTCAGGCATGCAGGTGAGAGCCACGGGACGTATGGGGTCCTGACCTGAATAGGCCCTGTACTTCTCGGCAGGTAGCCACACCCCCACTCCACCTTCACTCTGCCCCATCATGCCCCCTCTCACCCACATCTAGTACCCCCCCCCCCCCCGTACAAACCCTTTGTATGTGTTCCAGTCCTGAGTGCGGGTTTGATGTCCAACCCAGATGTCCAACCCCTCTATTCATTATCCAGAATTACCCCCATAGTGAATTGTTCAGTAAATTTTTGCCATGGTAAAAATAATACCCAAAGCATTACTTTACCACTTATTAATAAACAGACCTGCAAGTTCCTTCATGGAGTTTGTTTCATTAAAGGGTACTAGGCGGTAGAAAGTGATCCTGCAAAACACATACAGGATAGGTAGGGATAAGTAAAGGAATCCTAAATTAATATCCAAATACAGTTATGAAATGGAATAAATATCTTTTAATATCAAACGCTGTAGCTAAAGTAGGATCCTGGCATGAATACATTTGTAAACCAACATGAATATCCAATGCCAGTTTTTAAATGATCGGATAAGCTAGTGACATTTCTCATAAAGAGATAAGAAATGAACATAAGTCGATTGTTGAAATAGGAAACTGACAGTCAGAATTATGAACCAGATGAAGCACTCTCGGAATTGATTTGGGTAACCAATTACTAATGTTGAAAAATCCAATTTAGAAATGACTAATGCATGAAATGAGAGCCTCCTGGACCGCGAGGTTAGGAATTTACAACACTCGGCGATATTGATTGATTGATTGATTTTCTCAGCTTTAAACTACAGACAATAGATCTACTGAACAAGAGGTCAGAATCATAAACCACAGCCAAATTTCTACTAAATGAAATTGAAGTGAGAGAATATTCTCCAACTAATTTACCTTAGGATGGAAGTAGGATGAGGGAAGCTGGAATATTTTGTTTTGCTGCATTGGGTAAGACAATCTTCAGAAGCCGGTTACCTTGGTAAAAAGGGAGATCTGACAATAAGCCACCTTTAAACAGGCGAAAGTTGTGCATGCCTTTAGCTGTGTTAGAAGAAGGTGTGCTGAGGGCATGTTTAGGTCAAGGGAAGAAAGTAGCAAACATTGGAGCCCTTTTACTAAAGGATTTATTTCTATAGGCGCAATGGCACTTAACGTGTGTTAACCTTTAGTAAAAGGACCCCATAAACTGCATTTTCAAATCTGTGTACATTATTTTCCATGAAAATGAATTCACTATGAGAGCAGATTCAAATGTCTGTGCATACTTTGTCCCCATGCCATTTTCAAAGCAAAAATACAGGAGTGCATTCGCTGTGAAAACTGATAGAAAGACAACAGCTAAAAAGAATGTTTGGACTTTGCAGCCATGAAAGTGGCGTGATAATTACCCTATTAATTATAGTGGAATAATTGTAAGATAACTTTATATGGAGCCATTTCTTCTTAGAGATCTTAACATAGATATGTATACTGGAGTACTGGAGTACTGAAGTACGGTGTGGTGGGGGGGCGGGTTATAAGGGCTCAGCATGATTGCACACAACTGTACAGTAGCTAAAAGGAAAACAGTGGAACATGCATGGAAGGTTCAGTGAAATTAAATTTCAGTGGTCACATCTGAAGAACAGATATGGTCACACAACCTTATGTACCGAATGACTATATTTTAATATTTTCAAATGTATTATAAGCTGTTAAGAATACAACTTCCTCCAAGTCTAAGCTGACTGCTGAAACACTTGCATGGATATCTGCTAAAGCTTCTTAACTTCTAACCAGATAGGTGTCAACCTCGAAGAATGTGATTATATAAATGAAAAAATTATAATAAAAATTGTATTCCTGTCCACATTAAAATGAGAAATGGTATCTGTTAAATGCTATCTTTTGCATATTTTAATCATACTTGTTGGCTGGTTCTATGGGTAAGGGCACAGTGTTCTACATTGCGGTGAAAGGAAGCTGTGCACCGACTGGATCTGGGCATGCTGCAATGGTAGGATGATCATGCCTGAGGAGGGAGGGAGGGAGAGAAAGGGCCATCATTTCAGTCGTGGCCCCTTCTGGTCAAAAGGTAGTGCTGAGGGTCATCTTGGAAGCAGCACCCCTTCAGCCCTCAGGCTAACACAGCTCCTTGTGCAGCTCATAAAACACTGCCTGGGATAGGAGGGGAGGAAAAGGGCTGCAGGAAAAGATGTTAAGGGGAGATATTCAAAGGCATTTATGTGGTTTGCAGATCTTAATATCGCCACTGACCAGATTGCAAAATCACAATCTGAGCATCCCAGATATTCAACGCTGGGGCCTGGATATGGTCCCGGTATTGCATATCTGGGAAGAATTGAAAGCGGCGACGACAGCCACTTTAAGTGTGCTGGCTGCCACTGAACATCCCCCTCTAAATATAAACACAAAGAATGACACAGTTGCACTGGCACAATTGCGATAAATATTCTTACAGGCATTCATTAATATGTTTAAAATATTTGATTTATTGCAGAGTTGTTGCCTCAAATTCCTCATATCCATTTTGCCATAGAAGCTAATATTTTCTTACAGAAATGAACACCCTAGCCTTCAGTGCCGGAACTTCAACATATTGACAGTTCTAGAAATTAGCTTCCCTGTACTCTCCCTCAGAGCTTCTGGGAAATGTACAATTATAATGGGCTCTGTTCCGTGACATTAAGAAGTGTGCAAGCAGTGTTTTTTACAGGAGTAAATCTCAGTGGGACTGAACTGCACATCTTTCAAGTTGACCTGAAAATCATTAATGTGGCTTACCATGGGCTACTTATGTGGTTAAGGAATTTTGTACCTTAGAGGCCACAGTGCTCTGAAATGTGGCCCTGGCCTTAGAGATAAGGGTCCCTATCTTTCATCTTGAGAGCGATTTTGGTTGTTAGGGGTTTTTTTTACTATAGGATTTGAATTTTATTCTCTGAAGGCCAGCTGAGAGCTTCCTAACAAAACAGACGTATCAAGAAGTTAATTTAAAATCATCTTTTTTATCAATTCATGTTCCTCGGGAATTCATCTAATGGCACATTTTCATACCACACTTCTACTACACGTAATGAACTGGTATTTTAAGGCCTGATATTTAAAGAGGTTAGCAAAATCTAACCACTAAGTCTGATATTCAGCGGAACTATCCAGATAGTGCCACTGAAAATTCCTTCTAACTACCACGGCGCTCTCCTATGTTCCCTCTAATTTTCTGTAGGCTGTGTGCGCATAAAATATCAGCTGTGTGCAGCTTTTGAAGGAAGGTTAAATTTTTGTGCGCCACATAACAACACTCGGAGTTATATACTTTAAAATTTGACTACACGTTAGAATACAGTATGTACACCACATTGATTTTAATCAAATTAAATGAAAATAGACGATTACTAAATGAAGCAGGAAATTTCTAGTAATTACAATCATAACTTTTAAATTTTAAGACGTCTGTGTTGTTTTCTATCAGAATCAGAGCCGTAATTTTTGTGCGCTCTGTTTTAAAGTATGTGCGCTCGCTCGGTGAGGTGTGTGCGCGCGCACATGCGCACAGTTTAGAGGGAACAGTGGCGCTCTCTGATTAGTGATGATTTTCCTTCTGCTAACCAGATAAGAGGCTGAATAAAGTTAGGCCAGAAAAGGAGACCTAACTTTATGCAGTCTGGATATCTGAACAGCTAGCAGCAGTCACCACTGAAACTAGATATTCAGCGGAGGCTGTTATCCAGACATCTCAGCTGAATATCCGGTTTCATTTTTGCTGAAGGGCAGGCAGGGGGCGGTCCGCAACTCTGGACGTATAGGGCTGATTCTGACATCGTCTCTATAAGTATGGAGTCAACAGGCTGGATGGGGGATGGCAGGCCCGGGCAGCGCTGATGAGGTGAGGAGGGGCAGAGGGTTCCCCGCAGGCTGACCCTGGCCATGGAAGGCCAGATCAGGGGTCAGGCGGCAGGGAAAGGAAATTGTGGTCAGCGGCCGGAGATCACAGCTCCTGAACGGAGCCACAGTGCCAGGGCAATGGGACACCATGGCTCCATTAAGGAGCCTGACTGAGTTAGCTGGGAAGTATGGTTTTATGGCCGGGTGGTCCACAGTGGATAATGCTTGGCTGCTTTGTAACGTGCTCTCAGTCATGAGCCAGTTGGACTCTTTGTGTTGGGCTTTCTCTTGATGCTGAAAAAGCCTTCGACCAGCTTGAGTGGTCATTTCTGTTCAGGGTGCTGCAATGGTTCGGGTTCGAGGAGGTCTCTGTAGAAATGATTTGTGTTATATACCCAGCCCACTGCCCGCATATATGCCAATGATGTCCTGTTACATTCTTTTTTTTTACGCTGTGGCACCCGACAGGGCTGCCCTCTTCTCCTCTTTAATTTGTCGCTTGAGCACCTGGCCCTGCTTCTGCGTCAGTTGACAGAGGTTAAAGGCATTGCTGTCACTGATCTTCAAATAATGCTCTCCACTTATGCTGATGATCTTCTCCTACTTGTGCAGCCAGAGTCTATACCAGCGGTACTTGCGGTGATAGACAGCTACTGCAGACTCTCAGGATACAAAATAAACTGGTCAAAATCCGTGGCCTTTCCACTTAACAAGCTGACACCTGCCTTCGCAGTGGTTCTATTTTTTTTTGTCTGGGAACCTCATGCGGTAAAATATTTAGAAGTGTGATATTGCACCTCTCTGGAGGAGACCCTGCAGCTAAATGCTAAATCCCTCTCAGAGGTAATCCACTCTTTTACTTTGAAATGGACCCTCCTACATCTATCGTGGTGAGGCCGGTTAGAGTCTATAAAGATGGTCAATTATGTCCTTGAGATGATCCCTGTGGCCTTCCCTGTAGCAGCATTTAAAGCATGGGAATGTCTGCTAGCTTTCTTCCTCTATAACTAAAGAGATTCCGGTACCAAAAAGCACCCCGTGTTAGAAAAAACTTTTTTTGTCGGAGAATGGCCTCCCAGTGCTACGTTATGTAAAAAGTTAGCACCGCCGGGATTTCTCCATTTTAATAATAAAGACCAAAGTACAAAACTTAGTACTTAGCTTGGTAAACCAATGCCATAGCTGCCAAAATCGACTGTATATCGACGAAGTCTTCGTTTCGGGTTCAATATAGAAAATCCCTTTTGAACCCTGCATCAGGTATGTCCTTAAGCTGCTGTTGGCAATGTAGAGTACTAACACCAAACCGCGTAAGCAGACATTTAAAAAAACAGAACATTTGGCGTCAGCCAGAAATGTGAAGCAACCAACCAATCCAACAGTTCCACCACGGAAGGAAACACCCACCAACAGGGAATCCCTTCTGAGTGAGGAACCTAATATCAGCTGAGAATGGTATGCCAATCTATTTGTTGATTTAACCCTTTCGGTGCCACTGAATCCAAAAGATATATCCACCGTTGTTCCCGATACTAAGCTTTCTTCCTCTAGCAGGGTAAACCACCTAGAATGGCGATGCGAAAGTTAAAAGCTAGCAAACTTAGGGAAGGTGCAATTTCCAGACTTCCAGTGGTATCATGACGCCTTTATCCTTAAACAGGGGTTCTGTGGACTGCGCCAGCCAAGGGTGTGCAGAGGCCTGTATGGTTGGAGCTAGAGAAGCGACTAGTGGCGCCCGTTCCCTTGGCATTATTAATAGGCATGTGATATCCAGTGTCCTCAGCGGTGGGGAGGGTCGTGATGTTCACTCAGGATGCATTTCAAGCCCTGAGCTCCATTTTAGGTTAGGACAACCCCTCTTCATCCCTGCTCCCAATCTGACATAACCCTCTGCTCAAGATCCGGCATGAGACTTTCGCCTGGAAGGTTTGGCAGACATGTGGTATCTGGATGGTAGGTCAATTATTGAAGGGATTGATGTGGAAGTCTTTTGCAGAGCTTCAATCTGAGTTTGGTCTACCCTCTTCTAGTTATTTTCAGTGGCTGCAAATGAGGCATTGTGTGTCCAAGTCCAAGTTAGAAGTTAAAACTTTCTCCAAGGACTGGGGGCTCAACATAGTGGTTGATGCCATATTGAGTGGCAAGGGAGCAATATCCTCACTGTATGCTATCTTCAGGGACCAAGCACACTCACATGTAATAGACCTTGAAACTATTTGGGAAAAAGATCTAGGCAGCCCACTCACACCTGAAGTGTGGCCTCTCTTCTGTGGATCCTTGCCTAGAGTATCAAAATCTGCTGCCCTTACACAGTCCGTATACTTTCTAGTGCATCGGGCTTGCATCACCCTAATCCGGTTGACTAAGTGGGATTCGAGCATTGGCAATAAATGTTGGTCCTGTAATAAAGCAATGGAATCTCTGGCACATGTAGTATTTGAATGCCCTGATGTTCAGGTATTTTGGGTTCCTGTCTGGGACAAGATAAAGAGAATCTTGAAATTTCAGGCCCCCTTGACATGGCGCATAGTTATCTTACATTCCTTGACAGGGATTCCATCACTGGACAAAGAGAAATTTTTCATTTTCAATTTTATGATAGCTATTGCCTTAAAACTTATGATTTCATACTGGAAGGATTCTCTCAAATTAGGGTGGCACTTGTGGTAGAACCTCCTGTATTTATACTGTAAATATGAAAAATCCTATGAACATCAAAGGGGCCTGTGTGTTAACAGGTAGTAATACAAAATAAGTAGTGGTCTATTATCGTCAGAGCAATAGTATAACTATAAAGGAAACAGGCTCTGCATTCACTCTAGAAAGTAGACTGTGCTATTTCTGACTTGTGATATTTTTTACAATGATTAAACCAATCAACTGATGAAGTTAGTGGCTATAAAGGTCTCAGAATGAGGGACTGCCAGGGACTTTCAAAGCATGGTCACATGGCATCATTGCCCCTTAAAACATCAATGACCCAAAACTGAAAAGCCACTGTATAAATCAAAATTAAAATGTTATCAGAGCATTTAAACATAGATGGATTTCTTAAACAGTTCCAACGTATTTATGCTTAGTGTTCAGGAATAGAACCGTGAATTTCCATGATTTTCCATTAATCAATTGTAGGCTGTACTTATCTTCTGGAAGTTCAACCGGTAATTTCCACACTCCCGACGCTAACAAGCGCGCTGTACATATGCGTTTCACCCCACTGGTTTCTTCAGGGGAAAAGCGAACCAGCACTACAAACGAAAAACAAGTGCTTTTAGACAGACTTTCTTACTAAACATTTAAAATGATGAGGAATCAGTTCAAAACTTCAAACCTTTGGATTCATCAGGCGATAAACTTCTCAACCTTACTTATCACATCAAGAATCTTAGCAAGAAACGCCGCGCATGCGGACTGAGTTATATGGGTTTTAAACCTGCTGCCACCTAGAGGGGAATATGCTTCAAAGACAGACCTCCCATTCGATCCATACATTTAAACCCCATGGAATAACTGTTTAGTAACTTGTAGATCCAACGTTGCTCGTGATAAAGTAAGGTTTGATCAAGAGTTTTATCTGGCTGGGATTTTGATATTTGCTCAATACAGAAACATTTTAGATCCTCAAAGGCATGATGAAAAGTTAGACAATGGTCAACCATAGGTGCTTCCCGTCTGGAGCAATTAAGCTTACTTTTATGCTCGTTCATTCGCACTCTAAAAGCTCTCAGAGTTTTGAGGGAGGCACGGAACTTTCGGTGTGAAGGTTTAGACGAAGATGTGGAGAAGGCAGATTTCTGGGTGAAATTATATATGTTCAGTGCGGGTACATAGAAACATAGAAACATAAAAATATGATGACAGAAAAAGACCACATGGCCTATCTAGTCTGCCTTTCATATCAACAACTACAACAGTCCCCTTTTTACCTTTAGAGCTCCTCTGTGTTTGTCCCGTGCTTTTTTGAATCCAGTTACTGTCCTCATCTCTACCACCTCCACTGGGAGACTCTTCCATGGATCCACGACTCTTTCCATAAAGAAATATTTCCACTTATCACTCCTGAATCTATCTCCCTTCACCCTCATCCCATGTCCCCTCATAGCAGAACTTGCTTTCAATTGAAAGAGGCTCTATCCCTGAACATTTATGCCACAGAGATATTTAAACATTTCAATCATATCACCTCTATCCTGCCTTTCCTCTAAGGTGTACATATTAAGATCCTTAAGTCTGTCCTCATATGCTTTATAATGAAGACCACTAATCATTTTAGTAGCCACCCTCTGCACTGACTCCATCCTGTTCACATCCTTTTGAAAGTGCGGTCTCCAGAATTGCACACTATACTCCAAATGAGGTCGCACCAAAGACTTATTCAGAGGCATTGTCACCTCATTTTTTCTGCTAGCCATTCCTCTCCGTATGCACCCAAGCATCCTTCTAGCTTTTGCCGTCACCTTTTCTACCTGTTTAGCTACTTTAAGATCATCAGACACAACCATGCCTAGGTCCCGCTCTTCTTTAGTGGACAAAGGTACTTCACCCCCTATACTATATTTCCCCCTTGGATTGCAGCAGCCCAAATGCATGACCTTACATTTTTTTAACATTAAATCCCAGCTGCCAAATTCTAGATCATTCTTCAAGCTTAGCTTGATCCCTCCTCATGTTATCTACACTTTCCTGGGTGTCTACTCTATTGCAGATTTTGGTATCATCTGCCAAGAGGCAAACCTTACCCAACAGCCCTTCCGCTATATCACTAACAAAGATGTTAAAAAGAATTGGACCAAGGACAGATCCCTGGGGCACACCACTGGTATCATCCTTCTCCTCAGAGTGAGATGGCTATGAATTGAGTGCAGAGTTTTGTGTAGAGTAATGCCAGATATTCTGCAATGCGAGTGTGCAAGGCCTTTTGTATTAGCATTAGTAATTTGAAGATAATTCTAGAAGAGAAGGGAAGAAATGATGCCGCATGAGGAGTGGAGTTAAATGATCATATTTCTGAGCCAGAGAGAGAACTCTTATAGCAGTATTTTGGACAGTTTGTAGATGTTTTAGTGTAGATGGTGAATGCAATAGTCAATGCGTGCGATAACCAAGCTCAGGACAACTGCGATGAGGGCATTCTTATCTAAAAAGGAGATGATAGTATGGATATGGTGAAGAGCATTAAATGAAGACCAGACGATCACACCTATTTGCTGTAAGAAGGAAAGTTTGATATTGATATAAACTCTAGATATTTAGATGAGAAAGTCAGTGCAATAGGAGAGCCGACAAGTTGTGGAGAAAGAGAAGGTGAATTGAAAAATCCTGTAAGCCAGGTTGCAGTTGTTTTTGCATGGTTTAGTTTAAGGTTTTTCTCAACACTATCTGTGAAAGAGTGGTATAAAAGAATAGCCAAATAAAAACTAAATAAATAAATAAGGTGGTATGTTTCAACCAGTAGGCTACTGCAGCCAGACACTGGTTAATGGGTGCAAGATGAGGAGACTGTGAGTCTGTATGAGAGATTAAGAGAATGTCATCAGCATAAATGTATGTACTGATACCAAGATCTTGGATCATGATTGCAAGAGGGCTCATAAAGACATTAGAAACACAGGGGACAAGACCAACCCCTGTGGAATGCCACAAGTGAAGACTAGGCCATTAGAGGATGTTGAGCCCATGGATACACCTATCAGATAAAAAAGAAATGAACCAGGAGAGAACTGAGCCATGGATCCCAATGTCATGAAGGCGATTAAGCAGAATTTTATGATTAACTGCAATTCTACCATTGTCCAATGAGTAATGAAATTGGTTCAAAAGGGATGTAAGAATTGTTTCTGCACTATGCCCTTTGCAAAACCCTGATTGTCTGGGACGAAGAATATGGGTGTGTTCTATATGGGCCATAAGGTGAAAAAAGACACAATACTCTGCTAATTTAGAGAGAAATGGCAGATTGGAAAAAGGATGATAGCTGGATTGGATATATCTGTAGATGGCTTCTTGAGAAGTGAGAGGACAGTAGCCGACTTGATTTCCAGGCTGTTTTATGATCGTATTGTATGTGTTATCGGCAGTAGAGCCATGGAATGTTCTCTGAGCCATTCAGATATAATAAGGTCAGATGGTTATGTGGTCTTATGTACGGTTGCAAGAATTCTAGATATAAGTGATCAGTGATCTGCTGGAAAGTAGACCATGTGTGTGTATGTATCGTAGTTGCAGTATCACTGGTATCAGAGTCTGGGGCGAGATCAAGCGGTGGAAAGCCGTCTGTTGTTAATGTTATCATGAAAGTAGCATGCTAATGCACTGTATTAGAAGATGGACCTGAACAGAAAGTGTTGAGAGGAATGGTAGTCAGGGAAGAAAGCTTAGTTACTGTTGAGAAAAGTGTTTTTAAGCAATGAGAAGAGTTAGCAATTTGTGCTGTATGGTGTTTTCTTTTGATCATAATTTGTGCATGGTAGAAATGATTATTCTCATGAAAACAAGCAACATTCTGTGGGGTTTTATTATGCCTCCTCTGCTTTTCCATTTTTCTGGTCTGTTTTTTCAGCATGAGAAACTCCAGAGAGAACCATGGCTGTCTGTTTTTAACATTTTGTTTAGAAAGTTTTAAAGGTGCTACAGTGTCCAAGGCCTTTTTCAAACATTTTTTTTTCGGTTACGCACCTAATCTTCCAGATTGAGTGTGTCAAAAACCTGGAAAAAGATTGCATTGGCTGCAGGGAACTGTGAAAGCGTGTTTTGAGAAATTTCCCATAAGAGTATCTGATCTACATTGTTTGAGCTGGGGATGTCAGAGCCCTCATGGTTTGTAATGTGAAAAGTTACATGCTGTACCAGATTTAAATTAGAGAAAAAGGTGGCAAAAGATTAATCTCATGGTAAAAAGATTTTTATATTGAATGCTGAAATCACCTATAGTATGAAAAGAACATTAGGAAGAGAGGTGACCAATGGCGAAAAAGCCTGAACAGAATCCGAAGTTGAAGCATTTAAAGAAGGTGGAGAGTAACATACTACAATGTGAAAAATGAGGCTACTGTTGACAAGAATAAGGAGGACCTCTGGATATTGCAGAGAACTAAAGAAGAGTTCACTAATGGGTATAAAGTTCCTATAAATCAAAGCCATTCCCCCCTCCCAGAATGTCCCACATAGGGGACGAGAAAGAGGAGTAGCCTGAAGGAAGACAGCACGAGAGATAGGGATCACCTCCATCTTTAACCAGGTTCCATTTAAGCAAACTACATCTAATGTGTCTTCCAAGATAAGATCCTCAGTGAAGCCAGTCTTGACTTTTAGTAGCCTACAATTTAGCAAGTCAAGATGAAGATCAGCTGAGAACCTGTAGTTTTCCAGATGGAAAAATGTGGTAGGAGCTTGAGACTGAGGAGAGCAATAGATGAGATTGCTTACCTTCCTGGTTCTTGAAAGATGTGCATGAGAATATCCATGGGAAAACTGGCCCAGATGGTGGCCCCAGACCACGGGGATGGTGGACATAGCACTAGAACAAGAGTGGATCAGAAAGGGGAGGCCTGAGAGCAAGAGTAAAAACAACAGCAAATGGCCTGTGGCGATGAATAAGCATTTGGCTAAGAAAAGCATAGTGGGGCTAACTCTGCAGGAAGGACTACAGAAGACACCACTGGAGTCACTCCAAGAGGCTCACCCAAGGAGCATGTCCTGCTCCATCGCTAAAGTGCAAAATGCTGCCACAGCTTGATTATGGAGGAGACCAACCTTACCTGCACAGCATCAGTTCAGTGGACAAGGCCTGGAACAGAACGTAGGCACCAAACAACATGAAGGGGGATGGCTGCCTGCAGAAGGAAAAGCACAGTTCAGTCAGAAACAGCACAGTTTTGCACAGTAAGCAAACAAAATACAGAGAGACAATGACCCAAATCTGATGCATCCTAGAGGCAGGATAGACAAACCAGCAGCTCTCTGGGTTGGCTCCAGCAGGGCTAATCAAGACAAGACAGAGACAGACAAGGACAGAAGGCACCCGAGCACAAATAACCATCCAAGAAAGACACACAAGGGAAGGGAACTGTTTCCCCTAATGGAGAGGAAGCTCATGCCCAGTATGCTACAGGTCTAATCCTGTGCTGAGCCTTACATTCTGCATGACCAGCTGAAAAATTACCATTGCTGTCCCAGTACGACAAGGTACTCACAAAAAGGATATGGTCTGGTGGCAATATTGTTTTGATTCAGGCCAGACCTATCTCCTTCCTGGCAGATCCAACAGAACATCTTTTTGGTTGAAGGGGCCAAACAAAGTAATTTCCAGGGCTGCTCTCAAGCTTTCTGATTGCTGATGATGTGTTGAGGAAAATATTGCTTACAAGAATCCCCCTCTGCTGCTGACGCACTGATACCTACTCTTGATTCTTTCTACCCATACTCGGCTGAACATATAGAAAACATCATCGGCACAATCAACTCCTCAACTTCCCCAGCTGACCCTTGCCCAGCTTTCTGGATTAAGCAAGCAAGGTCCAACCTGAGTGCAGCTATCTCAAGAATAATACACCTCTCATTTTCCACAGGCACTCTTCCAGTGTCCCTCAAATCTGCCTCCATCAGACCTCTGCTAAAAAACAACAAATCAAACCCATCAGACATCATCTCCTACAGACCGATTTCCAGCCTCCCTTTTCTGTCCAAGATCTTAGAAAAGATTGTCCAGCAACAGGTCCAGGACCACATCGACTTCCATGCCCCCCTTGACCCACAGCAATATGGATTCTGCCAGCAGCATGGGGTCGAAACTCTGCTTGTAACCCTCCTTGATAAGCTCTGTACTGGCTTAGATAAGAAGAAGCAAGGTTTCATCTTGATCTTCATGGACATCGCCTCTGCCTTTGATTCCGTCAGTCACAACCTTCTCCTTAGCCGCCTAAAACAAAAGGACATACAGAACTCTGCCCTCAACTGGTTTAGGTCATACTTAACGGGTCACCAGCAACAGGTCCTATTGGGAACACAGTCTTCAAGCACCTTCCAGCAAACGCAAGGAGTTCCACAAGGCTCGTCGCTCTCAGCCTTGCTTTCAACATCTACATACAGCCAATCTGTACAATAATCAGGTCGTTCAACATACTATATCACGTTTATGCAGACGATGTCCTACTCTACACCCCATTCTCTTTTGAAAACCCTGACTTCTCAATCTTCACAGAATGCTTCAATACTGTCACCGATTGGCTTGCTACACATAACTTGAAGATTAATTTCAAGAAGACAGAAGTCTTATTCATATCCAAAGACCAATCTTTTACCCCACCATCCTCCCTGCGGGTGAGAGATGTTGAACTCATGCCCAAGCCAGAGGTTCACTACCTGGGAGTAACGTTAAACCAATATTTGTCCATGGCTGCACATATCCATAATGTTACCAAAGCCATCTACCAGAAGATAAGGACTCTCCATCATATACGCCCAATCCTCGACCCTTCAGATTTTCACTCGGTATTCCAAGCTCTCATCCTCCCACACTTTGGCTACGCAAATACTATTCTTCATGGCATCCCGAAACACATCCTTCAACCTCTCCAACTGTCCATGAATACAGCTGCCTGGTCACTACAAGGTGTCTCCAGGTATGAGCGTATCTCACCCATCCTGATGCAACTAACTGGCTCCCCATATCTAGCCGCCTGACCTATAAAGCTCTCTTTCTCACATTCAAGATTATTCACAACGCATCTGCGTCCTCCCTGTCAACTATTTTTCAACTTACCCCAGACAACAGAACAAGAATATCCATCATGGTAAACACCCTGGTCACTCCCTCAACAATAAGGACTTGCACTAAAACTGTCAGAAACCGCGCCTTCTCCTTATATGCACCTACTCTCTGGAACACCCTTCCTGCTTCTGTCCGAGTCATTACGGACCAATCTATGTTCAGAAAGGCTTTAAAGACTCACCTCTTCCAGCTGGCTTATGAGCACATAACCTAAGTATGACCCTATTACACCGGTCTCTGAACTTACATAGACTAACTGCTTCATGTTATATACGTAGTTTTGCTGTCTATACCAGTTTGATGTAAAGTTGATTGAGTTGCCCGTTCTGATGTTTTATGACTATTTATGCCTGTTCTATGTAATGTTGCTTGACTGTTCATGTTTCCTGCAAACCGTTCTGATACCAAATAGTGCGGTATATAAAATCTAATAAATAAATAAAATAAATTGCTGGGACCATGGTCCCTGTGGCCCACCCCATTCCTATGCCATTGTTTCCTGGTATCAGTGGGAAGGATGTGTTGAGATTCACCAAGACACTTTCTATTGTCAGTTATTGTCCTATTAGGCAGACATCTGAGGATCTCGTTTTTGGTTTGTTTGTTTTTTAACACTTGTTGTAAAAAGACTGTGATAGAAACTTTTTCCTGTAAATTTCCATGTTAGCTGTAATGTTTAGGGGATGCTAGATTTATGAAATTGAACGTGTCAACAGTATGTTAAATATAAGCTAACTTGTTTAAAATTGTGTATGTGAAGAGACACAAGTTTTTAGGGACCCTTTTACTAAGTTCACTAAGTTGTTCATGCACATTTCGACACATGGTATCTGTGTACAAGGGCCTGTGGAAGTCTTGAACTTAATGCAGGCTAGTTTTAGCATTAAAATCTGATTAATTGCAAAAATCTAACACACTCTAATAAAAGGGCCCCTCAGTTTGTTCTGGGATTTTTCAGACTTTTCCCCAGTTTTCAGGCATTTTTTTTGGTTAATAGCAAACACTTATTTTAAAAATAATTTTTAACATGCACTAGAATTTTTGAATGTACAGAAATCAGATGTACAAGTGTTAATTCATAGTTTAATGCCCTTTGAATCATTTTGCAAACATTATTTTTAAGGAACAGAATGTGTGCTAATGAATGTACATTTGTATTAAGTTGGGGCTATTGCTAAGGTGCGTTAGCAATAATGCACATTATTTAGTCCTTAATGTATGTTAAGGGACAATAACATGCCTTATTTTACCTTTAATGTATAATTCAACATTGAAAGGGCATTGAATACTGAGATGCACAGTATGCAAAACACCCCATAAGCATCCAAATTGAATAACATGACATGGTAATTACTGCAAGCCACATTATTCATGGCAAAACACCAGCTCAAAGCCAACATTATTTTTCCACTGGAATCATCTGTGATCTTAAAAGGTCCAACACTGAAAACATATCACCAATGGTCCAGGGTTTCCCCCTCCCCCCTAGAACCAACAAGGAGTCAGGGCCCCTCTAAATAAACCTTCTTTCCCTACCTATGCCTCCAACTCCCACCTTCCTAAAGGCACAAAGACCTACCCCCCTTTAGAACCCCACATCTATGAACCCCAATCCAACTCCCCACTGCCCTAAGGCCTACCCAAGCATACCTAAGTCAAACCTGGTCATCCAGCAGTACCTGGATGGGATCGACCACCACTTGCTCCATCAGGGCTGGCATTGCATTCAAAATGCCACCCACAATACCCTAATGGTAGTTTCATGTTAGTATTTCTGGAGTTGACTTCTAGCAGTAGCACTATGAGACTACCATTAGGAGATTGTGGGCACCATAGTGAACCCAACACCAGCTTAGACATGAGTGTTTAAGGGTCAGTACTGTCCATGTCACACTGGACACCAGGCTTAACTTAAGGTTGGACTGGGGGGGGCCTTAGGGTTTGGAGTGGGATTTGGATCATGGCCCAAGGGGATGAGGTCTGAAAGGGAGTCTTTGATTGTGCCTTTGTGAGGGGGCTCAGAGGCATGTGTAGGGAGGGAAGAGGTTATTTGGGGGGCCCTGACTCCTTGGTGGTGGCAGGAGTTAGGGATCCCTTGACTAGCTTTGATATGTTTACCATGCTGGCCCTTTAAGATTATGACTTGGGGTATTGGGATACTTCAGCTGTGAAAGATAACGCTAGCTTTGAGCTGACATTCTTTTTCTCTTGGAATAACACAGCTTGTGGTAATCACAGCAAGCAGTATCATTCCTTTATTACAGGTGTCACAAATATGCAATGTAGAGATACCATAAGTTAGTGACTACCGCAGTAGATAAAGCTGTGGTAAACTATCATATTTTACAACAACTTAGTAGCTACCTCCCTTATTTTTTTTTCTCCAAAAATCATGCATGTTCAGTTAGTAGTTATTTTATGTCTTGCTGGGTTTGGGTATTCTGTGATGAGTTGAATAAATTGTTAAGTCACTTTTGTTGGAGTCTATCTCCTTTCACCCGCATCCTATGTCATAAGAACATAAGAACATAAGATATGCCATACTGGGTCAGACCAAGGTCCATCAAGCCCAGTATTCTGTTTCCAACAGTGGCCAATCTAGGTCATATGTACCTAGCAGTTTCCCCAAGGGACACAGGTTCCACAATGCTTGTATTGGTTCAAGCATTGATATCCTGGGTCCCTTCTTAATAATGGTTTATGGACCTTTCCTCCAGGAACTTGTCCAAACCTTTTTTAAACCCAGCTACACTAACAGCCTTTACTACATCCTCCGGTAACAAATTCCAGAGTTTGATTACACGTTGAGTGAAAAAATATTTTCTTTTATTAGTCTTAAATAGTTTACCCTGTAGCTTCATTGCATGTCCCCTAGTCTTTCTATATTCTGATAAGGTAAACAATCGATCTATGTTTACCCGTTCCACTCCATTCATTAATGTCCCTTCGTTGTAGAGCCTACTTTAAATTGAAAGAGGCTCTCCTGTGCATTTATACCACAGAAGTATTTAAACATCTCTATCATATCTCCTTTCTCCCCCCCCCCCACCCCCCTCCCCCCCTTCCCCCCCCCCCCACAACCCACAACCAACCAACAACAACCCACCCCCACCCCCCCCGCGCCCCCCCCCACCCCCAGCCCCCCGCCCCCCCCCGCCCCCCCCCCACCCCCCCCCCAGCCCCCCCCCCCCCCCCCCCCCGCCCCGGCCCAGCCCCCCCACCCACCCCCTCCCCGCACCCCCCCCCCCCCCCCCCCCCCCCCCCCCCCCCCCCACCCCCCCCACCCCCCGCCCACCCCCCCCACACCCCCCACCCCACCCCCCCCCCCCCCCCCCACCCCCCCCCAGCCCCCCGCCCTTTCCTCTAAAGTATGCATATTGAGATTTTTTTAGACTGCATATGGTTTATAATGAAGACCACTGACCATTTTGGTAGCCACACTCTACCCTGACTCCATTCTGCTTATATCCTTTTGAAGGCATGGTCTCCAGAATTGCACACAATACTCCAATTGAGGTCTCACCAAAAACCTATACAGAGGCACTATCACCTCCTTTTTTCTGCTGGCCATTCCTCTCCCTATGCACCCAAGCATCCTTCTGGCTTTCACTGTAGCCTTTTCTACTTCTTTAGCTACTTTATGATCATCAGAAGCAATTATGCAAAGGTACTGGACTTCATTCATGGACAGAAGTACTTCACCCCTTATACTGTACCTCAAATGCATGACCCTAGATCAAAGACTTCAGGTAAAAAATCATGCCCATTTCTAATGTATGTTCTGAAAAGCATATACATATTTTAACTTTCAGGAGCATGCATAGTCTTCATGGGAGTTTTTGTCATGGAATCAAAGTAGTTGGTACACAGGGGAAGAAACAGGAAGATAATACCTGCACATAAATACTTACTTGTGCATTATGATTGTTCGAGAAAGCAGGATGTAAATAAGCTAAGCATTGTCTAAATAATGAGCTCAAAATAACTTCTGTACAATGTGTTCTGTTCATGGTTTCTTCTAACGCACTCAACATTCTATGGCCATTAATCCTAAATTTCTGCTCAGTAAAGGGCAGATGAGAACGTGCTTCTTTTATTTGTTTTTTCTTTCTATTGAAATGTGTGGTGTGTCCTGAGCAAGCAACTGCAGTGCAAAAATAACATATCTGAAAGAAAGGCATATAGGAATAGGCACGAAAAAGCAGTGCAGGTAGTTGGAAGCTGCTTCTTTCACGCTTGACATATTCTGCACAATGCACTGTCAATTTTTTGCATGCAAGAGCTTTACATACCATAGAATGCTGGATTCAATTGGTAAAGTGCTGCAACTCCACATCGCCTAATTGCTATTTCATTTGCATCACCTCCCTTTATACAACAATGCATCCAGACATAATGGTAGAGAATTATTTAAAAAATCAGAAAAAAAAAATCACGGCCTGATGTAATCTGTCCCAGTCATATGCAGATGTCTATTGTCATCAGTCACAAATCGAAACGCCACTAGAATTATGCAATGGCATCCAAAGTATTTTGGAATACATTATACTTATTCCATGGCCATCAGGAATAATAGCACAGATTACATCGTTCATACAGCAATGATAATTGATGCTGACAAGACATAACTTTCTAATTATTGACATGCATTGCACTCAAAGTACCTGCCATGATGTGCTCAAAAACTTCAAAGTTTTCTGAGCTTTGAAATCATAAAGAAAAGAACAAAGCTAAATGCGTAATGCTGCCTACAAGCTGACACTTCTCTGTTGAAAGACATGAATGTTGTAATATATTTTCAAAAGACGGTATCAGAGAAAAAAATCTTGAGAGTTGCTTCTGTTTGATTCATGGTATCTTTACATAAAAGTAGTCTGCATGTGACTAATACTTGGGATT
The DNA here is from genome assembly GCA_033557465.1 of Ichthyophis bannanicus. Taxonomy (NCBI): domain Eukaryota; kingdom Metazoa; phylum Chordata; class Amphibia; order Gymnophiona; family Ichthyophiidae; genus Ichthyophis; species Ichthyophis bannanicus. Next base: position 1,492,087,414 of record CM066031.1, read on the forward strand.
AATTAAAAATAGCAAAATCACGGTGTGTACCAATGCTCTAGTCGGTATGATAGAAAAGATATATATTCTTATGTTAAAGATCAGTAGACCTCTGGGAATCAATTTTATGATAGGGTGCCCACTGCCCATAATATTTTCCCAAAAGGCTCCTATTTTATGCTTATTTAATGAAAGCAACAGAAAATAACCAAAAAGACAAAGAAAAAAAAAGAATCAGAAAAAAAGACAATGTCAGAAATTAAGCGAAAGGGACCATCAGATATTTGAAGACTTTTGCCTCCTTCTCCTAAAAAATTCAAGAGAAGACATATATCAGTCATCAGTCCCATATATTTTATATCATTCTGTGTTCAATGTGAAAATGCACAAGTTTCAAACACATCAAAAAAGTATTAGAAAGTTTGGCAGCACAACTATAAATGACTGTATCAATCTTCAAAAAACAGCTGGCAGTATGTTTATTATGAGCATTCCATTATAACAAAGTACTTACAGTCTTTGAACCACCATTAACTTAACATGTAGACCAAAACAAGCAATTTAATAATTTGATAAAAGCAACATGCACTTGTATGTGTCTTTGTAAATGAGGCTTTCAGTACTACCCTTGAGGCACACAAATGCTCTTCAACATAACTGCACCTTTTCCAAGGCAGATGCAACTTTGTGCAAGTACACTATGACCAGCATGCTGAGACACGAATAGCGGGGTTGGATGTCTGACCTGGATGTCCAATCCTCGCTATTTGGCGAGACACAATTCTGGGTCCAGAGCTCCCCGCACATACTAGTCCACTGTACGGGGAGTTCTGGAAGGGGGCGGCGACAGAGAGGAAAATGGGCATAGCAGAGGCGGCCCTACAACCTGGGATGTACAGGGCTAATCCAGCTCATGGCCTTGTGCGTCTGGCAGTGCAAAAATGGATGTTGAACTTATTCAACCAATGAATAGTGGGGATTGGGCCATGCAGGGCAATATGAAGCACAGGGCAGCAGGAGGTAAGTCCCTGCTGCCTGATCTCAGCCCCGGCTGTCCCACTGAGGGCTGGGCAGTGGGGAAAGAAGAGCTCATGCATGGCATCCCAATGCCAAGGAGATTTTATTTATTTATTTTACCAGTTTTCTATATTGCCTTATCCTTCAATCAAAGCAGTTTACATTATGTAATTACTACAAACAGGTACTGGATATATTCCCTCGTTCCTGAAGGGCTCACAATCTGTGTACCTGAGGCAACAGAGAGTTAAGTGGTTTGCCCAAGGCCACAAGGAGTGCCTATAGGACTAGAAACCTCAGTCCATCTGGCCTGAGATTTCTGTCCCCAGGTGGGATTTGAACCCCTGGCCCTCTGGCCTGAAGTACTGTGTCCTAACCACTAGGCCACCCCTCAGCACTGGGGCTTTAGCAGGAGCATGGGGAGGGCTAGCTGGAGTGGGCAGTGCAATCAGGGCATGACCAGCCTATCTAGGGCTCAATTCTGCACCCACAGTTACAGAATCGGGTTCTAATCTGGCCCCTCCAGTTTTTGGACACGGGACAGACCCCTTTCTGCATCTGGCTCCATGTAGGCACATGCAGATTTTACAAAGTATAACTCTGCTCTAAGTCTTTCTAGTGCCATTCCTGCACATGCCTATGCACAGATTGCATAAATATACATGTGCATGAAATGTGCTTGAAACTGGAATGGATGAGAAGCCAAATGGTTAGTGCGATGAGCTAGCAAGCAGCAAATGAGAAAGCAGGTGTATCAATCAAAACACCCTACGCGTTTCGGCCACACAAGCCTTCTTCAGGGGGGAAAACAAAGCTTCAAAACACCAATAAAACAGAATATTAATAAATAAATAAATAAATAAATAAATATATATATATATATATATATATATATATATATATATATATATATATATATAAATATAACATATCAATTGTCACCACGTCCCCTGCTGGTAGCTTGTTGAAGGGACAAGGTGGACATTTTAATTATTTTGTAGAAGTAGGCAACCTTTTTGGACCAGAGGGATCATGGTCCTTGCAGTCCTTCTTCTTAAAGAAATGAGTTGTGTACGCCTTGTGTAGGGTCAAACAAAAGGCTTTTATTCCTCTTTAGCACTAAGGTTCGCTAAGAAACCAAAAGTAGAATTTACCTTATTTTCAGGTTTATGCCAAAGTAATTACAGAGCAAGAAAACTGTTATGAGAGCTTCACAGTTCCTTGTAAAAATACACAGGGCTTTCAACACTGTAGTAAAACAAATAAACAAGCTCTTCTTTAGCTCAACACAGGTAAAAGATATTGTTAAAGCATGTTCTGGTAATTACAGCTCTGGGAGAGACTCTAGGCTTTCCGCAATACACATCGAACAGTCCATTTGTTCTTCATGCATCAACGGCTCTGGTTCCCCAAACTCAATCTGCATGGGTTCCAGCTCAGCCGTGCTTTCTTCTACACCTGAGCTTTCCCTGGCTGAAATAGTTTGGAGTTCAGAAGTTCTCTTCCCTAGTTTCCAGTCTGGCAGTTCTGGGCTTTGCAAACAAGTGGTATGTCTTGTTCCTATGCCTCTTTGTAATGGTTTAGAAAACTTCTGCCAGCTTTCTTTCCTCTCAGTATTGCTAACTGAGATAAGTCTTTCTAGGACCTGGCTTCTTTGTGAGAAATAAAGTATCACTGTACCTTGGCTCCTTGAAGTCTGTGCCACTGGTATTCCCTCTACCGGGCACTCTCCTTCTGATACCATCTCCTCTGAAGACTGTTTCTTGGAGTTCTCTGGGCTGGGCTAATCCTCCCTGGAGCTTAGCTCTGCCACGTAAGGATTCAAAGCTCCTCTGCCTTGCAGTGTAGGAGGTTCCTCTATCAGGTCCTTTCTTCCCAGTATCCTTGGGTTCCTTTCCAGATCCTTTCTCAGAGCTTCTCTCTATGCGTAGGCCTCTCTCTAGGCATGACTCTCTCTCTAGGCATGGCTCTCCCTCTAGCCGTGGCTCTCTCTCTTGCTGTGGCTCTCTCTCTTGCCGAGGCTCTCTCCCTTGCCGAGGCTCTCTCTGCAGCCTTCCTGCAGAGCCCTGCTTATAAAGCCCTTTTTCCCTTGAGTTTTCTGACCCTCTCCTCAGGTGCACCTGATTAGCTTCTGCTTCATCAGTATCTGGGTGTGTCAGCTCAGCATCTGCAGGCTCGTGCCTGCCCCCTCTAGCTGTCCTGCTAAGTAATTGCACCCTCTGCAAGTCAGTTGCTTTATGAAAAACAGTGTTTTTTTCTAAGTTCATAGCTTCACTAGCTTCAGCTCTATCACATATCCCCCCCTTAAGATATTACGGGCTGGCTTTTTATCATTTGCACAGCACGTAGTCCATGACATGGCATCTGCATTGTAGTGCAGCTTTCCTGCTCTATGCTCGATCTTGTACTCATAAGGTTGTAACTTCTCTTTTCTCAACACTACTCCTGCTGAAGTAACTAGGGCCATTCTTTCATGCCATTGTCTGAGGACATTAATGTGATATACTTGCTTGCGACCTCTTTTATTTTGTACCATGTATGACACGGGACCCAGTGGTTTGACCACTGTATATGGTCCCCTCCACTGAGCTTCGAATTTGGGGGTAGCCCCGGACACTAGGACTATCACCTTCTCACCTATGGATAACTGTCTAGGTTTCGTGTCTCTATCATAGTATTTTTTTTTGTTTTCTTTGACTATCTTTTAATTTTTCCTCTGCAGAATGGGAGGTTCTCTATAGCCGACTCCTTAAGTCTTGTAAAAACTGGGGTATTCCTATCTCCTTTTCCACAGGCTCCACCCATTGTTCGCGGAGTATGTCTAGAATCCCTCGTGGTGTACGTCCATACATAAGCTCGTAGGGTGAAGTGCCCAACAAAACCTGCGTTTGTTCTCGGCAAGTATACAGAATAAATGGGAGCATGGTATCCCATTCAGCCATCTCACCGTCTAAAGCACGCCTTAACATTTGCTTTATGGTTTGATTCATCCTTTCGACTAAACCATTACATTGCAGATGATAGGTGGCTGTCTTGAGGTGTCGAATGCCAAAGGTGTCCCACACCTGGGCTAAGTACCTAGACATAAAGTTACTGCCCCTATCAGTCAATACTTCCTGTGGGAACCCTACTTCACAGAATAGTTGTATTATTTCTGATGCTATAGTCTTGGCCGCTACATTCCTTAAGGGAATAGCCCATGGAAATCGTGTGGCCTGGTCCACTATGACCAGCATGTATTGAAAACCTCTAGGTGTTTTCACTAGGGGTCCTACTATATCCATTGCTATTCTTCTAATTGGTTCCCATATCACTGGCAACGGAAGCAAGGGTACCTCGGGTGGTCGGACAGAGGTTACTCTCTGGCAGGAGGAACAGGACTCACAAAAACGTGAGGTCTCTTTAAAGACTCCTGGCCAGTAAAACTGGGCTAGTATTTGGTCTAGGGTCCCCTGGACCCCTTTGTGACCGCCTACTGGGTGGTCATGAGCTAACCTCAAGACTAGGAAATTAAAGGTATTCGGCACTACTAGTTGCTTACGAACTGATCCCGACTGGGGGTCCAGACTTTCCCTGTATAGCACCTCTTTGTTCAAGATGAACCTTGGAAAGGTGTCCTTTTCCACTTGGACATACTCTAATGCGCGAGCAAGTGCGGGGTCAGCTCTCTGCTCTTTTACGAAAGATGGGAACCTCGCTACTAACTCTGAAGGAACCCAGGGCAATCCCCGCTCTGCCTCTAACTCTGCTCTTCCTTGAGAGCGACATCTCCTCTCCTTACGCTTTTCTGCCTTAGCCTTCCTATTTCTTTCAGTCGGGGCAGTGATTAAGTTCTCGTGAGAGGGCAATTCAGCTAGTTGCATCTTGTGATCCAGAGGGTTTTTCTGAAACTTTGGATTGGGTGCGGGTAGAAACAAAAACTTCCTGGGGAGATAGGCCCTTTTCCAAGCCCTTCCTAAATTGGGGCCAATCTCTGCCTAGCACCAAATCTTGAGGTAATTTTGGGACTACTGCAACTAGCATATCTTTCTCTATCCCTAAACCTCTTACTACTAGGTTGTACACAGGATAGAATGAAGACGCACCGTGAATACATTTAATCTTCATTTTACCCTCTGCTCGGCTCGGTGCAGACTCAGCCCGCTCTACAATCATGCGCCAGAGCTTCTGGGATATCATGCTCTGATCTGCACCAGAGTCGAGAAGAGCGTTCACAGTTATGCCCTGCACTGTTACCTCCAACAAAAATTTTTCACGTAACATTTTTGTATTTTCGCTCATCAGTGCGGTACGTGATTTACAGTCACTCTGTACGTGCCCTATTTTTCCACATAGAAAACATCTCTTAAAGTGATTTTCTGATATAGGCCTAGCATTTCTCAAACGCCTTGGTTTATACCGTGAGAGATTTCCTGATGACTGCACCATTGCCTCAGCTGCCATCTTTGAAGTTTCACCACTCTTTTGGGTAGCCAATTCTGCCTCAACATATCGTTCTGTTAATATAATTGCTTCCTCGGTGGTGCGGCAGTTCTGCAGTATAAGGAAACTCTGCACGTCCTTGGGTACAGCAGACATGAATTGCTCTAACACGATCACATCTATTATAGAGTCAATGGTTCTTCCCTCAGACCTTAACCATTTTAACGCTAAACTTTTAAGCCTATGTCCCAAAGCTTTAGCTGTTTCACCGGGTTTAAGCCGGGTAGCTCGTAGCATGCGATTATACACCAGAGGGGTTAGGCCCAGGCGATCCCTAATGGCCTTTGTCACCTCTGTGTAATCGTTTGCTAGGTCTGTGGGCATAGCTCTATAGGCTGACAACGCTTCGCCTTTGAGAGTGGTTGCCAGGCATATGGCCCACTGTTCTTTTGAGAATCAGGACCAACACAGCAAGGAGCAGCGCTCTCGCAATACCATCCAAGGAACACAAAGGAGCAAGAGACGTGATGAATATGGATGACCAACAATGTTTATTCTCATAGAACCCCAACGCGTTTTGGCGCTGACGCCTTCCTCAGGGGGAATACAACTTAAAAACATAAACAAATTCAAATAAACATCTATACACACAACTACTAAAAATACATATTAAAAACCACATTAATAAATGACATTGATAATCCAATTATTAAATAAAATTGAATATAAAATAATATGGGAGAACAACCCCACTAGGTTCATCTACTATTGTAGACATATAAATTGTTACTTAACGTAAATAAATTATTCAAATTAAATATAACTTCTACAAACGCAGGACATTAAAAATAAACCATAATATTGAAAACATATACATGAACAGGACGCCATATAAATGAATTATAGTGGTAAATGAACATCTCATTGAAAACATTAGTTGTTACAAAGTGTAACTGCTAATGATTTACCTATTAAGCAGCAGTGTCTCTTTTTTTTTTTTTTATATATCTTTTTATTAATTTCATACAACAACAAAACCATACAAAATTCCTGACAGCAGTGCTACTGCACGAACCACACAGTACCCCCCACCCCTACAGCACCACCCCCCCCTCCCTCTCCCCAACCTCCCTTCTCACTCCCCCCCGTCCCCCTGGGATCCTCACTAGACGAATTAACACCGGGAACCGAACAGCAACTCTGAACTTATACATAGCCTATGGGCCACTACACCCTTGCTCGAGCTGCATATTCGTCTAAATAATACCACTTGTTAACCGCTTCCTTCTTGCACTCTGAGTCACCCTGCACCCGCCGTACAGTAAAACGTTGACGCCATCCAACCTCCCTGTCATCTTGCACTTTCTCAAATTTGGAATACAGACATACCAGGTTCCACCAGTGATGGCCGTCCAGCTGTGCGAGATCTTTCCAGTGAGTCACAATCATTTTTAAAGCTATGGCCATCATGAAATTAAAGAGGAACTCCTTATCCTTTCCCAACCTTAAAGAGCTCGCACAGGAACGGAGGAGAATGATCTCCCAACTCAAAGGAACCTGTATGTCTAAAATTTTCCCAATCTTGTGCCAAGTCAATCGCCAAAATCTCTGGACGTAAAAGCACTCAAGAAACATGTGTTGAAACGTACCCTGGGCAGCGGTACATGTCCAACACTGCCCAGAGTCCTTCCCCCCCCATTTTACCATTCTAGCCGGAGTAAGGTATGCCCTATGCACAATAAAGTAAAGAGATTGGGTCAGTGGTGTCGCCCTCGCAACTCTGTTGATCTTCCCCCACACCGTTTCCCATAATTTGGGCGAGATAGAGCCACCTACCTCCTCCTCCCATCTCTGAACCACCGTACCAGGGGTCAAATGGGACTTGTCCCGGAGAATAGCATAATATTTAGACACCATACCTTTAGACCCCAGACAAGCCCCCACCGTCTGAAGCAGGACTCCCTGATCTAGCACTGCCGAGGGAACCCCGGGGATGGACTCTAAGCAATGTTTCAACTGCAGCCACTGGAAAAAACACTGCGGGGGGAGGCCAAACTCTGCCCTCAAGTCCTCAAAGGATTTCCAGACTTTATCCTTAATCAGCTGTCCAACCGTCCATATCCCTTTACTTTGCCAACCCTTCCACACAATGGCCTTTCGACCAATCTTTAAGTTAAGGTTGTACCAAATGGGAGAGGCAGCCGATATACGCCCGTTCCGTTCTACCAATTGAGCCAACAGCCAGAAAGCGTGCTGCGTGGCACGGAGAATTCCCACCCCCGGAAGAGCCATCTCCACCAGCAGTTGTAAAGGGATAGGGGCTACCAGCCGCTCATCCACCTCCACCCACACGGGTTTGAATCCCTCCTCGTCAGAAGCCCCCCAATACGAACCCTGTTTCAACAGTTGGGCCGCATGGTACATCCGAAAATCCGGGAATTGGACACCTCCATCCTGCTTACAGGCCTTCAGTTTCCTGAGAGCGATCCGCGGCGGCTTACCCTGCCATAAGAAGGTTACTAACATGCGCTCTAATACTTTGTAGAAGGACGCTGGGAACTCCAAGGGCAGCATTTCCAAAACATAGTTCACCTTAGGGACCAGCATCATTTTGATGGAATCCAACCGGCCCCACCAAGACAAATGCAGCGGGGACCACCGCAATGTATAAGCCTGTACCATGTCCTTCAATTGCTTCATGTTCACCGCCACCGTCTCCTCTAAGGAGGAACAATAGGAAACCCCCAAATATTTGATGGCCGTCGCCTCCCACTTAAAAGGAAATCGTTCCACCGAAGACGAGAAAGTCCACTTGTTCATCGGAAAGGCCGTGGACTTGTTCCAATTAATTTTATATCCTGACAACCCCGAATATCGTTCGATCAAATCTAAAACCTCCCCCACAGATTCCGGCTGTAAGAAAAGCAGGAGATCATCAGCATAAGCTGAAAGTTTGATCTGTTTCCCAGAAATCTCTAGCCCCTTGACTGTGGGAGACTGTCGCACCAGAGAAAGTAATGGCTCGAGAGCTAGATTGAAGAGCAAGGGGGAGAGGGGGCAGCCCTGGCGGGTCCCTCTATTTAAGGAGAAGGATGTAGACAGAGAGCCATTGGCGAGGATCCGCGCTGAAGGGGACGTATACAGCACGGTTACCATTTTTAAGAAGTCACTTCCGATCCCAAACCACCTGAGCGCCTGCATCAGGAAGCCCCATTCCAGCCGATCAAAGGCTTTCTCCGCGTCCACCGAGAGCCCTACAGGGAGTCCTGAGCCCTCTCCGCCGCCGCTAGTGCGTTTACGAGAAGCCTCCCATTGTCTGCCGTGGAGCGTCCGGGGACGAACCCACACTGGTCAGGATGTAACAGAGATGGGATCACTGAGACCAGCCGTCGAGCCAGAACCGAAGAAAAGATTTTATAGTCGGCATTAAGTAATGAAATTGGGCGGTAATTCTCTACACGATGCGGATCCCTACCCGGCTTTTCTAAGACTACCACTGTCGCCGCTGAAAATGAACCCACAGCAGGAGCCTGGGTCAAGAGACTTTGAAAATAGAGTGTTAGATAGGGAAGAAGTTCCTCTATAAATGTTTGATAAAATTCCACCGGGATAGCATCCGGTCCTGCAGCCTTCCCGCCCTTCAAGCCTTGGATACTATCCCTGATCTCACTCGCCGCCACCTGCTTGTCCAGCTCCACCACCTGGGGAGGAGTTAAAGTCGGGTGAGGGATGTGAGCAAACAGCTGCCGAAAGGAAACGGGGTCCGATACCACTTCAGATGCATACAATCGTTGATAGTACTCCCGGAAACACTCTACAATCTCCGTATCCCTTGTGTACAGACCCCCACTATCATCCCTAATAGCCTCTATCCTGTGTTTAGACTTACGAGGGTTTAAGGTGTTAGCCAGGAGATGTCCGGCCTTGTTGCCCTCACAGTAATACTTCCCCTGTGTCTGACGGATTTGCCTGGTAGCTTCCACGCTAAGGAGATCATTAAATTGATAGCGTAGCCTCTGCAGGTGCAATAAAATACTAGGGTCAGATCTGCCCGCCAAGATTCGCTCCCCTGCTAAGATTTGTGCCTCTAAGTCCTTCAGCCTCTCCCTTCTCTTCCGCGCAACGCGTATTTTATAACTAGTGACCACCGCTCTAAGCGAAGCCTTGAATGCCTCCCACCAGGCCCACACTGCAGTCTCTGTAAGGGAATTCAATTGGAAGTAATCCGTTATGGCTCCCTGAACTTCCACTCTGAACTCCGGGTCCTGCAGTAGCTCCCTGGGGAAATGCCAAGAAGCTACCATCGGAGTAGAGTCGCGTGGCTGTAGAGCTAAGGTAATCGCCGCGTGGTCCGAAAGATGTGTACCCAAAATGTCAACAGACGACACCTCAGAAATTAAAGGCCTGGAAACCAAAAAGAAATCAATGCGCGAATGCGATCCATGCGGCAGCGAGTAGAACGAATATTGCCTGTCTTTAGGATGCCAGAGCCTCCATATATCCGAAAGCTCAAATTCCTGCATGATAGAAGCGAGTATCGCCGCCGACCTGCTATTCCTAAGGGACCGGTAGGGCTGACGGTCCAATAACGGATCTAAGATTAAGTTGAAGTCCCCACCTAGAATCCACTCCTCGTGCTCACATTCCTTCACTTCCTGTGCCAGAGCTTTATAAAACCTCTCATCCTCCAAATTCGGCCCGTAAACATTCAGAAGGGCAAGCGTCCGGTTCCCGAGCTGCAGCTTCACCTTAGTCCATCTGCCCCCGGGGTCTGCCCTCTGCTGTAGTACTTTAAAATTTAACGCCCTTCTAATTAAAATAATGACCCCGTTTTTCTTCCCTACCGCCGGGGCATGGCCTGCTAACACATAATCTCCCCCGCCCAATTTACCCGACTCATGCGACGACAGATGTGTTTCTTGTAAATAAACCACATCCGCGGCCTCAGTCTTACAGTACACCAGAACTTTCTTTCGTTTGATCGGATTATTTATACCCTTTACGTTCAGAGAAAGAAATTTCACCGCTTGCATGGCACAAGAATATCGTCACTGTGAAGGTTGTGCAGGTCCAAAAACAGAGTGCAAGAGAAACATCCCACCTTGAATAACAATGGATCCCAGGAGGACACCCATGAGCTCCGGCTAAGAGCTGTAACTGGGAGAACCATTCAATCCCGATTACCACATAACCCCGCCCCTCCCATACAACAGATGCATTCTTCTCCCCCTGTAACCAGGTACAGCCCTCTTCCCCCCACCCCCCTATCCCCCTACTAATGAGCTTCTCCAGGCCCCACACATCAGGTCCCCCCTCAACTGAACCGGAGACTAATAACACAAGCAGAGCTAGGAAAAGCACAGTTGCAGTGATAAGAAAAAAACCCATATCCCCCCCTTCCCCTCCCCCCTGTACGGCTATTGCTCCTCACACTACCATAAGCCCACCCACCTTACCACCCTTCCTCCCATACTATACCGGCCCTTGCAGCCCTTCTACCATTCATACCAACCCCCCCCTAAACCCCCAGGCCCCCCCCAAAATCTCCCCACACTCCCCCCCAGATCGATAACTTGAACAGCTTCACACACTGAACAATCTAACATATTCAACAACATTAAACCGTTGCAACCAGTTATACATTCAGCCTGGGAAAGTCCCATCCCGGGGAGCCCCTGGGCGTCCGGGCTAAGGTACATATGTGGCCGAGTGCACCTCACCAGGCCATGATCCAGTACTCACATGCCAGGGGCAGGCTGCCCAACTCCATCAGCGTCCACAACACTCGACGAAAATAGCAGCGCAAGGAGAGCCAAGGCGTAGCCCAGGTCTCTATGCCCGATTCTGACACAATCCGCTCTCCAGCGATCACTGTATAGGCCATAAGTAACAAAGTAGACCGTTTTCCATTCCACACTCAACAGTGCGGTCACTGAATGCCCATGGCCTCCTTATCATCCAGAAAGGCTCGCAGCATTGCAGGATCTTCAAACGTGCGGGTCTGGTTGTGCAAGGTCACCCTTAGCCTCGCGGGATAAAACATGCCATATCGGGCCTGTAGGTGTTGCAGCCGAGGTCGACACGCCAGTAGTTGTTTTCTTTTGTCCACTGTGGCCTTGCAGAAGTCTGGGTAAAACGCCACAGGATGCCCCTCAAAACTTATCGGGCTGCGCACCCTGGCTGCATTCATGATCTGAACAACTTGCGCATAGCGCAGTACCCGCAATAGCAGGGGCCGCGGGAGTTTCTGCTGCGGACTGACCTGCGTCGGCACTCTATGCGCCCTGTCAATTTCCAAGGGGTAAGTAAGCTTGAGCTGCAATAGTTGAGGCAATAGTTTCTCCAGGAAATCTTCGGCATTAGCTCCCTCTGCGCCTTCCGGGATCCCGATCACCCGAATGTTATTACGGCGCGCCCGATTACTTTGATCTTCCAGGCTCTTTTCGAGTGCCTCGATGCGCTTCCTATTTCGATCCACTTGTCGAGTATGCATCTCCTGTGCCGCCATTTTACCCTCCAAGACCTCTATCTGAGCAGCCATGGTTGCCACTTGCACTTTGAGCTCTTTCAGCTCGAGGATGTCAGATTGAACCTCCGCCAAGGCTTCACCGTTGGCCGACACCATCTCTTTCACAGCCCGGATCTCTCGTAGTATCTCTTGCATGCCCGCACCACACTCGTGGCCGCCCGCCGGCTTCAGCGGGGAGGGAGGGTCAGGCTTTAAGCGTTTGTTGGCCTGGTTTGCACTGCCGCCAAACTCCAGCTTGGTAGGCTTACTGGTAGCCATTACCCTCGTCGACCGGGTGAGGAAGGAGTCCAACTATTCCACACAGCCACACAAAGAGAGCAGATTCTTAGTAGGATCAGGCAGGGGACAAGGATTATGCGGCCATCTTGGATCGTTGCAGGCTCCGCCCCCAGCAGCAGTGTCTCTTTAAATGCATTGTGTTTTTTGTTTTTTTTAAAAGAAATTGATTACCACTATAAATACCTAACCTTAATAAACATGTTAAAAGTACATTAATCATAAAACCGTTCAAACATATTTAATATAGTCAACATTATATGGAACTAAAAAACTATTTTATTTGTAAAAGTTTATGATGGATGAAGAAATATATATTAAAACTATTGTGGTTATATTGGTTATTGTTAAACTGTGGGTAAATTGTAATCGAACTGAATTTTAATCAAACTATATTGTGAATTTTGCTATTGGCATATATATATATATATATACATAGATAATATCCTAATACGTATTCCATTTTTTAAAAAAACGTTAATAGGGCTATTTGACCCACATTATAGAGAAGATATATACCGCATGGCTAACCTGAAGATATTAGCTTGTCTGTTAATGCCGTTCGTTGACTTGTATAAATGATAGGCTGCACTAAAAAACCAAACAGACTGCATGTAAACTATTGTACTGGAAACTTTAAAAAGGAAAAGGAACTACTATGAACTCTATTTTTAAAAAAAGAGGGGGATAGGTGACTAGTTGCTTACATTGAATTTACTAACCTGCGATTTAAAACCTTGTAATCGTGTTGTCATCAGAGTGGCACACCAGATGCAAACGCTGTTGAAAAGCCAGAAAGAATTACTCACACTTTGTAAATTCGAAACTAAAACACCTTTATGGCACAACGGTATATCTCCGATTGTTTTGTGAATGTCTCTGTGAATTATTAATAGAAATTGCCAGTAATGTGAAGTCACTTAACATGTAAAAAACCAGTGGTAAGGGTGATAAAAAACGCTACCTGCACGCCAGAAAGATGAAATAAAACCCCGAGTGTGGGTATATCTTGGCAGTCAGCAATGAAAACCTATAAACTATAAAACATATTGCCACAATTAGTTCTTTGTGTTTCTAAAAGCTATGCATCTATCAGCCAAATAAAACGGACAATGTATTATGTATTTCAAATTACTCCCGGACAACAATGACGAAAGGAAAAAAAGGAAGAAAGAGGCCCCGACTTCAATTCAACAAGTACTTATAAATACCTTATCGCGCAAAGTCGTAACTTGACTGTAATGTCAAAGCCATTCACTGCAGAAGAAGCTTGATTAGTGAGAGCGTGTTGTTTAAAAAACGCTACTTTCACGCCAAAAGGGGAGGAGAAGTGAAAATGGGCGGAGCTTAACTTTCAATGATGAAGGCTCATAGACTTCAAAAGATTGTCTAGCGATCTGGTTATTGAGTCTTCTTGAACTCTGTGCTTTGGAAAACACTCTATAATGTGATCAGTATTGAATCAACATGGTATCAACATGTCATATAAATTTGAAAATCGAGGATTGTGCTGTTTGACTCCAGTCTTGGACCAAATGTATTTGCAAAAATATGAAAGGATTCTTAAAGGGGTGATGCTGTAATAAGGCACGAATGCCTGCACACATACAGCATCATTAGTGATCCACTATATTCAAAGAGCATCTCATCACTTATCTGTTATAAACTCCACTTCAGCGCTCCCACAGTCTCTCACAAGCTGATACATTATTTGCCGTTCACTATCCATTCATTGTCCTGTTTCGCCACCAGGCTTCATCAGGAACAAACACTAAAAAGATAGCGCTCATAACAAAATTCTCAATATTACAGGACACATTCAGTGCCTCCTAATGAAATAACAGCTGTTATTGATTTCGTAAAAGTATAGCAGGTATCTCTTGCAGTGCTATGTGTTAGATGTGTGTTGGAATGTGAGGATGTCTGTTTGCATAAGGTGCCTCATTTGCATAAATATTTGCATAATGTTACCATACACTAACTTTTAGTAAACATGCCTCTTAATGAGTATATGGATAAAGAAAGACTAAAAGGTTTCTACATTACTATAATCCAGTACCAACCGCCAGGCACATTAGGAACTACTACAAACACTGCCCATTTAGAACCCATAGCAAACCCGCCGTATCCTAACAGCACTACAAGGACTCACAAAGCACCATACCCTAACTATCAAAAGGCAACACTGCAAATATTAAACCAATACATTTCAAAGAACAACAATACATGACCTACTGGGGAAAGAACAAGTGGCAATGTCAAATAGGAATTATATAAACAGAATACCTCAGCTCAGTTACACATGCAGAACATAGACCATCACCAAACAAGGAATCACAACTTAGAAACAGGAAGACAATAATTAAACTGGGAACCCCAAAAGCCAAACTTGGAATATACAACAACACTGTAGAAATAAAACTATAAATTAATTTCCTCTTGTACTAAACAAAGCGCAAAAATTAATGATGCACATTTCCGACATATTCCAGTTAATAAATTCAAAATAAAGAGATATTTTTCTACCTTTTGTGCATTTTTTTTCAGTTGCAATTGTTCCAGCCACTTTCTTCTGGTTTCTTCGTGTCTTCTGCTAACTCTCCATCTGCTGTCCATTTGTCCTTTCTTCTGTCTTCTTGTTTTTTTTTCCATTCTCTCTCTACATCTGCTTTAACATACTAATCTTTCTCCTTTTGCTCTTTCCTCATTCCTATTTCATCCACTCAAATTTTACCCCTCCATCCTCAATCCCCACTTACTCTCCCAATATCTGGCCAATTGTAGATTTGTCTTCCCTCCCACGCAAAATATTTTTCCCTCTCCATTTCCCTCTCCCAGCTCCATCCCATTCTAATCCTCCCCCAACATCAGCTCCTTTCTAGTTCCAGCCCCACCCAGCATCTGCTCCCTTCTTGTCCCTGCATCAGCCCATTTCCAATCCTATCCTAGCCCCACCATCAGCCCATTTCCAGTCCTATCCTAGCCCCACCATCAGCCCATTTCCAGTCCTATCCTAGCCCCACCATCAGTCCATTTCCAGTCCTAGCTCCCCCATCCATTTCCAGTCCTATAAGTTCCTCCATCAGCTCATTTCCAATCCCAGCCCCCCATCAGCTCATTTCTATTCCTTTCCTAGCCCCACCATCAGCCCATGTCAAATCCTAACTCCCCTCCACTCAGCCCATTTCCAATCCAAGCCCCCCATGAGCCTACTTCCAGTTCCAGCCCCTCCATGAGTCCATTTCAATTCAAGCCCCCACCACAGCCCATTTCCAACCTTAGCACCCCCAACAGCCCATTTCCAGTCCTATCCTGGCCCCTCTATCAGCCCATTTCCTGTCCTAGCCCCCCCCCCCACTCAGCCCATTTCCAGTCCTAGCTCCCTCTCCTCACAGCCCATTTCCATTCCAAGCCCCCTCCCCATCAGCTATTTGCAGTTCAAGCCCACTTTCCTCTCAGCCCATGTCCATTCCAATCACCTGTCCCCATCAGCTATTTGCCGTTCAAGCCCCCCTTCCACTGAGCCCATTTCCAGTCCTAGCAACCCCCCATCCCATTACCAGTCCTAGCTCCCCCATCAGCCCACTTCCAGTCTGAACCCCCTATAGCCCATTACCAGTCCTAACGCCCTATCAGCCTACTTGTAGTCTTAGCCCCCCCATAGCCCATTACCTGTTGTAACCCCCCATCAGCCCATTACCTGTCCTAAACCCCCATAGCCCATTACCAATCCTAATCCCCCCATCAGCCCACTTGTAGTCGTAGCTCCCCATAGCCCATAGCCCAGTACCAGTCCTAACCCCCCCAGCCCATTACCAGTCCTAACGCCCTATCAGCCTACTTGTAGTCTTAGCCCCCCCATAGCCCATTACCTGTTGTAACCCCCTATCAGCCCATTACCTGTCCTAAACCCCCATAGCCCATTTCCAGTCCTAATCCCCCCATCAGCCCACTTGTAGTCGTAGCTCCCCATAGCCCATTACCTGTTGTAACCCCCCCCATAGCCCAGTACCAGTCCTAACCCCCCCAGCCCATTACCAGTCCTAACGCCCCCCACAGCCCATTACCAGTCCTAACCCCCTATCAGCCTACTTGTAGTCTTAGCCCCCCCATAGCCCATTACCTGTTGTAACCCCCCATCAGCCCATTACCTGTCCTAACCCCCCCATAGCCCATTTCCAGTCCTAATCCCCCCATCAGCCCACTTGTAGTCGTAGCTCCCCATAGCCCATTACCTGTTGTAACCCCCCCCATAGCCCATTACCAGTCCTAATGCCCCCCTCAGCCCATTACCAGTCCTAACACCCCCCATCAGCCCATTTCTAGTCTTAGCCCACCGCCCCACAGCCCGTTTCCAGTCCTAATCCCCCCATCAGCCCACTTGTAGTCGTAGCCCCCCATAGCCCATTACCTGTCATAACTTCCCCCATCAGCCCATTTCCAGTCTTAGCCCCTCCATAGTCTATTACCTGTCCTAACCCCCCATAGCCCATTCCCAGTCTTAACCCCCCCCATCAGCCCACTTCCAGTCCGAACCCCCTATAGCCCATTACCAGTCCTACCCCCCCCATCAGCCCAGTTCCAGTCCGAACCCCCCCTCCCTCCCCATCAGCCCATTTACAGTCCTTACCCCCCCCCCATCAGTCCAGCTAAGTTAAAAAAAAAAACCCAGAAACCGGCTGCTGCTGCCGCTGCCGCCATGGCAGCGACAGAATCGAGAATCCCGTGGGGCCCCCCTGCCCCGCACTCCTCTAGGCGGCCTCCGCGGGGGCTTTCCAGCGCCGCGCTACGGGTGTTACCCTTTCTCGCGGCTCTGTTAATCCCGCCGCGGGGCTGATGGGATTTCCCATCAGCCCCGCGGCGTGATTAACAGAGCTGCGAGAGGAGAAGCTCTCTCTCTTCGCGCAGCTCTGACAGCCGACGCTGAAGACTGACAGCCGCATAGAAAACTGCAGGACAGGGGGGCCCCGCGGGATTCTCGATTCTGCCGCTGCCACGGCGGCAGCGGCAGCAGCAGCCGGTTTCTGGGTTTTTTTTTTAAACTTAGCTGGGCTGATGGAGGGGGGGAGGGGTGGTAAGGACTGTAAATGGGCTGATATTCGATTCTGCTGCTGCCACGGCGGCAGCGGCAGCAGCAGCAGCAGCCGGTTTCTGGGTTTTTTTTTTTAAACTTAGCTGGGATGCAAGATGTTTTTTGCGCGGGGCCCCCTGAAACGCGGGGCCCTGTGCAAAAAACATTCTTGCTCAATGGACGGGCCGGCCCTGATGGGGTGTATTAGTGTTTGATTTAGTGGGTTTGGAGTAGAGTTAGTTGATGTGAATCTCTGCAGAAATTTTAGGTAGGTAAGGTGTTTTTTAAGATAGAGGATTTGCCTTGGAATAAAATATATCTATTATTATGGTTTAAGCTAAGGACCTATGATGTAAGTGTCCGCCATTTCCCTATGGTGATTAATTTTGCCAGATGGAGGGTGAGTAAAACCTGAGGTCCGGTAATAGCTTGGTGTTTGAAGATTTAAGTGTTTGAATAACTTATTTCATTGAGAAAGTTAGTTTTGGTAAATAATGGGGTTACTAAGGGGCACTTTTTTGATTAGCAAAACAGGGTTACCATTTGGTAAGTGTGCTGGGCATGTCAAAGGCTTTCTGGCATTAAGGGGTGCTAATGGACACTTAACTTGTGGTAATAGCACATGCTGCATTACGGGGTGGTAGTGGACACTTACCATGTAGTAACAGGACATTAAGGGGTGGTAGTGGATACTTGCCATGCGGTAATGGCACATGTTGCGGGAAGGTGTCTGGCATGCATCTTAATGCAGAAAAGCCACTGAAACACTGAAAGGGGGGCAGGGAAGCCATTGGAGAAGGTATGGATGCAAGCACAATTGGTAGCTGATGAGATTGACTCACCTGATGCCTGGCAATATGGCAGTATGTGTGATGAGCATGTTTGACCGTACAGCAGGCCATTGCTATTGACTAGGTGAGATAGGTAGCTCCCTAGTGATGCTGGTCAGCGTGGGTGTTGGCTGTGTCAAGGGTGGGTGGTGACGGTGGTAGCAGCAGAGTCAGTGGAGGGGATGCTGCTGCGGGCGGCGTTGTGACAGGCATGTGGTCCTAGATGCTCCTGAAAGCATACACTGTGCCGTAAGCTACATTATAGTGTCTGTGAGGTGTGGACATGGATCCAGATGTACTGTCAGTGTGTGGCATGCCAAAGGCCAGGACAGTGTCTGGGTGGAGGCAGCATGTTCCTGATGTGGGCAGCAAAGGGACGATTGTCCATGAGTACGCATGTGGAGCAGTCACAAGAGAGGTGTGCATGATATGGCTAACTGCTGCAAATGACCCCTGATGGCACTGCCAGTAAGCTGCC
The DNA here is from genome assembly GCA_033557465.1 of Ichthyophis bannanicus. Taxonomy (NCBI): domain Eukaryota; kingdom Metazoa; phylum Chordata; class Amphibia; order Gymnophiona; family Ichthyophiidae; genus Ichthyophis; species Ichthyophis bannanicus. The sequence continues at coordinate 1,492,106,016 of CM066031.1, forward strand.
CCACCATGAATCTCCCTGAAGGTCAAATGTTGGGTGCAGGGCTGTGCCATGGATGGCCCAAGTAGAGAGTTTGCATTGTGTGTGGTGGGTGGATGTACGGGATCATACAGGCCAAAAGTATTTAGTGTGTGTGAACCAAAAGTAGCAGTGCCATGGGGTATATGAAACACCATTTATGCGGGTGGGACTGGTGCCTCAGCCTGTGCAATTGCAAGGCAATACACCCGACAGAGTGGCATGATAGAATGGGACAGGTTGAGACCATTTGCCAATATGGGGCAAGTAATGATGGCAGAACAGTGCAGGGGATGGCTATGCAACAAATGTTAGGTGCCTGAATGTATGAGATATATCCTCTGTAGGTAAAACTGAGAGGTCACAATGATGGCAAAACAGAAACCGCATCCATACCAGTTGACCCAGACATCAGCTGCGTATATATCACTGACCCGTTGCAATGCGCTGCGGCAGAGCCACTAAAGCCATGCTCACAGATGTATATGATGGGGAATGTCATACTAGGCTACCAAACTTGTGGCCATAATGCATAGAAATGTAGAAGAATGATTGTCTGCATGTCACAGAAGAGCCAAGACTGTGCAAGCGCACCCAGGCATAAAAACAAAAAAGTGGAAATCAACCCCTGAACCTCTGACCATGAAGGCATTGCACCAACCAGTAGGCTACAACTTCACACAGCTTTAAGCAAATGTGCATAAGAACATAAGATATGCCATACTGGGTCAGAGCAAGGTCCATCAAGCCCAGAATCCTGTTTCCAACAGTGGCCAATCTAGGTCATAGGTACCTAACAGTTTCCCTAAAAGACACAGGTTCCACAATGATTGTATTGGGTCAAGCATTGATATCCTGGGTCCCTTTTAATAATTGTTTATGGACCTTTCCTCCAGGAACTTGTCCAAACCTTTTTTAAACCCAGCTACACGAACAGCCTTTACTACATCCTCCAGTAACAAATTCCAGAGTCTGATTACACGTTGAGTGAAAAAATATTTTCTTTTATTAGTCTTAAATAGTTTACCCTGTAGCCTCATTGCATGTCCCCTAGTCTTTCTATACTCTGATAACGTAAACAATCGATCTACGTTTACCCATTCCACTCCGTTCATTAATTTATAGGCTTCTAACATATCTCCCCTCAGCCGTCTCTTTTCCAAGTTAAAGAGCCCTAACCTTTTTAGCCTTTCTTCATAGGAGTATCCTTCCATCCCCTTTACCATTTTGGTAGCTCTTCTCTGAACCTTTTCTAATAACGCTGTATCCTTTTTAAGATACGGAGACTAGAATTCCACACAATATTCAAGGTGCGGTCTCACCATGGAACGATACAGAGGCATTATAATATCCTTTGTTGTATTTTCCATTCCTTTCCTTATGATACCTAGCATTCTATTTGCTCTCTTGGCCGCCACTGCACACTGGGCCGAGGGTTTTAACATGTTATCCACAATGACGCCTAAATCTTTTTCCTGGGTGGTGGTTCCTAATGTGGAACCTTGCATCGTCTATCCATGGTTTGGATTGTTCTTCCCTAGGTGCATAACTTTGCACTTGTCCACATTAAATTTCATCTGCCATTTTGATGCCCAGTCTTCCAATTAATCAAGATCCTCTTACAATTTTCCACAATCCTCTTGGGTTTTTATAACTTTAAATAGTTTTGTGTCATCTGCAAATTTGATAACCTCACTCATTAATCCCTTTTCCAGGTCATTTATGAATATGTCAAAAAGCAGGGGACCCAGCACAGATCCCTGGGGTACACCACGATTCACCTTTCTCCATTGGGAAAATTGGCCATTTAGCCCTACCCTCTGCTTTCTATCTTTTAACCAGCTCCTGATCCACAATAGTACACTGCCTCCTATGCCATGACTCTTTAGTTTTGCCAAAAGTCTCTGATGAGGGACCTTGTCAAAGGCTTTCTGAAAGTCCAAATACACTATATCAACCAACTCACCTTTGTCTACCCGTTTATTCACATCTTCAAAAAAACATAACAGATTAGTAAAACAAGATCTTCCTTGTCTAAAGCCATGTTGGCTGTCTCCCATTAAGCCATGACTATTTACATGTTCAGTAATTTTGTTCTTTATTATGGTCTCTACCAGTTTTCCAGGTACTGACATCAGGCCCACCGGTCTGTAGTTTCCCGGATCACCCCTTTAACACTTTTTAAAAATTGGCGTTACTTTGGCGATCCTCCAATCTTCAGGTATTACAGATGATTTTAATAATTCACAGATACTAATAGCAGGTCTGAAATCTCTTATTTCAGTTCTTTCAACATCCTTGGATGTAAACCATCCAATCCAGGTGATTTGCTACTCTTCAGTTAGACCAAAGCAAAGAATTAATTCAGTCTCTGCGCTATGGCTCTGTCCCTTCTTAGTGCCCCTTTACTCCTCTATCATCTAGCAGTCCAACTGACTCTCTCACAAGTTTTTTGCTACGAATGTACTTGAAAAAGTTTTTATTATGTGTTTTTGCTTCCACAGCAAGCTTCATCTCAAATTCTCTCTTTGCCTGCCTTATTAATGCCTTGCATTTAACTTGCCAATGCTGTGCTGTTTCCAGTTTTATCATTTGGCTCTTTTTTCCATTTTCTGAAAGATGCGTTTTTGGCAGCAACAGCCTCTCTGATCTCCCCTTTAAACTATGCTGGCAGTTTTTTGGACTCTGTTTAATGCTATCAAGGAAACCACAGATAATGGTAAACTTCCTATATCAGTCTCCCTGGATCTCACTGCAGCTTTTGACATGGTCACCCACTCACTTTTACCTCAGTGTTTCTGTAATACTGGAATCCAGGGCCACATCTTTAAGTGGTTTTCTTTCTATCATATAGATCATTCCAGGTGATATTCCAAGCTTATGTTTCTTCTATTCATCCTTTACATTGTGGAGTTCCGCAAGCAAATTGTTGGCTCTGACACTGTTCAATATCTATCTAAGTCCTTTGTCTACTGTAATAGAATCATACAATAGCTCAGGCTATTACTTTGTGGAAGACATCAATTGGTCTACCAATCATAAAAGTCCAGATTTAACACCTTTAAATTGATGCCTAGTAATGGTTTCCACTTGGCTTCATGATAGCAAGCTTAAATTGAACCCAGCCAAATGTTCCACTCTGTTTGTCTCAGATCATTTTTAGAGCCTATCCTTGTCACGAAGACTTATGGGTGCTCCTCTTCGATTGGTAGATACATTGAAAATATTGGGTTGCTTGCTGGATACAAGACTTTCTTTTGAGACCCAGACTTGATCATGTTTTCTGGTCTTAGGCAGTTACATACTATTTGCTCCTGCTTTGATGACCAGGGCTGGTCCTACCATTCAGCGACTGTGTTCTTTGCACATGACCCTGCTTTTCAGCCCTACTATTCCATGCCTATTGACTTATGCAAATGAAGCCCTGCAATTGGTCTCTGCATATGGCCCCACTTCCCTCTGTATCCTCCTCAGGTCATCTCTGTTGATGATAGCGCACTTAGGTCCCTAACAAATTCCATTGTCCTCTTCCATTTGGACTATGGCAATGTACTGTATAATGGGATTATGAAGAATGATCTGAAGTGGCTATAAAATCTTCAAAACACAGTTAAACTCTTGCATTCATGAAAGAAATTTGATCATGTTAGATTACTTTTAAAATACTGCTCCTTTGTCACAAGGCTTTCAGCTCTGGTCTTCTGGCCTATTTAGTGAAATATCTTATTGCTATTAAATCCACTAGACCAACATGCTCAGCTACTCAGAACCTTTGTCATCTCCCTTCAATGTCCAGAGCTCAATAGGAAGATACTCAGAAAGTGGCTTTTTTTTTTTACTTGGCTCCCTCTTTATGGAGCTATCTCTCACTTTATTTATGGATGGAAAGTTCTTACATGAAGGTCGGGTATATCAAGATTTTAATAAACATAAACATACACTAAATTGTGGAAGGGTTTGAAAACCTTATTTTTCAAACAGCCTTGTGGGGAAGTCTGGACCCAAAAGGGTAAAAAGTTATGTCCTAAGAGCAGTCTTGAACCTCAAATGTGGATTTCACCCAGAAGGCCAGGGGAAGAGAATTCCAAAGTAAAAGTGCCTTGAAACAGAAGGTGACTGATGAGGGAACTCAAGGTGGGTCCAGGTCACTGGAGGAATGGTCAGCCTGTGCTCTTGCAGGGACTGGAGGAGTCAAGAAGAAGTTATATGCACGATCACAGAAGCTAAGTAAGGGAATAAGCCTTGGTTCAAAGCCCTATTACTGGATCCTAAAGAAAATTGTTTCAGGTAGGAAACTAGGGGATATGAGGTCTATTCTGTACTGCAAATTCACCCCCCTTTTGTCCCCAGCAGAAGCCTCCCCATACGAACAAGGAGTTTGTATGGGGAGGCTTAAATGGGGGCAGGAGTGGGCATTGAGGAGGCGGAGTGAGGGCGGACAGTGGGCGGACCAAGGCCCCGGATGTACAGGGCCGATTCTGAAGTTGGCCCTGTATGTCTGGGGACTGAGATTTAGACAGGGGACAGCAGGCCCGGGCAGCAGCAGAGAGGTGAGCGGGTGCAGGGGGTTCCCCACAGCCCGATCCTGGCCATGGAAGCCCAGATCAGGGGGATGGGCTGCGGGGAACAAAAATTATGGTAGGCAGTGGGGGATCACAGCTCATGAATGGAGCTGCAGTGCCATGGCAACAGGACGCCATGGCACCGCGACTCCATTCAGGAGCCTGACTGAGTTAGCTGGGCAGGGGTCTGTATGTGCAGGCTGATCTGAATCGGGTCCTGGCCTGCACGTACAGGCCCAGACCCAATTCTGATTCTGCAGGGCACATCTACCCCCGCAGGATTAGAATTGGGTCTGCCTTTTTGCATCCCGATTCCGATCGGGATCACAGGGGCCTGGACGCACACATTAGAATGTGCTTCTATGTCTACTAAAGAGCATTAGCTGCTACCATGGGGGCTAAGGCAGGATTAATACTCTGTGGTAGCAGCCAACCAATGAAATAATCAGATATAGCAGGCAATTTCCTGTGGTATTTAATTTTCCTGTGGTACAACTGCCTAGAGGCAGGATCAAGGTGGGGAAAGTAGGTGACCATGGATGGCAGCTACCGCACAAGAATGATTTTGCGCAGTGGCTGCTAAAATTGGGCCCAATTGCAGAAGCAGATAATGCCATTTCAAGAGGCTCAAAATGCAAGCTATGCCATGGGGGAGATTGCCCCCCCCCCAATATTATCATTGCTGCAGTGATGTGCTCTGCGGCACCGGCAATATACAAAGGTAAAGTGTGTGCCCCCCTTAAGCACTGATCCCCCCTGGGCATTTCCCAATCCCCATCAGGAGCTGCTCAAAGTATATCAGTGCAACCCCTGATGTATAAAATATTTTGGGTAGCCAGTCAATTTAGCCCCCTCTCTTCCCTGATTCAGATTTAAAAGAGTGAGAGGCCCCATGGTCCCCCATCGTTCCCCACTCACCTTCCCTTACAAAAATGTAAATCTCAATTAGCCAGCCAGCAAGGGGGCTTTGTGGCTCCCCTGATCACCCCTGTCCCTCCATGCTAGCCTTAAAATCCATGGTGGTCTACGGTAAGAATGGGATAGGAGCGATCCTATATGCTCCTGCTCTGATCAGAGACCCAATCAAAATGGCCACTGTTATGAGGTGCTTCCTTTAGACTCATGCTAGGGGGCAGCACCATGAGATTGTGGCTATCTTTGATTGGGTCTATGAGAAGGGCAAGAGAGAACAGCTCTCATAGGCCCAATCAAAGATGACTGTGATCTCATGGTGCTGCTCCCTGATGAGAAGCTGGAGGGCAGCACCTTGTGATGGCAACCATTTCAATTTGGCTGCTGGATGGGGCAGGAGCATATAGGATCACTCCTGCCCTGTTTTAACCCTAGATCACCAAGGATTTTAAGATTAATGTGGTGGCCCCCCTTCCCTGCTGGCTAGCTAGCAGGGATTTTCATTTTTTGCAAGGGAAGTGGTAGGGGGAAGGGTTGGGGACTGCTGGACTATGTGGTCCCCCATCCTTTTGAATCTACATTGAGGGAAGGAAGGGGCCTTGTTGACTGGCTAGCTGGGATATTTTATACATTGGGAGTTGCTCCAATTCCTGATGGGGATCGAGAGTTGTCCAGGGGGGATCAGTGCTGAAGGGGGTCACAGACCTTAACATTTTATATAGAAACATAGAAACATGATGACAGAAAAAGACCACAAGGCCCATCTAGTCTGTCCTTCCATAACAACAACTACAACAGTCCACTTTCTACCTTTAGAGATCCTCTGTGTTGGTCCCATGCTTTTTTGAATTCAGTTACTGTCCTCATCTCTACCACCTCCACTGGGAGACTATTCCATGGATCCACTACTCTTTCCGTAAAGAAATATTTCCGCATATCACTCCTGAATCTATCTCCCTTCACCCTCATCCCATGTCCCCTCGTAGCAGAACTTGCTTTCAATTGAAAGAGGCTCTCTCCCTGAACATTTATGCCATGGAGGTATTTAAACATCTCAATCATATCACCTCTATCCCACCTTTCCTCTAAGGTGTACATATTAAGATACTTAAGTCTGTCCTCATATGCTTTATAATGAAGCCCATTAATCATTTTAGTAGCAACCCTCTGCACCGACTCCATCCTGTTCACATCCTTTTGAAGGTGCGGTCTCCAGAATTGCACACCATACTCCAAATGAGGTCGCACCAAAGACTTATACAGAGGTATTATCACCTCCTTTTTTCTGCTAGTCATTCCTCTCCGTATGCACCCAAGCATCCTTCTAGCTTTTGCCGTCGCCTTTTCTACCTGTTTAGCTACTTTAAGATCATCAGACACAACCACGCCTAGGTCCCACTCTTCTTTAGTGGACAAAAGTACTTCACCTCCTATACTGTATTGCTCCCTTGGATTGCTACAGCCCAAATGCATGACCTTACATTTTTTAACATTAAATCCCAGCTGCCAAATTCTAGACCATTCTTCAAGCTTAGCTAGATCTCTCCTCATGTTATCTACACCTTCCTGGGTGTCTACTCTATTACAGATTTTGGTATCATCCGCAAAGAGGCAAACCTTACCCAACAGCCCTTCCGCTATATCACTAACAAAGATGTTAAAAAGAATCGGACCAAGGACAGATCCCTGGGGCACACCACTGGTAACATCCTTCTCCTCAGAGTGAGCTCCATTTACTTGTACTCTTTGTCGCCTCCCACCCAACCAATTTCTAACCCAAGCAGTAACTTTAGGGTCCATCCCTAGGGTGCTCAGTTTGTTTATAAGTCGCCTGTGAGGAACAGTGTCAAAGGCTTTACTGAAATCTAAATACACCACATCTAGAGCTCTCCCTCGGTCCAACTCCCTGGTCACCCAGTCAAAGAAATCGATCAGATTTGTCTGACAAGACCTGCCTCTGGTGAATCCATGCTGCCTCGGATCCTGTAATCCGCCGGACTCCAGAAACCTCACTATTTTCTCTTTCAGCAGCGTTTCCAATAATTTACTCACCACTGAAGTTAAACTAACCGGCCTGTAGTTTTCAACCACATCCTTACTTCCGCTTTTGTGTAAAGGCACCACATGAGCCTCTCTCCAGTCCTTTGGCACCACTCCCGACTGCAACGAGGCATTGAAAAGGTCAGTCAGTGGAGTTGCTAGAACGTCCCCTAGTTCCCTCAGTATTCTAGGGTGTATCCCATCCGGTCCCATCGCTTTGTCTACTTTAAGTTGAGCTAGTTTCTCACGAACACAGTCTTCTGAAAATTGTTCAAGATGTCCCTCGCTTCTGTTCTTATTTGTGGGTGTTTTCTGAGGTCCTGCTCCTGGTTCTTCATCTGTGAACACAGAACAAAAATATTTGTTAAGCAATTCCGCTTTATCCTTATCAGCTTCTACATATTCCCCCCCCTGCACCCTTGAGTCTGACAATACCACTTTTGCCCTTCCTCTTCTCACTAATATATCTGAAAAATGTCTTATCCCCCCATTTTATTGCATTGGCTATTTCCTCCTCCTTTTGAATCTTTGCCTTCTTGACTACTTTGCTAGCTTCTCTAAGTTTTTCCAAATACAGATGCCTGTCTTCCTCTCTCTGTGATCTCTTGTATTTCATGAAGGCCTCCCTCTTTTTCTTCACTTTTTCAGCTACTTCCTTTGAAAACCATAGCGGTCTCCTGTTCCTTTTGCCTTTATTTACCATTTTAACAAAAAGGTTGGTTGCCTTTAAAATACCCTCTTTCAGTTTTGCCCACTGTTTTTCTACATCCCCCAGCTGTTCCCATCCCACTAACGACTCCCTGAGGTATTGGCCCATCTTCGCAAAGTTAGTCTTCCTAAAGTCTAAGATCTTCACCTTGGAATGGATTCTAACAGCCCTAGTCCTAATACTGAACCACACCATCTGGTGATCACTGGATGCAAAATGATCTCCCACTACAACATCAGAAACACTCTCACCATTGGTAAGCACCAAGTCCAGTATGGCCCCTTCATGTGTGGGGTCTGTTACCAATTGCCTGAATAGTTCTCCCTGTAGAGAATCCAGGATCTCCTTACTTCTAGATGATACTGCAGCAGGAATGTGCCAATCAACATCTGGTATATTGAAATCTCCTAGCAGTAGCACTTCCCCTTTCCTAGCAATGCTGCGTATGTCTTCAATTAACTCTCTGTCCACCTCTTCCTCTTGTGAGGGAGGTCTGTATATCACACCAATGCAAATAGATTTCTCTTTCCCTCTTTCTAGTTTAACCCACAATGCCTCCTCTCTCCCTTTTAAGCTCTGTAATTCCAAAGCTTTAATAGTAGTTTTTACATATAGTGCCACTCCTCCTCCCCTTCTTCCTAACCTGTCCTTTCTGAATAAAGTATAGCCAGGTATAGTTACATCCCAGTCATGGTTTTCTGTGAACCATGTTTCTGTAACTGCCACTAAATCCAAGTCAGCCACTCCCACCAAAGCTTCAACTTCAGGGATCTTATTTCCCATGCTACGGGCATTAATACACACTGCTTTCCATGTGTTACCCCTGTTACCCATTTCCATAAAGGTATTTAATGAATCACCTACCTGGGGGCTTTCACTTACCTGGGGGCTTTCTTCACCCATCCCCAACGAATCTAGTTTAAAGCCCTCTTCAGTAGATTAGCCAGTCTACTACCAAAGATGCGTTGACCTTTCTTGGACAGATGGATGCCATCTCTGCTCTGCAACCCTTGGAACAGCATCCCATGGTCTAGGAAACCAAAATGCTCTCGAAGACACCATCCACGCAGCCATGAATTCATCTCCAGGATGCGAGCCTCTCTGCCTTGGCCTTTACCCTCAACAGGGAGGATTGAAGAGAACACCACCTGTGCACATACCTGCTTCACCCTCTGTCCTAGAGCCATGAAGTCACTTTTGATACGTTCCGAGGTATACCTGGCAGTATCATTTGTTCCAACATGGATTAGCAACATTGGGTAATAGTCAGTGGGCTTGATGAGTCTCGGCAAACTCTCCGTAACATCTTGGATCTTGGCACCGGGCAGACAGCACACCTCTCTGGACATCAAGTCTGGTCGGCAGATGGACGCCTCAGTACCCCTCAGAAGAGAGTCTCCAACAACCACTACCCTTCGTTTCCTTCTGGTCACTGATTTCGCAACTATGGGGTACTTGAACTCTGGTTCTTCCCTTTCCAGGGATGCTTTCACCTCCTCCACTTCCAGGGCTGCATAATGGTTCTTCAATTCAAGGGCTGGAGAAGTTGGATTGGTGATTTTGCAGGCTCTGGTGACTGTTGTCCAACCATCGACATTCTGTTGGCACCCATCTTTTCTGTGCTGGAGAGCCTGGTTGCTGCAAGAAGCATCTCATCAATGTACTTCTCACTGTCTTGAATGCTCCTCAGCCTCGCCACCTCCTCTCTGAGTTCCTCCACTTGTTTCCTCAGAGCTTCAGCATGCAGGCACCCTGCACATGGAACCGGTTCTTCAACTGGCATTAGGACCTCTGTCTGGACCGAGGCAGAAGCTGTAACAGGGGCAACAGCTTTAGCAATACGATTTTTCCCAGCCATTGTTCTGTTTGTGGAGCTTAGGTATCTGTTAAAGCAAAAGAGAGAGATCTACCAAGTACCAGCTGGTTTCGCAGCTGTCCTTTCAGAGAAAAAGCAGTTAAATCTCTTTAATTATATTCAATATGTGCTGGTCCAATTCACTGTGATTTGCTAAAGGGGGAGGTGCCCTATAAAGCAAGACTGCTCACTAGGGGTGGGTGGGTGCCGGGGTGGGTAGGGAGGGAACTAACACCTGATTAGGTGTTAGCAGTTTCTGAATCTGAGGAGGTTACAGAGTTCAGCAACCTACTGTGCTCCAGTAAAGTTCCCCTAAAACAGCAAAAATGTAAGTAACCTTGCTTTTAAAAAGTATACACAAAACCCTTTTAAGAGCTCCCAGTCAGAGAGCTAGCAATGTAATAAAAAAAAAAAAAACCAAACAAAGAAACCCTCAAATCCTTACTTACTGTTTGATGTGTGGAGCCCTGGTTAGGAAAGCCTCAAAAGGGCAGGGCACAGGAGCCTTTTATGCAGGCTTCAACTGCACTCAGGAAACAGGCCCACAAACTCCTGATTAGGTGTTAGCAGTTTCTGAATCTGAGGAGGTTACAGAGTTCAGCAACCTACTGTGCTCCAGTAAAGTTCCCCTAAAACAGCAAAAATGTAAGTAACCTTGCTTTTAAAAAGTATACACAAAACCCTTTTAAGAGCTCCCAGTCAGAGAGCTAGCAATGTAATAAAAAAAAAACCAAACAAAGAAACCCTCAAATCCTTACTTACTGTTTGATGTGTGGAGCCCTGGTTAGGAAAGCCTCAAAAGGGCAGGGCACAGGAGCCTTTTATGCAGGCTTCAACTGCACTCAGGAAACAGGCCCACTAACTCCTGATTAGGTGTTAGCAGTTTCTGAATCTGAGGAGGTTACAGAGTTCAGCAACCTACTGTGCTCCAGTAAAGTTCCCCTAAAACAGCAAAAATGTAAGTAACCTTGCTTTTAAAAAGTATACACAAAACCCTTTTAAGAGCTCCCAGTCAGAGAGCTAGCAATGTAATAAAAAAACAAACAAACAAACAAAGAAACCCTCAAATCCTTACTTACTGTTTGATGTGTGGAGCCCTGGTTAGGAAAGCCGTTGGTGCTGCGGAGCAGCGCATTGTGGCACCGACAATATTGTGCTGGAAGGCAGGCCCAATTGCGGCAGTCGGGAGGCATGGCAGAAATTGCAGCACAGAGCTGCTGACAGCTTTGTGCACCCGATTGTTACCATCCCTTCCCAGGATTTACCACGGGGACCTGAGGTACCTGCTTTGATAGGCACTGCAGGACCTTTCCCTCGGTATATGTCAAGGGAACATACCTTGCCTATATTACAAAGATTTTCTCCTTATCGCACCTCATCATAGGTGGACCCTCCACCTTGCTGCCCCCAGCTGCCCCACCGCATCCATTGCTGCCACTGGCACCCCTCTCCAGGGCTGTTTTTGCCCTGGACTTCTGCTTTTGTATAAAGTGGAAGTCTGTGGTGCATGGGGGTGCCGAAGTAACAGATTGGGCAGAATGAAACTGCGACACAGCCCTGGAGACAGAGGATAAGTGATATGTCACAGTTTCAGGGGCAATTGCCAACACTGTTGTCTCCAGAGAGGGGTGTCAGCAGCGGCAAATAGCAGCAGTAGGTGCCTCCAGCGGGCCAACTCTCTAGACAACTGCCTAGTTTGCCTATTGGTAGCACTGGCCCTGACCAAATTGTTAAAAAGATTTTTTTATATTTACCTGCAGTCAGCAGTGCTGACTGGAGTCATGGATGTTTAAAATTACTGCAGTTCCCAGGTCCAAGGCTATCTGATCTGTATGTTTTCTGGTAATTTTCTAGAACAGGGGAGATTCTTCTTACCAGTGACATCATCCTGAGAGGCGACTACTCTGGAAAGGAAAATGCAACTAATATATAAACCGCATCTGAATGCCAAACTCTGTATATGGCTCATCACCACTGCACCAATAAGGATGGGTTAAGCAGTCTGCCCCAAGGAGGGCAGGAGGTGGCAGTTATCCCATCCCTCATACGTCTAAAAACAGCAATCTTCAAACAGGCTATAACAGGTGAAAATCCAAAATCACAGTCAACACAATCACCTGAATATCACAAAACATCGCTTCAAAACAAACTGTTTCTTCAACACTGGAACAATGATGACAAAAATCATTATCTTTATAACATATAATAAAAGAAGGGGAAAAGACATCTGTACTGTCCAAATACATGTTATTTGGACCCTAAATTGTGGTCCTGGGCACTCATCCTCATAGGTCATAAAAACCCTTTCACCAAAATATTTTTTTGTTTCAAAAATAAACAAACACACTCAGTGTATAAAATTATAAAATGCACACTTGGCTGTATATAACTTCCAGCCACTGCTGTCACACTTGGGATTGTTACACTCGACGTGGACATGTTTTGCAATCAAGCTGCTTCATGAATGTAGCCAACAAGCTGAAAATACACAAATATTTGTCATCTTACATTAAAAACACTGAAAAATTAATTCAGAACATTACCAAAAAGTCCAGGGAGTATGTATACTAAACCGTAGTAGCGGCTTCCATGCGATATCAGAGCTGCAGCCCCATTGAATCCAATGAGGCTGCGGCTCCGATATCACATGGAAGCTGCTACCACTGTTTAGTAAACATACCCCCAAGTGTTTATAAAATAAAACAAGTGTTTTGCCATTTACAAAACATTACCAAAAAGTCCCAATATTTATATCTAACAACTTAAAAGAAAAAAATCCTTTAGGGTATACTTTTTTTACTTAATGGTATTATGGAAAAGTTTATCAAAAACAAATCCAGATGTTTGTCTTACTCTTCCCATAGTAAAACATGCTACATAGTTATAATGAATAGGGGAAACCAGAATTATTATTATTTTTTTATTTTGTCTTTATGCAATTTTATCCAATACACCAAGAATATTACATCTTGTACATAAAGTCAGTGCTGATCTCAAACAGCCTAAACGGGAAAAAAACTAAAGCATACTGTTTTTTACTTAATGGCATTCATGAAAAGTTTATCAGGATCAAATCCAGATGTCTGTATTAGTCTTCCCATTCTAAAACATGCTGCATGACTATAGTAAATGGGGGAACCACAAGGATTTTAAAGCCAGCAGGAAAAATCGTCCCTAAATAGCTGTAATGGATAGGGGAACCACACATTGAATAATGATAATACTAGGAGGGCCACAATTACTTTAAAGCCAGCATGAAACATCTTCCTTGATAATATTCCTTTTCTCTAGGAAGAGAATCATTATACTGCCCCTTGAAGAAAAAAAGGAAAGAAAGGAAACATGACTCAAAAAGCCCTCATGCCATCAGGAGAGAGCCACTGGGTCAGCAGCTTTAGTAGAAGAGAGCAGAGGGGTAGGCGTCCCGATTGCCCTCCAACTCAGCAGTTTGCCATGTCCCTACAGTCTGACCTCTGATTGGGCTTTCCAAGACGAGGATTGGGCTGCAGGGACCCCCATGGCCTAGCTCACCTTGTTGGGGCTGACCTCCAGCACATCCCTCTGACCGTGAGGTAACTTATTCCACTTCAACGGAATAGGCCCTGTATGTCTGGGTTAGGTGTCACACCTACAGCCCACCCTCACTCCTCCCTTGTCCTGCCCCCTCCCGCCTTCACTCAAAGCTCCTCACACATTGGAATAGTGGCAAGGGGAATATCGAGGTCTGGAAAACCATGTCGGACATTCAGCCCCCGCTATTTGTGATCGGAATGACCCCCCCAAGCAAAAACTACTGTGTATTAGGGATATGCACTCATTTGAAATGACATAGAAAATATCATTAAAATTTCTTATTTTGTTTTTAATCCAAACACAACACTGAAAAATCCAAAATTCCGTTCTCTCCCCCAGGATCTGGATAGGTTTGGTAAATGTCTCTGATTGTATAATTAGACATGGTTTCACAGAATTTCTGGCTCAAGAACATGGCAAAAGAAAAATATTTGGAGTGAATTTCTACACCAAGAGTCAATAGATTCACAAGGCAAAAAAATCCATAAAGTTCCAGACCAGAAAAAGTTTGGGCTAACAAGGAAACAGGAAGATCACCAGCAATACAAGACTTAAGGGCAGGCTGGCTAAGGCCCTCCTCTATGGGAACATAATGGATCTTATTCTCCAAAGAAAACTGGTTTGGAACCAGGCTCTGACTATGAGGAAAAAAAATCATTTGTGCATTTTATTTGCCTGAAACCTCTGGTAACCTTTCAGCTTTCTTTTTTCATTTAGGGAGCAGCCACAACTACCTCTTAAATTAGCAAAATTGCCCTGAAATAAAAATTTATAAAAACAAAATGAAACAAAGCAAACATTTATTAAAATAAAATCAAACATAATAAACCTTGAAATGCCACAGGAAACACAACTAAATGACATTTTTTCCTTACATACTCCTACTCTGCATCACTTGATTTTAAAGGGAGACTTTGGAGTATGTTTACTAAGCAGCGGTAGTGGCTGCCATGCGATATCAGAGTCAATGAATTCAATGGGACCGCGGCTCCGATATCGCACGGCAGCCACTACCGCTGTTTAGTAAACATACCCCCTATGATAAAATTAGGGATTGAGTGTAAAAAAACTAAAAGGAACTATTACAGGGGTCAAAGATTTACATGAGACACAATCATTATTTAGAAAGTCCAACCAAACAATGGCTATAGACTGTTATTTAAGATAAGCAAATGTCCCAAACACAACACTGAAAAATCCAAAATTCAGTTCCAAAATCCAAAATCTCCCTAAATAACTTTGTCAATGAGATAAATATGTGAACTTTTTATCTTTATTGCATAATCTTTTATATCTATTTTTAGGAGGAAAAGCCTTGGAATCTCATGGCGTTAGTTAACAAAACATTCTTAAGAGCAAACATCAATTTTTAAATGTAATCATTGGTCATAAAACCTCCTTACAGTGTCCAGTGCAGTACACAGTATACAAAATCACAAAATGTGAAATTCTTTCAATATTGTAATGTTCAAAAGTCCACTTCAAAATACTGCAATAAATGGCTACTTACTTCACACAATGTCATAGTCCAATTGCACATCCCACTGGGGCAACTTATTGTTTCGAGTTCCATTAGCAAAACAGTAGAATTCTTTTGTGATTAAAACTTAAGACCTTCGCGTCAAGCTGCTTCACAGAAGTAGTAGAATTAATTTGTGGTTAGAACCTAAGTACTTTTCAACAAGTAATAGCTGTTTTTTTAAAGGTTTGCTGTGTTAATCCCGGCGCACCGCAGGGCCGGGTCCCGAGGCCGGCCTAATAACCGGGTCCCCGGGGCCCAGGCTTCGCCGGCGGCGGTTCCCGCAGGGGGTGTGGGGGGGGGGAAAGGCTGGATGTGGCGTCAGTGCGCCGTCCTCGCGCCTGTGTGGGGCAGCGTGATTGGCTGCCGGTGGTTTGGGGGCGGGGCAGAGCAGCAGGGAATACGGGGAGCGACCGCGTGGTCTCCCTCTTTTGCCGGCTCTTTGAGGAGAAAAGGTGTGTGGGGGTCCGCAGCGGTGTTTAAATTTAACATAAATAGGGCCTAGGCCGTTCGGCCGGTTGACTTAGGCTGTTGGGGAGGCGTCGAAATTGCGAGGGTCTATTTAAAAAAATAAATAAATAAAAGAAGACAGACGCGGCAGGCGGCTCATGTCATTGGGGGGGGGGGGCCTTGAGGTACATTAAAGGAACAGAAAGACAGGCTGGCTATCTGGGTGCCCTAGGGTTAAAAAAAACCCAAAAAACAAACACAAATAAATAAAATAA
The DNA here is from genome assembly GCA_033557465.1 of Ichthyophis bannanicus. Lineage (NCBI taxonomy): Eukaryota > Metazoa > Chordata > Amphibia > Gymnophiona > Ichthyophiidae > Ichthyophis > Ichthyophis bannanicus. The sequence goes on from CM066031.1 coordinate 1,492,121,926, forward strand.
CCCCCCCCCCCCAAAAAAAGGGGTTTGCCCTGTTGTGAGTGCCACGAGGATGGCACATACCTCCAAAGGGCAGGGGGTGGGTAGGAGGGGGCGGTCGGGTCGGTGGGAGCGAGGGCAGGCACTAGGGGGGCTGGGGAGCGCGGGCGTGCGGTGTCGGGGGTTTCCGGGCCAGCAGGCAGGAGGTCAGCTGCGGTGCGGGGGGCAGGGGGAGTGGGCAGGCAGCCGCAAGGCAGAGGCCTGCGGAGGGGAGCACGGCTGAGGGGGACAGTCCGTGGGGCTGCCCCTCCAATGTCGGGCCTAGCGGCCGTTGGGACCACCCGGACAGAGCCGGCAGACAAGGCCTGCGCAGACATGCCTGTGCCTTCCCAGGTTGAGCGGCAAAGTGGGGCGGTGGGTTCAGCTCCCGCCATGGGGGCAGTGGAGGGGGCGGGGCCGAGGCAGAGGGGTGGAGTGTTGACCGGTATGGGCTGGGGCCAATGGGAGCTCTTCTCCCTCCTCCGTTTCCGGGATTTTATACTCCCTCTCCGGCAGGCGTGCGCTTCCCGTCTCCTTCAGCTGCGGGGTCCCCCAGTCTTTGGTCTTTCGGGCCTGGGCACTGTACAGGAATGGGGCCGTGGGGGGTGGCTGGGGCGGGTGGGCTGGGGCTGGCCTTGGTGGGACAGGGTTCATGCAGGGGGGGGTTTAGCTGGGTGGGAGGCCGGCGGTATGGGCACCTTAGCTGGGAGTTGGGGTAGTGGGGGGAGTGGGTTGGCCGGGGCTTCTGGGTCTGCTGCTGCTGGCTTCTCTTTGTCTCTTCCTGTACAGGTGCCGGAGGGTGGTAGCATTTGTTCTACCATGTCGGACACGGGTAGAACTGGTGGTGGGACAGTGACAACCCCTGCGGTGGTGTAGCCCAGCGTGGAGGTGTCAGACCAGTCTGTGAGCCCACCAGCAGTGGCCAATCCGGAAGTGGGTGAGTATGTGGGCGGAGGGGATGGGGTGAGCATACAGGAGGTGGGCGTACCCGTCAGCAAGAAGGCGAAGGCGAAGCGCAGGCGGGGCCGCCGTTGCCGGCGTGATTCCTCATCTTCGTCGTCCTCATCCACGTCAGGCGAATCTTCCGGGGATTCGGCAGTAGTGGCAGTTGAGAGGGGTGTGGAGCATGGAGGCGCGGTGGTTCATTGTGCGGAGCTTTGGGAGGGTGTGCCGAGGAAGTTGCGGCGTCGGATCAAACGGCGCAGATATATTGATATTTTTCGCTTGCTGGAGGGGCGGAAATGCTCGGGGGAGAGCAGAAAAAAGCGTAAGGAGGACGAAAAAGCCGGGAGGGTGCGGAAGGTTTCCCGCAACACCATTAACTGGACTCGGGCCTTTTTAAGGTTGGCCAGCATTTGGGGTCATTATTATCTGGGGCAGTACGGTGCCCTGTTGGCTTACACGGATACGATTTTGGCAGCATCACAGGCCCATGACGGTTGGGCTTGGTTGAATTACGATGAGGAGTTTAGAGATATGATGGAGGAAATTGGGCAGCTTTCCTGGGGGATAAAAGACATTAATTTGTGGCTCACGCAAATGTCGGCAAAGAGCAGGGTGGGGGGTGCGGCGGGGGCAGAGGGCAAGCCGGTGGCTCAAATGGCTTCGGTGGGCTTATGGCCCTTTCGAGCGCCCGAGGTCCCTGCTACACAGCCGAAGGGGAACGGTGGGGGGGGGGGGGGTGGCGACTTGTGCTGGCGTTTCAACTAATCGTCGTGTCCCTTCCCAGATTGCAAGTTCAGGCACGCCTGTTCTCTCTGCAGGAGTGGACATTCGGCCACAAAATGCAGCTGAAAAATGGTGGGGGGAGCCTCAGCAGGGGGTAAGTGAAGGAGTGAGCTTGGCGTTGGCTCCTACGCCCATCAGAGTCACTTCCATGTGTCCTTGGTTAGTTCATTATGGGAGGTCTCGTCGGGGGAGGGCGTGGAGGATGATTTTGTCAGGGTTTGTGGAGGGCTTCCGCATCCCGTTGGAGGGTATGGTAGAGGGCAGGCGGGCTAGGAACGCTAGTTCTGTAAGTGCACTGGCCGACGTCGTGCATAGGAAGATCGTGGCCGAATGTACATTGGGCTGCATTGCTGGACCTTTTCAGGAGCCTCCTTTTTCCCCTTTTGTGGTTTCGCCATTGGGGGTTGTGCCGAAAAAGGAGCCGGGTAGTTATAGGTTAATTCATAACTTGTCCTGTCCGCCTGGCAATTCGGTAAATGACCACATTCCTAGGGAGTTGTGCACGGTGCGTTATGCTTCTTTCGATGCGGCGGTTGCATTGGTACGGCAGTGTGGGTGCGGGGCCCTGATGGCGAAGGTTGACATTGAGTCAGCTTTCCGTTTGTTGCTGGTGCACCCCTCGGCATTCCCGTGCCTGGGGTTTCAGTTCGACTCGCGGTTTTACTTTGATAAGTGCATGCCCATGGGCTGTTCGATATCGTGCGCTTACTTTGAGGCCTTTAGTACGTTCGTACATTGGGTCTTGGAGCAGCAGATGGGTTTTTCCACCATCATCCACTACCTAGATGATTTCTTCTTCGTGGGACCTGGCCAGGCCGAGACGTGTGCCGCATTGTTAGAAGCTTTTCAGCGCCTGGCGGGTGACTTTGGAATCCCTATAGCATCCGACAAAACTGTAGGTCCAGTAACGTGCCTTACCTTCCTAGGAATAGAGATAGATTCGGGGGATATGGTGGTGCATTTGCCGGGGCACAAAGTTGAACGGCTGAAGGAATTGGTGGGGGCAGTACGCTCTGTGAGCAAGACTACCCTCAAGGTTCTACAGTCCCTGGTCGGGCATCTCAACTTTGCGTGTCGGGTTATTCCTATGGGGCGCCCCTTTGCTCGGCAGTTGTCCTTGGCAATGGTGGGGGTGCAGAAGCCCCATCACCGTATTCGGGTGTCGATCGGAATGTGGGAAGATTTACGGGTCTGGGATGCTTTTTTAGCCAATTTCAATGGCTGCTCGGTTGTGCAGTTGCCGGAGCTGACGAACGCGGATCTGCAACTGTTTACAGATGCGGCGGGTAGTTCCGGATTTGGGGCTTACTGCCAGGGGGCTTGGTGTGCTGCGGCTTGGCCTGCCGACTGGGTGGCGGCTGGGTTGACCCGCAACATTACCTTTTTGGAATTGTTCCCCATTGTGGTGGTGCTGTGGGTGTGGCCAGAGCGGTTATGGAACAGGCGGGTACTTTTCTGGTGTGACAATACCGTGGTGGTGGAGGTTATCAACTGCTTGTCGCCCAAGTGTGCGAGAGTAGCAGCACTGACGAGGGTGTTCGTTTTGGCTTGTCTGCGGTTAAATGTCACAGCGAGGGCATGACATGTGCCGGGCACTCAGAATTCCATTGCTGATGCTTTGTCCCGTTTTCAGTGGTCTCAGTTCCGGCTGTTGGCTCCAGATGCAGAAGAAATGGCCTCCGTGATGCCGGATCATCTTTGGCAGGTTGGGACCCTGGCTTGATGGCGTTGTTGGCGGCGTCGGTGGCACGTGGAACATGGGAAAAGTATTTGCGTGGATACTCTCAGGTGAGTAGATTCTTGGGTATGTTGGGATGGTGGGGAGGGCGAGTTCCGGATGAGTTTATGGGTCAATTTGTGGTTTGGGCGAAAAAGGGGGGCTGGAGCAGATCGGCGGTTATGTCGGCGATAGCTGGGTTCTCCTTTTTCTGTAAGGTGGCCGGGTGGGGTAACCCTCATGTAGCTTTTTTGATGAAGCGCTTGTTGGTTGGGTGGGCAAGGGGGGGACCCCGCTTACGCGATTGGCGGCTGCCGGTGTCGCATGAACTGTTACTTCAGATTTGGGAGGCGCTCCCGCAAATTTCGGTTTCGGATTTTGAGTCTGTGCTCTTTCGCGCGCTGTTCGTAACTGAATTTTTCGGAGCTTTCCACGTGTGCGAACTGGTGCTGAGGTCTGCGAGAGCGGGTGCATTTGGGGGCTTGGATGTTAGGCATGTGGCACTGGATGGGGCTCAGGTGCGCATATATATCCCGCGCTCCAAGACCGATCAGGTGGGAAAAGGGGGTTGGGTGATACTGAGGGCCATATTTCCTTTGCCATCCTGCCTGATGCACAACCTGCATCTCTATTTGCAGCGGCGTTCAAGTGCTCCAGGTTATCTGTTTCTTCATGAGAATGGGAGGCCGGTGACGCAGTTCCAGTTTACAGCTGTGTTGCGTTTGGCGTTGCGCCGATTAGGTTGTGATGAGAGGCGTTTTGCCTCGCACTCCTTTAGGATCGGTGCTTCTACAAGTGCGGCAGCAGCGAGACTTGAAGGGAGAGTCATACAGCGCATCGGCTGGTGGCGCTCAGGCGCCTACGAAGGATATGTCCGGCCACTGGCATCCTGAACTGGGCTACGAGCGGTCAGGCAGGTTGGGGCGGTCTGACATGAGCTCATGCAGTGTGCTGTTCCTGCGGGGGTGGGGGGGGGGTTGGGGTGGAGGACTTAATCTCTATATTCCTTTTGCAGAGTTGCCTGCTGGTTGCAGCCCGCTTTGTCTTCTTACAGATGGGGTCTTCCCCGGAGAGTGGTGGATCATCGGCCATTCCTTCATTTACAGGGCCAAACGCCAGGCGTTGTTGCGGCCTCTGGGAGGGCACCTTGGCCTGGCGGCATCGGGAGTCCGGCTGCATTGGATGGGAGAGCGTGGCATGAGATGGGGTCAGCTGGTGCCCTTCATTCAGTCAGAAATCGGACGGCGGCAGCGGCCAGTCGGGCGGCAGCGGCCAGTCGGACGGCAGCAGCGGCCAGTTGGGTGGCAACGATGTGTCAAGCTGGTCTTGTAGGCAGCTCATTCGAGCGGTGCAGAAGGACATTGGACTTTTGTGTGATCTACTTCCGGGGGTTGCCATTATTTGGTCTGATATCATCCCGCACCCGGCCTGCTGGTTCCAGAGGCGGTGGTCCCGTGGCTTGGTCAAGATTAACCGGCAGATCGGGCATTGGGTAAAGCAAATCGGCGGGAGGCAGGTCTTGCACCAGTGGGCTGAGGTGCGGTGCTTGGGGCTGTATCGCACGGATGGGGTGAATCTGGCCCCGGTGGGACAAGACTTGCTACTCAATGACTGGCAGGAGGTCCTTGAGGGTTGGGTTTGGTCGCAGCTTTCTTCAGGGGGGGCGGCACAAGGATAGGTGGGGCTACCTTGTGCCGGTGGCGGGGTAGCGAGCTAGCGCTCGTCGACCCGGTGGGACATATAAGGCTGATGCCACATTGAAGGGAGCGGGGTGCTCCTTGGGTGGGGAGAGACAACACTGTTGGGGTCTCTGCCCGGTGGAAGGCAACTGGAGCCTGCCTTTGCTAATAATACGGCGAGGCGGGAGGTAGGGGGAATGGGGGGAGGATGATGCACCACCTTGCTAATATACGGCTGGTGGGGGGCATCATCCGGATCGGGAGGGGGGGGGTTGGCGGGGAATGTTATTTGAAATTTGAAGTTTGTATTGGCCCATGTTGGGCCGGTGTTGGATTTGTTAATAAAGCTGCGACCAAAATGGTTATTCCAAATATGCTAGTGTGGCGTGTTTTATGCAGATGGGGATCGGGGGGGGGGGTGAGGGGACAAGGTGGGGTTAGGTGTCTGTATGGCAGCAGGCGAACCGGGCATCCGGATAACCTGGTTAATCCTGGCGCGCCACAGGGCCGGGTCCCAAGGCCGGCCTAATAACCGGGTCCCCGGGGCCCAGGCTTCGCCGGTGGCAGTTCCCGCAGGGGCAGGGGTGGGGGGGGGGGGAAAGGCTGGACGTGGCGTCAGCGCACCGTTCTCACGCCTGTGTGGGGCGGCGTGATTGGCTGCCGGTGGTTTGGGGGCAGGGCAGAGTGGCAGGGAATGCGGGGAGTGACCGCGTGGTCTCCCTCTTCTGCCGGCTCTTCGAGGAGAAAAGGTGTCCCAGCCCACCCACCCATGCGTCATGGTGTGGGAGTGGTGGGGGGGGGGGTGGTTGTCGCAGCTGGGTAGGGGGGGGGAAGGGAGTGCTGGGCGGGGTAGCGAGCTAGTGCTCGTCGACCCAGCGGGACATATAAGGCTGATGCCGCATTGAAGGGAGCGGGGTGCTCCTTGGGTGGGGAGAGACAACACTGTTGGGGTCTCTGCCCGGTGGAAGGCAACTGGAGCCTGCCTTTGCTAATAATACGGCGAGGCGGGCGGTAGGGGGAATGGGGGGAGGATGATGCACCACCTTGCTAATATACGGCTGGTGGGGGCATCATCCGGATCGGGGGGGGGGGGGCGGTTGGCGGGGAATGTTATTTGAAATTTGAAGTTTGTGTTGGCCCATGTTGGGCCGGTGTTGGATTTGTTAATAAAGCTGCAACCAAAATGGTTATTCCAAATATGCTAGTGTGGCGTGTTTTGTGGAGATGGGGATCGGGGGGGGGGGGGGCGTTGAGGGGCCAAGGTGGGGTTAGGTGTCTGTATGGCAGCAGGCTAACTGGGCATCTGGATACCCTGGTTATGTTTTTTGTACTATTTTATTTCTAATGTTTTACACTAATCCATCCAGAATGTAAAATAAATCAAAATAAATAAATATTCCAAGCATTAAAAAAGGTTGAAGGAAGGTCAAACAGCGTTCCAATGTTGATATGGCAAGAAGACACATATTTTTCTCCTGTTTTATAAACACATAGTTTCCCATGGTGCCCTTTTACTAAAGGGCACTGAGCAGTTACCGTGAGTTGTAGCATGCTCTATTTGTGTGCGGTGACTCATAGTAACTGTTACTGTGGGGCCAGCATAGTTATCATGGCCCAATTTCCTAACTAACTGTGCTTTGCACATTGGGGTGGTAAGTAGATAGCGTGGGGAAGAGAGTGGGCACGGTGAGTGCCTTACAGGCAATGCACCATAAAGGGCAGTAAGTGCACCTGTGCTATTTTTAGGGCACATTAGGACAGGGTGCACTGCGTTAACCACCAGGAGCATGCTTTCCATACCTCCGAAGATTTATGTGGTAGTTTGCATGTAATGCGCCATGGTTTTGGGTGCTATCAGCATGTTAGATGAGTTAGGTACCATATCACCCTTTAGTAAAAGGGTCTCTATGTGACTTTATAATAAAATACTAGCACAATTCTTGCAGAAATTGTGCCTACATTGAAGGCACTGGCATTAGCGTCTATTTGGGAGCAGGAATAAACATTAGCTGGGAAGCATGCATACATTTTATAAAATAAGCGTGTAAATTGTGACTCCACTCTTGCTCCACCCAAACTCCTTCTTTTGACATGCCTATTCTAAAGTAATATTCAAGCGCCTAAGTGCATTTTGTATACTTTTACTTGATCTCATTTTACGAGGCCTTTTCCGCATGTAAATCAATGATTTAAGCATGAAAAAGGTTTATAAAATTACCTTCATAAAGGCTAGTGATCAAACTATTATGATTCTTGATAGGATTTGAGCTGGATCACATTAAACCCTAACCCAGCACAAGGGCTCATTAACAAACATCATTTATTTATTTAGGCATTTCAGTCAAAAAAAGCTGTTCTATGCAAATAGTGCTTTTATGGACATGACGGAAAACAATTATTCTAATCACCACTGATTTAATGTTGTTGAGCCAGCTATTACTTCCAAGCTTCCCTTTTTGTTTGCACTTCTGTATCACAGTAAAATGTGCTGTCTAGAGATTTATGGCTTGTTAAGTGCCTACATTATTATAATATGTTTTAGGTAATGGTTAGCTCTAACAGAGTCTACATATGATACTTTCAAATGCTTTGTATAAGATATACTAAGTACGATAAGCCAACTTAATGTGTGGGCATTTTTTAATCTGTCATGCATGAGATATATTTTGTACTGTGCTAGTCTTCTCTGACTTTTGTCCCACTCAAATCTGATTTTCCCCCTATCCATAGCTCTCATCTCCAGCCTACTTTCCACTCATGCATTCTACCTACACCCACTTCCAAATGTGCATTTTAATCTTACATTTATTTATTTATTTATTTATTTAGTTTTCTATTCCGCCATTTCAGATAATCAAAGTGGTTTATAATGAAACGAAAAGCATTACATTATAACATTAACATTAGAACCTATTACATAAAACATTTTAGAAGATGGATGAGTAACATTATCAATAGGATAACTTATATTCAGCGCAACACATAATTAAAGGAATTGAATATCATAAGACTAAACCTTTTTACAATATGGTCTCAGGTTGTGTGGATTCATAAAATTCAGTTATCGTGAGATTAACGTTTTTACAAGGAGGATGAAAGTGTACAGATATGGATTGAGAGGAATGGTTAAAAATGCTATGTTGGGTGGAGATTTTCAGGTTCCATGGACATACCAAAGTGCTCAGTGATTAAGTGTGTTTTGAGATCTTTTCAAAATTTGTACAAGTCAGTGGTGGATCTTAAATTCTCCAGAAGAGTGTTCTATAATATTGGGGCAGTGAGGGAAAAAACTCTGTTACTTGTGACATGATTCATCCTACGGTTCTATGAGGAAACAGTTAGGGTATTTTGGGTACAACCTCTTTGTAAGTGATCATTTGAGGATATTTTTGGAGAGAAATGATGGTGTAATGTTCCTTATAAGTTTTAAAGATGGTTGTAAGCAACTTGTATCTGATTCTGCTTTGAACTGGTAACCAGTGGAGGTTGTATAATATTGGGGTTATGTGCTCTGAGATACGTATTTTATATGTTATACATGCGGCCATATCTTGTGCTATCTGAAAACTGTGTAATGCTTGCTTAGGAAGTCCTTGGTATACTGTATACTGTACTGTTACAATAATCTATGTCAGGGAATATCATAGTTTGGAGAACTGTTCTGAGGTCATAATTAGTTAGTAGAGGCCACAAGTGTTGTATCATCCTCAATTTGTTATATATTGTCCAAGTGGTCAACTTGGTATGGGATATCAAACTTATGTTTGGTCAATGATAACTCCTAAATATTTTACTTCGGATTTTATTTTTAAGATAGCATTTTTGACTTGAATGTTCAGCAGTGGGGTGAGGTTTTGGTTTTTGGTAATGAAAAGAACCTCTGGTTTTTTTTTTTAATGTATCATTAAGTTATGGGATTTTAACCATTGTGAAATATTATTAAAGCAGGTAGTCAGACGTTCGAAGTTAGGATTTATTATATCAAAGGGCAGATAGTTAGCATTATATTGTCCGCATATCTGAAATAATTAATATTAAATTTTTGAATTATAAATAAATACATAGTACAGTGGATAGGACAGAGCCTTGGGGTAGGCCTTGTTGTTAGCCATAAAGTGTAGATGTATTTTGACCAATTCTAACTTGTTTTGAGTGGTCAGATAAATAGGAATGGAACCAGCAAAATGTGGTGCCAAGAATCCCTATTTGTTTTAGTCTATCCAGCAGGATTTTATGATAGCTGGAATCAAAAGCAGCAGCAATGTCTAAAATGATTAAGATGAAGGCTTGTTTTGAGTTATTTATAGCCTTTATCAAATTGTTTGAGGAGATAAAGAAGCATACCTTTGCCTCATGCTCTTAGCATGCACACCTTTGTGCCATGATTTTAGTATGACCTATTATGGAGTGGAGGAGTGGCCTAGTGGTTGGGGCAAGGTACTTCAGGCCAGAAGGTCAGGGGTTCAAATCCCACTAGAGGACAGCAACCTTGGGCCAGAAGGACTGGGGTTTCTAGTCCCATAGGTGCTCCTTGTGGTCTTGGGCAAGCCACTTAACCCTCCATAGCCCATGTTCCCTGTAAAATAGTTATCTCCAAGTTATAATGCCCTGTTCAATGTAATTTCAGTTTGTTCAATGTAAACTGCACTGATGCAGAATAGCACAGTATATAAGAGAATGTAAATAAATCTATCTTAGTTTGTCTATCTTGTTGAAAAAACAGTTTTAATACTATTTGATATTTTTGAGGTTCTTTTTGTTTGTTGTTATGGCTGTAGGGCCCAATTTTCATCTGGGCGGTGCTATGTGCCGCTTCGGTGCATAGCCCGCCCCCTTCCACCTAACCCGGATTTTCAATGCTGGGGTCATATGTGGCCCCAGCATGGAAAATCCAGGTCTCACTGCACAACCCAGAAGCTGCAGGAACTAGCCAGCTAGCACCGATTTTCGATGCTACCTGCTTAGTCCCTGCCCTTGAAAGATAGGCAATGAAAAACCTCGCCTATCTTTAAAGTGCAGAGGGCTAAGCAGGTAGCATCAAAAATCAGTGCTATCCAGTTAGCCCTTTTCTCCACTCCTTCTCTGCCCCAGAATGCCCCTAACTTGCACCGATGCTAACCGCATAATATCTGGGAGCGTTAGGGACTTATCTGGGATTTTCAAAGGGCACTACCCATGTTGGTGCCCTTTGAAAATCCCAGATATGGCATTTACATGGGTAACTAGGCAGTTCACCATGTAAATGCCTTAGAAAATGCCGCCCATAATGTCTTGACTTTTTTTTGTTGTATCTCCTTTTAAGCCCTATTTTGTAAAGGTAGAGATTCATCGCTAGGTGAGACAGAAGAACATAAGATATGCCATACTGGGTCAGACCAAGGTCCATCAAGCCCAGTATCCTGTTTCCAATCTAGGTCATACGTACTGTGATGAGGAGAGTATGGTTGAGTCTATGGAAGTGGAAGAAAATCAGACACTTACCTTTAAAGAAAGAGGCAGGCAAGGAATCAGTAGCTCTCAAAGTGCAGGCAAGAAAAAAAAAAATCCGCTGCCGGGGACTCTCCACCCGCCCCCCCCGGAGCTCCTGCCCAATCCGGGCAGTGGGAGCCAGCAGCCCGATTGAATTTAAGCGGCGTCCCTTACTGCAGAAGGGAGCCGCTGCCGGGGACTCTCCACCCGCCCCCCCGGAGCTCCTGCCCAATCCGGGCAGTGGGAGCCAGCAGCCCGATTGAATTTAAGCGGCGTCCCTTACCGCAGAAGGGAGCCGCTGCCGGGGACTCTCCACCCGGCCCCCCCCCCGGAGCTCCTGCCCAATCCGGGCAGTGGGAGCCAGCAGCCCGAATGAATTTAAGCGGCGTCCCTTACCGCAGAAGGGAGCCGCTGCCGGGGACTCTCCACCCGCCCCCCCGGAGCTCCTGCCCAATCCGGGCAGTCGGAGCCAGCAGCCCGATTGAATTTAAGCGGTGTCCCTTACCGCAGAAGGGAGCCGCTGCCAGGGACTCTCCACCCGCCCCCCCCGGAGCGCCGGCCCAATCCGGGCAGTGGGAGCCCGCAGCCCGATTGAATTTATGCGGCGTCACTTACAGCTGAAGGGAGCCGCTGCCGGGGACTCTCCACCCGCCCCCCGGAGCTCCTGCCCAATCCGGGCAGTGGGAGCCAGCAGCCCGATTGAATTTAAGCGGCGTCCCTTACCGCAGAAGGGAGCCGCTGCCGGGGACTCTCCACCCGCCCCCCCGGAGCTCCTGCCCAATCCGGGCAGTGAGAGCCAGCAGCCCGATTGAATTTAAGCGGCGTCCCTTACCGCAGAAGGGAGCCGCTCTGGGGGACTCTCCACCCGCCCCCCCGGAGCTCCTGCCCAATCCGGGCAGTGGGAGCCAGCAGCCCGATTGAATTTAAGCGGCGTCCCTTACCGCAGAAGGGAGCCGCTGCCGGGGACTCTCCACCCGCCCCCCCGGAGCTCCTGCCCAATCCGGGCAGTGGGAGCCAGCAGCCCGATTGAATTTAAGCGGCGTCCCTTACCACAGAAGGGAGCCGCTGCCGGGGACTCTCCACCCGCCCCCCCCGAGCTCCTGCCCAATCCGGGCAGTGAGAGCCAGCAGCCCGATTGAATTTAAGCGGCGTCCCTTACCGCAGAAGGGAGCCGCTGCCGGGGACTCTCCACCCGCCCCCCCCGGAGCTCCTGCCCAATCCGGGCAGTGGGAGCCAGCAGCCCGATTGAATTTAAGCGGCGTCCCTTACCGCAGAAGGGAGCCGCTGCCGGGGACTCTCCACCCGCCCCCCCGGAGCTCCTGCCCAATCCGGGCAGTGGGAGCCAGCAGCCCGATTGAATTTAAGCGGCGTCCCTTACCGCAGAAGGGAGCCGCTGCCGGGGACTCTCCACCCGCCTCCCCGGAGCTCCTGCCCAATCCGGGCAGTGGGAGCCAGCAGCCCGATTGAATTTAAGCGGCGTCCCTTACCGCAGAAGGGAGCCGCTGCCGGGGACTCTCCACCCGCCCCCCCGGAGCTCCTGCCCAATCCGGGCAGTGGGAGCCAGCAGCCCGATTGAATTTAAGCGGCGTCCCTTACCGCAGAAGGGAGCCGCTGCCGGGGACTCCCCACCCGCCCCCCCGGAGCTCCTGCCCAATCCGGGCAGTGAGAGCCAGCAGCCCGATTGAATTTAAGCGGCGTCCCTTACCGCAGAAGGGAGCCGCTGCCGGGGACTTTCCACCCGCCCCCCCGGAGCTCCTGCCCAATCCGGGCAGTGGGAGCCAGCAGCCCGATTGAATTTAAGCGGCGTCCCTTACCGCAGAAGGGAGCCGCTGCCGGGGACTCTCCACCCGCCTCCCCGGAGCTCCTGCCCAATCCGGGCAGTGGGAGCCAGCAGCCCGATTGAATTTAAGCGGCGTCCCTTACCGCAGAAGGGAGCCGCTGCCGGGGACTCTCCACCCGCCCCCCCGGAGCTCCTGCCCAATCCGGGCAGTGGGAGCCAGCAGCCCGATTGAATTTAAGCGGCGTCCCTTACCGCAGAAGGGAGCCGCTGCCGGGGACTCCCCACCCGCCCCCCCGGAGCTCCTGTCCAATCCGGGCAGTGGGAGCCAGCAGCCCGATTGAATTTAAGCGGCGTCCCTTACTGCAGAAGGGAGCCGCTGCCGGGGACTCTCCACCCGCCCCCCCGGAGCTCCTGCCCAATCCGGGCAGTGGGAGCCAGCAGCCCGATTGAATTTAAGCGGCGTCCCTTACCGCAGAAGGGAGCCGCTGCCGGGGACTCTCCACCCGCCCCCCCCCCCCCGGAGCTCCTGCCCAATCCGGGCAGTGGGAGCCAGCAGCCCGATTGAATTTAAGCGGCGTCCCTTACGGGCGCGCCCGCGCCTGGCGGGCCCGCACCTGAGGGCCTCGCCAGAGGGCCCTTTGGCGTGGCCCTTAGGCGCGGCACCAAGGCGCACAACAACCACCAGACAAAGCCCAAACTACAGAAAACCACCGCGGCAAGGAACTCCACAAGACAAACACCTAAACCGGAAGATCCAGGACTCCGACTGATTCACAGAAAAGACCACGCAACTACAAAAACACAGGTACTTAGGTACACCATGCCGCCCCTCCTAACCCCCATTTACTCGCTCACACCTATCCTAGCACTATACCCCCACCCAACCACACTCATCAATCCTCCCATCATAGACACACTAACCCACACAACAGCCTCTCCACAGACGCCATACCCTCACACAACCACCCACATTGACCTCCCACACACAGGCACTACAGCACCGCAACCCACAAACATCTGCGGCACCACACACACCCACACACACACTCACACCACACTCCACCCCATACCACCAATCCCAAAAGCCACCCACACCTCTCCATTTCACTCATAAACGCACGCTCTGCACGGAACAAACACCACATGCTCCACGACCTGATCACAACAGAGAAGATTGACATCCTATGCATAACCGAAACCTGGCTGACAGAAACTGACACGGTAATAATGAACTAGCTGACACCAACCGGATACAGCCTCCATCACTGTTCCCGAACGCACGCGAGAGGCGGAGGCGTAGCCATCATCGCGAAAGACATTCTCCACCTACGGACCCACGCTGCTGAGACCTCCAATGAAGCAGACATCCTCACCCTCACTAAAAAACACATCACAATATGCCTGGTCTACAGAACACCCGCCGCAAACTCCGACCTTCCAAGGATACTACACCTCATCTCTGAAAGCATTGACCCAGCAAAAGACCCAATTATCTTGGGAGATTTCAATCTCCCATCCCTCCAAAGCACACAAACAGAAACATTCCTTAATGCCATGACTGCAATGGACCTCACACAGATCATCAACGAACCAACGCAAGAAAAAGGAAATACACTGGACTTCATATTTCTGAACTCCCAAACAGCCTCCTCATGCAGCAGTCCAACAATCATACCAGTACCATGGTCAGACCACTACATCATCCACCTCTCTCATGCATATCAACCAAACACAAGCAGAGGAAACGCACAACACACAAGAAGATTCAAAGCATTCAGCAGAGAAGATTTCCTGACGCTAACCCTACCTAACCTACTTACGAACTCCAACAACCTTGATGACCTCATAAACAACTGGAACACTACAATTTCCTCAGCATCCAACGCAACTACAAGCAAAACCAGCAACAAACCCATCTCCTCAAAGGCCCGCTGGTTCACCCCTGACCTCCGCAGACTAAAAACAAAACTTAGAAGAGCAGAAAGAAAATGGAGGAAAACCAAAAATGAAATGGACAAAAAGCAATACACCTATGAACTCACTAATTACCACACAGAGACCGACAATGCGAAGAAAAACTACCACGCCAAAATCATCACGTCAGCTTGAAACAAACCTCGAGAACTCTTCCAAATTGCCAAAAAACTAACAAAGGCACCAACCACTTCCGATCAACTCCCAGATATCCCCTCGGATCTTCTGGCACGACAATACAAACAATTCCAACAACCTCGCCTCTGTGCTACGGCGGCAAAGACAAACCCTTACACCAGAATCAACACCGCCTGGAGTACATTCAATGAAACCTCAAAAGAAGAGATCTCTTCCACCATCTCCTATCTGAACACTACTACCTCCCTGCTGGACCCCTGCCCTACGGAATGGATAAAGAGGACAAAAGAAGACCTGAGTGCACCATTAACCCACATCATAAACGAATCCTTTAAACAAGAATACATACCAGACGCCCTCAAGACATCAATCATTCGACCAACAATAAAAAAGAACAACCTGGACCCACTAGACCCCACCTCCTACAGACCAGTTGCAAGCCTTCCCCTTACCACCAAGATAATGGAAAAGATAGTCCAACGTCAGCTTCAAGATCACCTGGACACCAACGACATACTAGACCCACAGCAACACGGATTCCGACCACTACATGGAGTTGAGACTCTCATGACCATTCTAATGAACACCCTCATCATTGGAACCCAAGAGAAACAATCCGGATACATCCTGATATTTCTAGATATATCAGCGGCCTTTGACACAATCTCCCACGAAATCCTCATAAACAGACTCCAATCAATTGGAATCAAAGACACTGTACTCCAATGGTTCAGATCCTATTTAACCAACAGACAGCAACGAATACGCACCCTCTCCGAGACCTCAACCCCCTACCAACAACATCAAGGAGTACCCCAAGGGTCCACCTTATCAGCCATGCTGTTCAATATATACCTCCGTCCACTATGCTCAATCATCCGCACCCACAACATCAACTTCCACATATACGCCGACGACATAATGCTCTACGCACCGATTACAACCACCAATCCAAAAAACGACCAGCTAACAGCCTGCTTCAACGACATAGCCAACTGGCTACAAGAGAACAACTTATCCATCAACATGAAGAAAACCGAAGCCCTTATAGTAACAAAAGAACATGACTTCAAACCACCTACCCACTTCAACATGGGAACCACACAAATCCAAATCCAGCCCCAAATAAGGTATCTAGGCGTGATCATTGACCAGGCCCTCACCTTTAAACCACAAATCAACAAAACCGCTGGGACAATATTCCACAAAGCTAAAACTGTGCAACATCTCCGACCCCTTCTGGAACCCCACTACTTCAGGACAGTAATGCAAGCGGTAATGCTACCTCATCTGGATTTCTGCAACATAATTTACCATGGACTACCCGCCTCACACACCAACCCCCTCCGAACTGCCTTAAATACCACAGCAAGGATTATTCAGAATGCGAAAAAAACGGGATCACATCACCCCGATCCTAAGAGATCTCCACTTCCTGCCAATTCCAGCAAGAGTAAAGTACAAAGCGATCCTACTCATCCACAAGACTATCCACCAAACACGGAACACCTCACTCCACCACCTTCTGCCTCGCCCATCTCACAACAGATCAACCAGACAATCCTCCAATAACTCCATTGTCGTCCCCCACAAAAGAACCAAGTCCACACAACGGACCTGCAACAGAGCCTTCGAACTCTTTGCCCCATCCCTCTGGAACTCTTTACCAAACCACATCAGAAACAATGATGACATCACATCATTCAAGAAACAGCTGAAAACAATCCTATTCCGTGAACACCTTTGATCAGAATCTCCACCCTATCCACACGATCTAATACCTAGACTCAGCAGAAGTGTACATGTCTATGTCCACCCAAATCATTAATTGTTGTCCACCTAAATCATTAATTGTTGTCCCTGGTGATGGCCCCACCCTGTAAAATACTACCCCCCCCTCTCATGTTATATGTTACACCGCTTTGACCCGGTGAAAAGCGGTATATAAATGCAGTTAAATAAATAAAAATAAATTAAAAAAAAACACGCAGCTACTGAGGACAGGACACACCCAAGCTCTGCTAATCTAAGGGCAGGCTTGGAAACTAATGAGAGACACCTGGGGGAAGGACAGTGCACGGTAATTCAGAGACACTCTTATAAACCCAGGGAAACAGAAGGAAGTCAGACTCAGCTTGAGAAGGGCAGCACCACGGGAAGAGAGTCTCAGCCTGAGAGAAGGCAGCACACGAAGCGACACCCTGGAAAGGGAGAGACAGGGAAGCAGCATGCTGGAGAATTCAGTGGTGAGAGAAGCACCAGAGAAAGGCCCAGAGAGTTCACCGTGGAGGAGAACGGTGGAGACTTCCGAGGGATTCTCAGAGGTGAAAGCCCTAGTCAGAAAGAAAGCCAGGATTGCAAGGAAACTGCAATTGGTTTTAAAACTAGGAGAGCTGTGCCAGAGAGAAGTGCTGATAAGGGTCAGGCTGCAGTGCCAACCGTTCCTGAACCAGCTAAAGAGCTGCATCTTTCAAAAAGGTGCGTGAATAAAAGGGTAGCCAAAAGTGCCGTAAGCCAGTTAGAGGCATTGTGTCATTTGATGCAAGAAAAGAATCTCCACGTTCCTGGTGGAAACCTTGTGCATAGGGAAAAGCCTCAGTGGAGAAAGGTTCTGGAACGTTTAGAGAATATTAAGCCTGAAGTTTTTCATGTTGGCTTAAAGCCAGATTTACTGGACACAGGTCCCGAGGAAATGCAGATAGACTATTATGAATCTGATGAGGGGTCTGAAGATTCAATAATGGATTGTTCTCTGTGCCAGAAGGCAGAATAAAAAGTTCTTGGATAAAAGAAGGGAAAAGCCTATCCCCTGAATGTCCTAGAAGGCAGTGTGAAAACAGGGAGAAATGTGTTTAGCCAGGAATGCTAAAGAACCCTGTTGCTGATGAAAGGATACTTCTTTTCGGTTTGAAGAGAAGAGAATCCTTGCTTGATTGCTGAATGATTTGAAAAACAGCGACACATGTTAAAAAGCTACATAAAGCAGTTTCATTGTTTGGTTTGGTATAAACGCCTATGGATTATTGTTTGGAGAAAAGAATCCTGTTTGTTTTGCGTTGAGCCTTAATGCTCTTTAGAAAAAGAAATAAATTCCTGTGTTTTGCCTTGTAAACCCTCTGTCTCCACGCTACTTGTTTTTCTAAACAACACAACTACAAATCCCAGCAGGCCCGGCGCTGGATGAGGAAGAAAACTCTTTAATTAGAGGACTAACAAGTGCAGCCCTAGGCTTATAGGCTGTTGCCTGGGCCAGGGACCTCCACAGTACCTAGCAGTTTCCCCAAAAGACACAGGTTACACAATGCTTGTATTGGGTCAAACATTGATATCCTGGGTCCCTTCTTAATAATGGTTTATGGACCTTTCCTCCAGGAACTTGTCCAAACCTTTTTTAAGCCCAGCTACACTAACAGCCTTTACTACATCCTCCGGTAACAAATTCCAGAGTTTGATTACACGCTGAGTGAAAAAAAAATTTCTTTTATTAGTCTTAAATAGTTTACCCTGTAGCTTCATTGCATGTCCCCTAGTCTTTCTATATTCTGATAACGTAAACAATTGATCTACGTTAACCCGTTCCACTCCGTTCATTAATTTATAGACTTCTATCATATCTCCCCTCAGCCGTCTCTTTTCCAGGTTAAAGAGCCCTAACCTTTTTAGCCTTTCTTCATATGAGTATCCTTCCATCCCCTTTACCATTTTGGTGACTCTTCTCTGAACCTTATCTAATAACGCTATATCCTTTTTAAGATACGGAAACCAGAATTGCACACAATATTCAAGGTGTGGTCTCACCATGGAACAATATAGAGGCATTATAATATCTTTTGTTTTATTTTCCATTCCTTTCCTTATGATACCTAGCATTCTATTTGCTCTCTTGGCCGCAGCTGCACACTGGGCCGAGGGTTTTAACATGGTATCCGCAATGACGCCTAAATCTTTTTCCTG
Source organism: Ichthyophis bannanicus (assembly GCA_033557465.1). NCBI lineage: Eukaryota > Metazoa > Chordata > Amphibia > Gymnophiona > Ichthyophiidae > Ichthyophis > Ichthyophis bannanicus. The sequence continues at coordinate 1,492,140,380 of CM066031.1, forward strand.
GGTGGTGGTTCCTAATGTGGAACCTTGCATCTTGTAACCATAGTTTGGGTTGTTCTTCCCTAGGTGCATAACCTTGCACTTGTCCACATTAAATTTCATCTGCCATTTTGATGCCCAGTCTTCCAATTTATCAAGATCCTCTTGCAATTTTCCATAATCCTCTTGGGTTTTAACAACTTTAAATAGTTTTGTGTCATCGGCAAATTTGATAACCTCACTCGTTATTCCCTTTTCCAGGTCATTTATGAATATGTCAAAAAGCAGCGGACCCAGAACAGATCCATGGGGTACACCACTATTCACCTTTCTCCATTGGGAAAATTGGCCATTTAGCCCTACCCTCTGCTTTCTATCTTTTAACCAGTTCCTGATCCACAATAGTATACTGCCTCCTATCCCATGACTTTTTAGTTTTGCCAAAAGTCTCTGATGAGGGACCTTGTCAAAGGCTTTCTGAAAGTCCAGATACACTATATCAACTGACTCACCTTTGTCCACCTGTTTATTCACATCTTCAAAAAAACATAACAGATTAGTAAGACAAGATCTTCCTTGTCTAAAGCCATGTTGTCTGTCTCCCATTAGGTCATGACTATGTACATGTTGAGTAATTTTGTTCTTTATGATGGTTTCTACCATTTTTCCCGGTACTGACGTCAGGCTCACCGGTCTGTAGTTTCCCGGATCACCCCTGGAACCCTTTTTAAAAATTGGCGTTACATTGGCGATCCTCCAATCTTCAGGTATTACAGATGATTTTAATGATAGATCACAGATTACTAATAGCAGGTCTGCAATTTCATATTTCAGTTCTTTCAACACCCTTGGATGTATACCATCCGGCCCAGGTGATTTGCTACTCTTCAGTTTATCTAATAGTTGTAATACATCTTCCTGATGTATTGATATTTCCTTCAATTCTTCCGCACCTTTAAATACCACTTCAGTCATGGGTAACATCCCTACATCTTCCTCAGTAAAGACCGAAGCAAAGAATTCATTCAATCTCTCTGCTATCGCCTTGTCGCCTTATCACCTCTTAGTGCCCCTTTAACCCCTCTATCATCTAATGGACCAACTGACTCTCTCACAGGTTTTTTGCAACAAATGTTCTTGAAAAAGTCTTTATTTTGCGTTTTTGCTTCTGCAGCAAGCTTCTTCTCAAATTCTCCCTTTGCTTGCCTTATCAATGCCTTGCATTTGACTTGCCAGTGCTTGGGCTGTTTCCAGGTTTCGTCATTTAGCTCTTTTTTCCATTTCCTGAAAGATGCTTTTTTGGGAACAGCCTCTCTGACCTCACCTTTAAACCATGCTGGCAGTTTTTGGGACTTCCTTCCACTTTTCTTAAAGCATGGAATACAGATGTTCTGGGCTTCCAAGATAGTATGTTTATGTTTATTCAACTTGATATAACGCCCTTCATTACACCAGGGCGGTTCACATAGTACAAACTAACCGGGATGGGCACAAGCCCTATAGCAAGAAAGGAAATACATAATTGGGAGAGGAAAGAGGAAAGAGAAAATAGAAAGAGATGGGTTAAAAATTGTGCATAGGGGAGACAAAGACAAACAGGAAGACACAAGTAAACATGAATAAACCAGGTCAACTGGGTGTGGCTGGGAGGTTGTATGTAGAGACAAAGAGATGAGTTTTAAGTAATGACCAAAAGGTAATATAGTTCTCTTCCAGACGAAGCGGGGTGGGTAAAAAATTCCAGAGGGCTGGACCATAGAAGAAAAAGGCAGAGTAGCGGGTAGATTGTAAATGTGCACGAGACGTTGAGGGAAGATGGAGCCGGTTGATGTGGAGAGAGCGGAGACTACGTGTGGGAGTGGTGAAGTGGAGAAGGTCAGTAAGGTATTGAGGTGTATGTGTGTACAGAGTGCGGTGAATTAAAGTTAATATCTTAAATTTGATGCAATAATCGACTGGAATCCAGTGGAGGTGAAGCAATAGGGGGGTAACATGATCAAAGCGGGAGGAGTGACAGATGATTCTAGCTGCAGTGTTTTGTATGAGTTGTAGTCTATGAAGTTGGACTTTGGTGATACCAGCAAAGACGGAGTTTCAATAGTCTAGTCATGATAAAACTGTAGCCAATGTGAGGGTGCTCAGGGCTGAGGGGGATAGAAAAGGGCGGATAGATCGAATTTGTCGAAGAAAAAAATAAGATGTCTTAGCCAGGTGCGATATATGTTCTTTGAAAGTGAGGTTTGAGTCAAGAAGAACACCAAGGTATTTAAAGGAGGAAGCAACATCCAAGCTTGTTGTAAGTCTTTAATCTTTGCAACTGCTCCCTTTAGTTTTTTCTTAACTATTTTCCTCATTTTATCATAGTCTCCCTTTCGAAAGTTAAAAGGTAGTACTGTGGATTTCCTTACTATCCCTCCTCCACTAAATAAATCAAAGGCGATCATGCTATGATCACTATTGCCAAGTGGCCCCAACACCCTTATCTCTTGCACCAAATCTGGTGTTCCACTAAGGACTAGGTCCAATATGGCTTCCCCTCTGGTCGGTTCATGAACCAGCTGCTCCAAGAAGCAGTCATTTATTTCATCTAAAAACTTTATCTCCCTAACATGTCCTGCCATGGCACTGACCCAGTCGGTACCGGGGTAATTGAAATAAGCCATTATTATTACAGTGTTGTAACTTTTGTTAGCTTCCCTGCTTTCTTTGAGCATTTCATCATCCATTTGTTCATTCTGGCCAGGCGGTCGATAGTACACCCCCACTGCCATCGCCTTTCCCTTTTTACATGGAATTTCAGTCCATAGAGATTCTACAGAAAATTTTGTTTCCTGCAAAACTTTAATCCTTTCTGACTCAATGCCCTCTCTAACATAGAGCGCAACCCCTCCACCAGGGAAATAACACTTATTAAAAGGGGGCTGCTATACAGTACCCTGCCCTGTGCTGTTGAGGTAAGCTGTGACCAACTTCCTGGGTGATTAACAGTCCTTGCTTGGATAGAAGGAGTCTTTCAAAATGGCCTTTTGACCTGCAACCTGGTGTTAACACGTATTGAAAAGGTTTCACAGGTCTCTTGCCCCCCTATGTAGAAGGCCTCTTTGTAAGGGTCTCTAGAAGACTTTATTTGTGCTCAAAGAGTACTGACCCTGTTTTGCCTTTTATGCTAAGTTATATTCTGATTTGATTTAAATTACAGCTGTTTGCTGCTGCTAGGCTCTGACGTATTATGAAATTTAAACTACAAGCTCTCTGCTGGGTTCCAAAGTTAACCAGAAAGCTCTCTTCTGTGTTTTAAATTTAAACTAAAAGTACTTTGCTGATACTAGGCCCTGAGTGACTATTAAATTTAAACTGCAAGCTCTCTGCTGGGTTCCAAGGTTAACCAGAAAGCTCTCTTCATTCACAATTCCCCCAATATTTTACAAAAGGCTTTGCTGAATTTGAAGCCTTTTGTAAAATACATACAAGGATGCTGGTAAATGCAAATCTAGTTCCCTATGTATGCAGCAGAAGGAAAATCTATTCTATAACACTAGATGTTCAGAAAAAGATCTCCATCACTTGGTATTTTCTACATGTAAGCACTGGCAATTACATTTGTAAACGGCACATATAAATGCATATATAGAGCTCAGAAATGAAATTACAGACTTTATTAGTAGTAATTTGTCAACGATCATTAAAATTATCTATAGTACCTGAAGACTGGAGGGTGGTTAATGTAATGGCAATTTTTAAAAAGAGTCCCAGGGGTGATGCAAGAAACTAGAAACCTCTACGCCTGACATTAGTACTCGCCAAAATAATGCTAGGTACAGACTGGTGTTATATTTCCTGCCCAGGAACATCATGCCACTAACATGTGGCCCAATATTCCCTCTCCCCTCCCCCAGCAAAGCCCCTGAAGACACTCTCTACCCAGAGAATAGACTCCTCAATCCCCCTGAAGACACTTTGTGGACCCCCAGTCCAACCCCCCTCCCCCACACTCCCTTAAGAACCAGGGAACAAATTATACTACAATGATAGGGTAGCAGGGGCATTCCCAGCACCCCCCCCCCCCCCCCGTTACCCAGGGCGGGCACCACCTCTGCATTGCCAGTGCTCCCCCCACGCTGCACAGCACAGTGCTTCACCATGATGCACCTCTCCAGGCCCACATAGGCAGCAGAGCAAGCTTATAATTAAGCTGGTTTGATGTGGTGTCTCGCGCTAGCATGGCCAAGTACTCCTCTCCCAGCCGAAGTTTTGCGATTCATGAAAATTCAACCAGAAAAGAAAAGCATCTGGCCCCTGGAGCATGAGACACCATGGCAAACCAGCTTAATTTTATTTTGTGCCACGCTGTCTACATGGGCCCAACAGAGGTGTACCACCTTCTTGGCCGGCACCCGGGGTAGGCTGCACCTATCGTCCTGCCCCTAGTATGCCACTGTAGGGTAGACCGAATTGCTGGAAGGATTGTGCTGTAAAGAAGTCAATGAGTCAAATAGAATATAAGGAATCATAATGCATCTTGGAATCTATATGGATAGAAATTCAAAGGGAAAAAGAATAGTGATGGGGTATACTATAGCCCATCTGGCCAGAATGAACAGAGAGATGATTAAATGTTAATAGAAATTAGGGAAGTTGACAAATTTGGCAGCACAATTATAATGCATGATTTCAATTACCTCAGTGTTCACTGCATACCTTTCATATCAGGATGTGTTAGAGAGTGAAAGTTCCTAGATGAAATAAATGACTGCTTCTTGGATAAGCTGGTTCAGGAACTGACAAGATGGTGAGTTATTTTACACTTAGCCCTTAGTGGAAGTTTGAAGAGGGCTTTAAACTAGATTCAATGGGGAAGGTTAAAGAAAGCTCCCCAGATAGGTAAAAGCGCTCAGGTAAGTAAAACATTAAATACCTCTGTAGAAATGAGTAAAAGAGGCAGCATCTTGTAAATAGGTAATGCTCGTAGAATTGGAAATAAGATTCCAGGTGTTGAGGCTTTAATGGAAGAGGCAGACTTGGCTCTGATGGTGGTTACAGAGGTATGATTCATGGAGAACCATAACTGGGATGTAATTATACCCAGGCTATAATTTTTTCAGGAAGGATGGGGTAGGGAAAATGGGAGGAGACATGACACTATATAAAAAAAGAATATTAAAGCTACAGAATTGCAGGGAAAGAGAAGGCAGTTGGGTTAAACTAGAAAGAGGGAATGGGGAATCCATTTGCATTGGTATTATATACAGACCTCCTTCACAGGCAGAAGAACTGGACAGAGATTTAATTGAAGACATTCACAGTATTGTTAAAAAATGAGAAATGTTGCTGATAGGGGATTTCAATATGCCGAATGTTGATTGTGACATCTTTGCTGCAGTGTCATCTAGAAGTAAGGAGATCCTAGATTCTCTACAGGGAGAACTAGTCACAGAATGCACACATGAAGGGCCAGGTGCTTTCAAATGGGGAGAGTGTTTCTGATGCTACATTGGGAGATCATCTCACATTCAGTGATCAGAAGATGTGTGGTTCAGTATTAGGACTAGGGTTGATACAATCCATTCAAAAGTGAGGGTCCTAGACTTTAGGAAAACTAACTTAGCCAAGATGGGACAATACCCCAAGAAGTTATTAGCAGGATGGGAACAGCTGAGGGATGTAGAAAAGCAGTAGGTAAAACTAAAAGGGGATTTTTTAAGGACAGTAAACCTTTTTGTTAGAAAAGTAAACAAATTTAAAAGGAAATGAAGGCCACTTGGTCTCTCAAAAGAAATAGCTGAAATTAAAATTTAAGAAATCACAGAAATAAGAAGTCAAACTAAGAGAAGCTAAGAAAGTAGTCAGGAAAGAAAAGATGAAAATGGAATAAAAAATATCTAATACAGTAAAATGGGGGAGCAGGGGAAGAGAAAACATTTTTCATATATGTTAGTGACAAGTGTTGTTAAGTGCCGTTGAGTCATTGTCGACTCATGACAACCCTCTGGATAGTTGTCCTAAACTGTGTTCGATCTTCAGTCAGGTGGCTCATTGTTGATAGAGTAGCACCCATAGCTGTTGTTACTGTATCGATCCATCTCATTGCCAGTCTTCCTCTTTTGCGTTTATCTTCTATCTTGCCAAGCATGATGCCTTTCTCTAATAATCTCCCTCTTCGCATAATGTGTCCAAAGTATGAAAGGTGAAGTCTTGTCATCTGAGTTTCTAAAGAAAGCTTAGGTTTGATCTCCTCCAGTACTGACTGGTTTCTTCTTTGGACAGTCCATGATATACACAGTATTCGTCACCAGCACCATAATTCAAAGGCATCAATTTTCTTCCTGTCTATCTTTTTCACTGTCCAACTTTCACATCCATTTGATGTTATTGAAAATACCATGGCTTGAACAAGTCAAATCTTTGTATGGAGAGAGACATTTCTGCTCTTGAGAATCTTGTCTAGGTCATTCATTGCCATTCTGCCAAGAGCAATGCGTCGTCTGAGTTCTTGACTGCTTGTCATTTCCTTCTTGATGGTTGTTCCAAGTAGGTTAAAGTTGTCAACTAGTTCAATTTTTTTTCCATCAACGATGAACTTATTGATGTTGCCAGTTGTCAGGAACTTTATCTTCTTTACGTTAAGGTGCAAGACCATTTTAAGACTATGTTCTCTGATCTTGAGAAGCAAATGTTTCAGATCGCCTTCACTTTCAGCCAGTAATGTGGTATCAGCATAGCAAAGGTTATTGATGAATCTTGCACCAATCTTCACACCTCGGTCGTCTTCATACAGTCCTGCTTCTCTGATGATTTGTTCTGCAAATAAATTAAACAGGTAGGGGGAAAGTATGCACCCTTGTCATACACCTTTGCTGATTTTAAATCATTCTGTTTCTCCTTATTCCATTCGAACTGTTGTTTCTTGATCAATGTAAAGGCTGTGCAAGAGAGCTATCAGGTGTTCTGGTATACCCATGCTTCTTAAATGTGGCCCAGAGTTTCTCATGGTTTACACAATCAAAAGCCTAGCTGTAATTAACAAAACTCATATAGATATCCTATTGGTATTATTTTGTATTTTTAAGGATCCACCTCACATTCCGATGATGTCTCTCGTTTTTTGCCCTTCAGGCCCTACTTGCACGTCAAGCAGTTCTCATTCCAAAGTATGGTTGTAGTCTCAGCTGAGTAATCTTGAGTAGAATCTTGCTGGGATGTGGGATCAGAGTGATTATACAATAATTTCCACAGTCAGTTGGATCACCTTTCTTTAGTATTGGTACGAACACAGATTTTTTCCAGTCAGTTGGCCATGATGTTGTCTTCCAAATTTCCTGACAGAGTCTTGTAAGTATGGTAAAAGCTGCATCTGACTGCTGTAATATTTCAATGGGAATGCCATCAATGCCTGGTGCTTTGTTCTTTGATAAGGCTTTCAATGGTTCCTGATCATATGGTACAGGTTGAAATGACTGTTGGTCCACTTGGTCTTTATGGATAATGACTGCATATTCTTTCTACCTTTTCTTGATCTTCTCAACATCATTCATCATGGATCCTTGAGCATCTTGTAGCATTCCAAATCGAGGCTGGAATTTTCTCTTTAATTCTCATAACTTTAGGAAAGCCAATCTTGTTCTTCCTCTAGAAGTTTCTGATTCTATTTCCTTGCATGAATCATTGTAGCACTTCTTTTTTTAACTTCTTTATTTGTATTTTCCAACAAAATACAAAAGAAAAGAAAATCAAATTACAATAAATCAAAATACATAATACCTCTCTGTAAGAAGAAACAAGAAAAGAAAAGGCTATTCACAGCCCACCCCACCCTGTCCCTCACATCATCATGCGATCATCAGGGGCTATAGAAAAAACAAAACAAACAAACAAAAAACCCAGCTGAAAGCCTTCAGGGCCTACAAGGGCTATAGAAGATCAAGCACTCCACTACATAAGAAATGAGAAAATTAATACCCCCTTATTATATCTCATATCATGCTTTAGAGATGTAATTCTATAGGGGTTTCCACTTGAGAAAAGTGGAGGATGTAAGTGTTCTACCACACTGTGGCATTTGCTCATATTTGCAGCATAAGGACAAGCAGTTCCACCATTTGTGCCAACTAAGCTCTGCTGTATGTTTCCAGTTAGAAATAACGAGATGTAGGGCCACTCCCAACATGAAGCAAAATAAAAACTGACAATCCCTCTGTAACGGCGAGATGTCAATTGCTGATCGACAAACAACCACAGACCAGGAGAGAGTGGTCCTCTTGAATGCGATTCCATATTGAAACCCAATAAGACTGAATGCTAGGGCAATCATACACAACATGTCTCAAAGTGCCAACATCTCCCCAACAAGACCAACACTCATTCCCAACTACCTTATCCTATTTAGCAACCTTTACCAGAATAAAGTGCGCTCTATGCGCAAAGAAGTACAAAGCTTGTGAGACAGAGGCAGACTGGAAAACCCTATTTATGTTACTCCAGAATTTTGTCCAAGTTTTCGGAGAGAGAACTTCCCCAGTGTCATGTTCCCATATTCGTTGAACACCAATGGCCTGAGAACTGTTGTTCTGAACCACCAGTTTATAATATTGAGAAGCCACCCCAGAGGTCATATATACTGAGCTTATCTTACTCATCAACCCCCACTCATCAGATAATGATGTACAGTAATATCCAACTGGAATTTCTCTATACAATGCCTCAGCTGAATCCACTGAAAGTATAGGGATTGAGGCAAATCAAATTCACTTTGCAAAGAGGAAAGAGGTTTCCACTTGCCATCCATTATCAGTTGGCCAATGCTCCAAATGCCCCTGCTAAACCATTTTTGCCATGCAAATGAACTTTGACTGATTTTAAAAAAAGGACTATGCCAGATGGGTATTAATTTCAATAGGCAATCCTCCTTAGGAATTGCATTTGCTAACTGTTGAAAGCCTTCTGAGTGTCTGATATAACCCTATGAGACTTCAACCTCTTAATAGACACCATGCCAGGAAGAAGATTCAAGGGGAAAGGAGCACTTGATCTCTCTTCTAGTTCAAGCCATACTGGGTGTATACCTATGGCCCCCTCCACCCATCGTGAACCTTGTTTTAGCAAAAAAGCACAGTGATAGGCCTGAAAGTCAGGGAAATTCACCCCCTCCTCTTTTTTAGATTTGAGTTTCCTAAGAGCAATTCTAGGCGGTTTATTTTTCCATAGAAATTGAACCAGAATCCTTTCAATTTGATGATAAACTTTACTTGTAAGAAAGACTGGTAGCATTTCTAATATATAATTCACTTTAGGAGTGATAGTCATTTTTATAGCTTCAAGACAACCCCACCAAGAAAGATAGACCAGCGACCACTTTGCTGTTATATTACGAACTGTAGATAGGATCTCTTCTTCATTGTACTGTAGGGTTACATTAAGTGGGTAGCAATAGTGAACTCCCAAATATTTCACCATCTTAGGCTCCCATATAAAAGGAAAATTCTCCATATCCATCCTACATACTCTTGAGTTCAAGGGGAAGACGACAGACTTTGACCAATTAATTTTATAGCCAGATAATTCTGAATATTTATCTATCAATTCTAAAATGACCGGTATGGAACTAGGTATGGTGAAAAGCAGCAAATCATCAACATACGCAGATAGTTTAATTTCCATGCCAGCAATAGAAATGCCCTTAACCGCGAGGCTTTGTCTTATCAGTAAGGCCAAAGGTTCCAAGGCCAGATTGAAGAGAATGGGAGAAAGGACAACCCTGTCTGGAACCCCGCTCTAGAAGGAATTCTCTAGACTGAGTTGCATTCACTGAAATGTTTGCACTCGGTCTCACATACAAAAGTTTAATTAGATTGCAGAAACCTTCACCAAATCCAAACCACTTTAGAACAGCAAACAAGAAAGGCCACTCCAACCGATCAAACGCTTTCTCTGCGTCTAGTGAGAGTCCCACAAGAGGGTCCTCTCTTTCCTCCGCGCCTTCCAAAACATGACACTCTGGCATTATTGGCTGTAGAGCGTCGCTCAGTAAAACCACATTGGTCCGAGTGAATCAAAGAAGGGATCAATTTGGAGAGATGACCAGCTAAGATGGTCACAAAGATTTTATAATCTGCATTTAACAACGAAATTGGCCGATAGTTACTAACTAACTGAGGTCCCTCCCAGGTTTTTCTAGAAAAAACAATGTTTGCAGAGGCAAATGCTCCAGTCTGTGCTGCATTGTACAAAAGAAATCTATAATATTGTTGAAGGTATGGCCCTAAAGTTTTTGAAAAGGTTTTATAGAATTCAGCCGGCAGGCTGTCTGGTCTGGTAGCCTTGCCAACTTGCGTAGAGTCAATAGCCTGGATAATTTCCATGACTGTGATCTGTTTATCCAGTCCTGCAGCAGTTTCTTGATCTAACACCGGCCTTTGAATATTATTTAGCAAACTATCAAACTCCTTCACAGAAATCTATCTCTGGGGAGTATAACTGAGCGTAAAATTGGCAAAAGGTCTCTGCAATGTCAGGGTCCTTGACAATCAATTGTTGCACCTGAGGATCCCTTAAAGCTGTAATGCGCGAAGCTTTTTTACGATCCTTTAATGAGTTAGCTAGCAGCTGTCCAGCTCTATTACCTTCCAAGTAATATCGTCCTTTCTGCCCTTTAATATTTTGTGAAGCCTCAGTGGTCAAAGTCGAATTATATCTAAATCTAAGGTACTGCAATCTTATCAAAATCTGCTTGTCTAGTGCACCAAGTTCTGCTTTACGCTGCTTGGCCTGCTTTATAGCAAAACTAGTAATGGTGGCTCGCATACTAGCCTTGAAGCCTTCCCACCACGCCCACCCCGAAGAGTCTTGAGGTAGATTGAATTGAAAATACTCCTCTATAGCCACCAGGATGGTCTCGCGAAATTACTGACTGGCTAGAAGAGTCCTATCAAATTGCCAGCGTGAGTGAGATTGATAGCTTGTTGAGTTAAATAGGGTGAATGAGATTGCGGAGTGATCAGAGATGTGAGCCGCATGAATAGTGGACTCACTAATTCTAGAACAATGTCCCTTGGAGATTAGGAAAAAGTCTATACGTGATAACGAGTTATGAGGAGGAGAAAAAAAAGTAAATTCTTTATCTGTAGGGTGTTGCAATCACCATATGTGTACCAGGCCCAATTCCTGCATTAGAGATACAAGAACTGGATGAGGCCTGGGAACCCTAATGGTTTTCACTGGACTCCTATCCACCAATGGGTCTACCACAAGGTTGAAGTCTCCCCCCACAGTAGTCGGATATCTGGACACCTCCTGTGCCAAGGCCACAATGGAGCAAAAGAAAGTAGGGCAATCAATGTTAGGAGCATAAATATTAATTAAGGCCAGTTCAGTGGATCCAATTTTAATGACAGCCATTGTCCATCGCCCATCAGTATCAGACCTACTTTGAATAACCATGGGGGATAGAGCTTTCCTCACTAAAATGGATACCCCATTTTTCTTATGATGGGCAGCTGAAAAAGCCACTAGAGAAAAGGGTTTTATATCTAGTTTTAACAACTCCTTTACATTCAAGTGTGCCTCCTATAACAGTAAGATGTCAGCACTTTCTTTCCTACCATACAGAAGAATCTTTTTCCTCTTAATGGGATTGTTAATGCCCTTAACATTCAGTGAAATGATCTTAAAGGAAGACATACTGACAATATACCTCAGATTGATAGTCAAATGTTGCAAAAACATACCAAATTGTAACATATAGTTTTACATTGTAGAACAACATCTTAAGCGCCCTCAGCTGCACTTATAGCTCAAAAAAGAAAACCCAACAAAAAGAGACACAATTTAGCCCTGGCCCCTACACATGATCGCTCATAATAAGAACACATAATTCTGAAAAACAAATCACCAAAACCACCAAACCCAGGGGGGCTATATAACACACAAAACTTAGCGGGTGAGCCCACCAGAACAAGACAGACATGGAGGGCAAAATGACCTAGTACAGTCACACTTCTTTGTCACTTAAAATATCACACTTTGCCCACCTCTCACAATAAGAGTAAAGACAATGTACTCAGAACCCAAAACACCAGAGCTGTATGGCAGGGCAGCCCTTATCGAATCAGTTTATGACCTAGAAGACCCAGCCTAATGAATAAGGGCCATCCCGCTCTTCCAAGCCCCAAGACTCTCAACCACCTTAGACATCACAGACAACATAGAACATAAAAGAAGAAAGAGAGAAAACAGGAAAAACAACTTGACCAGGATAGTACCCTGGAACTCCTTCAAAAGAGACAGAATGGATGTCACAGTATATAACAAAACTGCATGATTAAATGTTGCTTCTGCATTGATAAGTTGCCTTTACATGACCTCAGACCAGTCAAATGCCCGATAGCAAGCGCCGTTGAACTTTAGCAAATAAGAGCTGCAAAGTGAATTTCACCGCATCACTGCCGACTCCTTATCTTCCAGAAATGCATATAACTCCCTTGGATCATCAAAAGTCTTGGTCTGGTTATGCAGTGTGACTCTCATGTGGGCAGGATAGAGCAGCCCAAAATGGGCCTGCAGCTGTAACAAGCGTGGACGCAGCGCCAGAAAACTCTTTCTGATCCACCATCGCCTTCGCGAAGTCTGGGAAGAACAGGAGTTTATGTCCCTGATATTCCAAAGTTGAAAGTGTTCTGGCTGCTCCCACTATTTGCGATACTTGCTGAAAACATAAAACTTTCAAAATGATTGGGCATGGATGCTTGCCCGCAACCACGGGCTAAGTAGGCACTCAATGGGCGCGCTTGATCTCGAATGGCATGGCAAACTGCAACTTTAACACACCCGGAATCACGGCCTGCAAAAAAGGACACCATGTCAGGGCCCTCTGCTCCCTCAGGAACTCCTAGTATTCTTATGTTGTTCCTCCTAGAGCGATTATTACTGTCTTCCACCTCTCTTTGTAATGAACGTATCAGCTTGGCCTGCCTTTCAATGGCCTTGAGCCTTTCCCCATGTGATGCCACCACATTCTCTACCTTCTCCAAACGAGCTGCAATTGTCTCCAAAGAAGTTCTCAAAGCGTTGATATCTTCCTGCATTGCACATAGTGATTCTCCATTAGATTTGACCAAGTCTTTGACTGCCCAAATCTCAGCCAGGAGCTCCTGCAAGGTCTCAGGACAATCTCGGATGGCCGCCATCTTGTGAGGAGAGAGAGGTTCCGTTTTGGTTGTCTTTGCGCTGGTGTTTTGAGATACTTGGTAATCCAGCCATGTCGGTTTGGAGCCTGACATATCTGGGATCAAATGATATCAAAGTAGGTAGGAACTATTTGATTAAAGACTGCAGAAGTCAGTATTCTTGCCTATTACCCTCTGGAGCACAGCTCTTACATGTCCATCTTGACCAGAAACCAGGCTCTGCCCCCATCATTGTAGTACTTCTTGTCTTGCTGCACATTGGAAATCTCCGAGTTCTGCAATTGCTTCTCTTTCTCCTCTGGCTTTAGCTTCTCTGTGTTTCTAGGCAATTGTCAAGGTTTCTTTGGTCATCCATGTTGGCCATTTTTTCTTTTTCATCTTTTGTAGAGACTTATCACTTTCTTCAAACACAACCTTCTTGATGTCATCCTATAATTCTTCTGGAGCTCTATCATTTGTATCTAAAACAACAAATACATTTTCGCAGGCAGTCTTTAAATTGTGGTGGTATATTCTGAAGGTCATATTTTGCTACATTCATAAGTGGCTTGCTCTTTTTCAACTTTTGCTTGATTTTGCATACTAGCAGTTGGCGATCTGTACTAGAGTCAGCTCCAGGTTTTGTCTCTATTGATGTTATAGAGCTTTTCCATTATTGACCTTTTCCATTATTGACTTCCACAGATGTAGTCAATTTGATTTTTGTACAATCCATTGGGTAAAGTCCATGTGTATAGTTTCCGCTTGTGTTGCTGGAAGAAGGTGTTTGAGATGAATAGATCATTGGTCTTACAGACTTCTGTCAGTCTTTCTCTAGCTTCATGTCTGTTGCCAAGTCCATATTTTCCAACACTTTGCCTTCTCTGTTGTCAACTTTCGAATTCCAGTCACCCATGACTATCAGGTTGACCTGTTTGCATGCTCTGTCAATTTCAGCTTGTACTAGTTTGTAGAATTCATGAACTTCATTCTCTTCTGCAGCTGTTGTTGGGGCATATACTTGAATTATAGTTGTGTTAATGGGCATTCCTCATAGACAAATAGAAATTAAGCCTTCACTAACCGCATTGTATTTCATTACAGTTCTTAAAAGTTTCTTCTGGATTATAAATGCAACACCATTTCTTCTTTGTCTTTCATTTCCAGCATAGCAGACCGTGTGGTCATCAGATGCAAAATGCCCGATGCCAGTCCATTTCGGTTCACTAACATCCAACAGATCGAGTTGTATACATTTCATTTCATTCTTGACCATCTTCAACTTCCCTTGGTTCATACTTCGTGCGTTCCATGTCCCAATATATAAGACATCTTTGCAGTTTCTGACTCTCATTTTATGCACAGCTACATCAGAAGTCAGATTTCCTGAGGACTTTGATCCAACCACATCATAAATACTCTGAAAAGTCTTCAGCTCCTCCCCAGTAGCTAGTTGAGTGTCTTCCGACCTAGGGTTTTCATATTCCAGCACTATAGTGCAATTTGTTTTGTTGTGATTATCCATTGGATTTTTGTGGTAAGATATGGAAGTAGATTGCCAGGCCTTTCTTCCACGCAGGCAATTCTTCCTTTACCTTGCCTGTTGTATTTTCTGCCCCTTGCTTTGCATGACTGTCCACTCTCTAACCTGTCAAATATTGGCATTCCTTTCACCCTTTTTTGCTTCACAGTGTTTTATTATTGTAAACTGCCCTGATGTTGCCACCTGGGTGGTATATCAAGTATATCGAGGCTGGCGAAAGTTTAGTTGTGCAGCAGAGTTGTGAACAGATTGAAGGGGAGAGAGATGACTAAGAGGGAGACCAGCAAGTAGGAGGTTGAAATAGTTGAGATGGGAAGTAATTAGAGAGTGGACAAGTGTTTTAGAAGTATGTTCAGAAAGGAAAGAGCGAATTTTGTTAATGTTATAGAGAAAGAAAAGAGAGGTTTTAAATATCTGTTGAATATGTGAGGAAAAGGAGAGGAAGGAGTCAAAAATGACCTCAAGGTTACGGGCTGAGGAAACAGAAAGTAGAAGAGTGTTACCTGCAGAGATAGAGAAAGGAGAAAGGGGGAGGAAGGTTTAGGGGGAAAAATAAGAAATCTGATTTTGCCCATGTTTAATTTTAAATGGCGATGAGACATCTAGATGGCGATGTCAGATAGGCAGGCCTGGACTGTTGGAGAAATATCAGGTATAGAAAGTTAAATCTGAATCATCGGCATAAAAATGATACTGAAATCCATGGGAGGAGATGAGAGCATCAAGGGACTGGGTGTAGAGAGAGAAAAGGAGAGGGTCCAGAACAGACCCCTGGGGTAAACCAACTGCGAGCGGGACAGCAGCAGAAGAGGAGCTACCAGGACAAACACTGAAAGAGCGATGGGAGAGATAAGAAGAGAACCAGGACAGCACAGAGCACCTAAATGAAGTGAGGACAATGTGTTGAGAAGGTGATAGTCAACAGTGGCAAAAGCAGCAGAAAGGTCAAGAAGGATGAGGATTGAGTAAAGGTCTTTGGATTTAGCCAGGAACAAGTTGCTGGAAATTTTGGAAAGACGTGAATTAACAGCTAGTTGATATGTTTCTGGATTTTCAGAAAGCATTTGACAAAGCCTCTCATGAATGACTCCTCAGGAAATTAAAAAGCCACGGGATAGGAAGCAATATCCTATGTGGACTGGGAAATGGTGCAAAGATAGAAAACAGAGAATAGAGTTAAATGACCAATTTTCTCAATGGAAGAAGGTGAATAGAAAAGTACCCCAGTTATCTATATGGGAACCACTCCCTTTTAATATTTATGTGTGATGTTTGGGGAGGGGGGTGGAGAGGGTAAAGCTTTAAAATAGAATTCTTTCTATATTTGGAATCAATTACCAGATGACATCAGGTTACTGAATAATGGCATTAACTTTTGAAAACAGTAAAGGCACATTAATGCATCCAGGCTTTTACAAAGGGGTGTGATTCTAAAATGTGCATTTTATATTAGATTTTATGCATGTTTCCATTGTAATTTGTTATAAATTTATAAATGACCTTGCCAGGTGCCATGATCCATAATAACATAGCGATATAGTAAACAACAGCAGCTAAAGACCAGTATGGTCTATCAAGTCCAGCGTTTTTCAACCACTGTGCTGCGGCACACTAGTGTGCCGTGAGATATTGTCTGGTGTGCCGTGGGAAAAATTCCAATTTCATCCGTAACATGTGGCCTCGGCTCACAAATTAGGGTTGCCAACCGGCCGGTTTTCAGCCGGCCTGACCGGTTTTTCCATGGCCAGGCCGGCTGCTGGCACAGTTGTAAAACCGGCCATTGAAAAGCCGGTTTTTTGCTCTGGCCGCAAGATCGGGAGCGGCCAGAGCAAAAAAACGGCTTTTGTGCCGAAGTCCGTGGCGCGAACGCGATTCCCTATAGCAGTGCAGCCGCTGGTTCTGCTTTGTACAGAGCAGCGGCTGCACTACACTTACATTGAAAAGTAAAGAGAAACTGTGTCAGGAGCCCTCCGATCATGCAGAGCCCGAGGAAGTGATGTCATAGGGGCGGGCTCCTCACAGGCTGTCTTTCCTTTTCAAATTAACTTTAGCTGCAATAAAGTTAATTTGAAAAGGAAAGACAGCCTGTGAGGAGCCCGCCCCCATGACATCACTTCCTCGGGCTCTGCGATGACCGGAGGGCTCCTGACACAGTTTCTCTTTACTTTTCAATGTAAGTGTAGTGCAGCCGCTGCTCTGTACAAAGCAGAAGCAGCGGCTTGGGCAGAGGGTGTGTGTGTGTGTGTGTGTGTGAGTGAACCAGCAAGGGGGGGGGTGGTGGTGTGAGTGAACCAGCAGGGGAGGGGGGTAAGTGAGTGAGTGACCCAGCAGGAGGGGTGAGTAAGTGACAGGGGGGTGGGTGAGTGAACCAGCAGGGGAGGGGGGTTGGTGTGAGTGTTTGATTCCTATTCAAGAGAATTACTTTATATATAGTCAATATAGGCACAGAGGTAAATTTTTTTAACATTTTCTAATGGTGGTGTGCCTCGTGATTTTTTTCATGAAAAAAGTGTGCCTTTGCACAAAAAAGGTTGAAAAACACTGATCTAGTCTGCCCAGTAAGGTGGCTAGAGTTGTGCCTGTCACTGTTCAGCAGACAGAAAGCTCCAGCACACTTGTGGAACTCGTCCTCATTGCTTCAGGAGAATCTGCACAGATAAGCTTTTCTTTTTACTTTTTAGCTGGTTTTTGATATAGATTTTCCATTGCCTATTTATTGCCTGTTTTGATCTCTTATAATACTACTTAGTCACTGTGGTGTGTTAGAGCAGTTGCACACACATACACAACCCCCCCCCCCCCCCCCACACACACACACACTTTGCTTTTCCTCTTTGTTCTTTCTGAAAAGGAGAAATTGCACATTTCTACCTGTCCACAGCCTTCTAGACCTATAGTTTAGTGACAACCCCCCCACCCCCCTAAATTTTGGTTATAAGCTTAGAAAAATCTAGCTTGTCTCTTTTCATTGCCTAGCCTTTTTTAAATCAGAAATTTGAGTGTATCCTCAGTTCATATAAGGTCCAAACTTAACGTTGTTATCCATTTGGGTACAAATTACCTGGTTAGAAACTACCTCTACAGTACAAAAGGGACTTCCATATTTTGGGAGAGAAACTTAAACCTATTGGGGGGTCATTCAGTACAGCGAATAGCGGGGATGGACATTCAGACTGGACGTCCATCCCCACTATTTTCTCCCCTGCTGCCTCGGCTTCTGCTTCCCTGTATGAACAGCTCATTTGTATTGGGAGGCTTAGACAGGGGTGGGAGTAGGTATTACTGAGGTGGAGCGAGGGCGGGGCATGGGAAGGCCACAACCTCGGACGTACAGGGCCAATTCTGAGGTCAGCCCTGAACATCTGGGGCCATGAACATCTATGGGGGACTTATTCCACCACAGAGGTGGAATAAGTCCCCTGGACATCGGGGGATCATGCCGCTGGGCTGGGACAAAGAGGTAGGGGGGTGCAGGAGTATCCCTGCAGTCAGACCCTGGCCATGGGAGCCAGATCGAGGGTCTGGCTGCGGGCAAAGAAGAATATCTGCAGCGGCTGGCATTTGTGGCTCCTGAATGGAGCCATGGTGCCATGGCAATGGGATGCCATGGCACTGAAGCTCCATAAAGGAGCCTGACTGAGGTAGCTGGGGATCTGCTGGGCATGCAGGCTGACCAGAATCATGGCCCTGCCTGCACAGATGGCCAGGTTGGAATGTGCCTCCACGTCAATACTTTAGCATTCTTAGAAACTGTACCTGTTCATGGTAAGAGGGAAGAGAGGCTGCATCACATAACCAACTTTAATATGTGGTTCCAAACCTGGTGTAAAGGAGATATATAGGCAACTGGGGCAATAGATGGAACAACAAAAGGCTATACTGTATTGATGGACTGCATCTCTATGTGGCAGGAAAACGGATCCTAAGTGAAAAATTCAGGAAATATGTGGACATGTATTTAAACTAGGGAAAGGGGGTGGCAGATTGAAAACAAACAAGTTCAGGATATCACTCTCAGCAAAAAATATAATAACATTGGTAATAGTCATCATATTAATCCACATCAGTGACAAAAGGGAAGAGGAGTCTGGAATAAAATCCATGCAAAATACAATCAAGTCAATCAACAATTGCTGGACAGCAATAAGCACAAATGCTCAAAGTTCAGCCATCAAAGTTCCTGACCTGGAAGCCCTGCTGTTAGAAATGGACTGGATATTGTGGCTATTACAGAAACATGGTTTAACAAGTTGCATGAATGGGACATAGCCAGAGCTGACTATAATTTATTTGAGGAGAGACAGAGAAGGCAGAAAAGGAAGAGGTGTAACCCTATATGTCAAAAGCAATATTAAAGCTGCTGAAATGCAGGGAATGTGGGGAAAAGAAGAAGCGCTATGGATTATGTTAGTAAGAGGAGATGACACTATCAGCCACACTGGTGTAGTCTACAAGCCTCCAACTCAAACAGAGAAAATGGATAGAGACTTGATCACTGATATTTCAAAGGTAGCAATGAAGTGAGAAGTGATCATATTGGGTGGCGCTAATCTACCAGACATGAATTGGAGTATTTATTTATTTAGTATCCCTTCTGCAAATCTAGAAAGAAGCAAAAATATTGTGGATACCTTTGAAAAAGCATTGCTCAGACAAATGATGATGGAACCAACCAGGGAAAGTTTGGTGCTGGATTTAGTACTCACCAGTGGATATACAGTAGCATGTTAAATGTCCGGGTGGGTGTCCATATGAGCAACAGTGATCATCACACAGTGTGGTTTGAGGTAAAAGCCAAAGAAGAGTCCAATTAAAGCAAAATTCAAAGATCTAGACTTCAAAAATGCTGATTTCAATAAAATGGGGAAGTACCTGAAGAAAAGTTGGCAGGGTGGGAGGAGATAAGGGAAGTGGAATTGCAATGGGCTAAATAGAAGGGGCAATGGTTACATATGTAAGGAAAGTAAATAAAACAAGAGGAAAAGGAAACCTATATGGTTCACCAAGAAGTGGCTGCACAAATAAAGGCAAAAAACACAGCTTTAACAAAATTCAGAAGATCACAAAAAGAGGAACACAGAAAAGAATACAGGATAAAGCCAAAAGAGACAAAAAGAGAAATTACTATAACAAAAGCAAAGGCAGAAGTAAGGATGGCCAAAGACATGAAGCACAGAGACAAAACATTTTTCAGGTATATTCGGGAAAAGAGGTGGAACTGCAAGACTCAAAAGTGCCAGGGACAGATTTATGGAAAGTGACATCGAAAAAGCAAAAATTCTAAACAAATACTTCTGTTCTGAATTCACTAAAGAAAATCCTGGAGAAGGACCCTGTATGATTGACAAATATACAAATGGGAATGAAGTAGATACCACACCTTCACAGAAAATGATATTTTTGAACTGCTTGCAAAACTGCAAGTGGACAAGGCCATGTGGGATACATCCCAGGATACTGAAGGAGCTCGGCGAGGTTCTGGCTGGCCTTTAAAGGATGTTTTTAATAGATCTTTGGAGATGGGCAAGGTTCCACAGGGCTGGAGAAGGGCTGATAATGGTACCTCTTCACAAAAGTGGTAATAGTGAAGCAGTAACAAACTATAGGCCAGAAAGTCTTACCATGGTTTAGCTGCATTTTTTTTATATCCTGCTTTTCACCGGGTCAAAGCGGTTGGGGGATACATTTAACACGAAGGGATATGAGACACATACACTAATACTTACAGGGAACATGGGCAATGGAGGGTTAAGTGGCTTGCCCAAGACCACAAGGAGCACCTGCGGGACTAGAAACCCCAGTCCTTCCGGCCCAAGGTTGCTGTCCTCTAGTGGGATTTGAACCACCGACCTTCCGGCCTGTAGTACCTTGGTGGTGGGAAAAGTAATGGAGGTGCTCTTCAAAGAAAGAATAGTGAACTTTCTAGAAACCAATGGATTGCATGATCCAAGGCAACATGGATTTACCAAAGGAAGATCATGTCAAACAAATTTGATTGAGTTCTTTGAATGGGTGTGCGATGGATGTGATATACCTAGATTTCAGCAAAGTCTTTGATACTGTTTCTCACAGGAGTCTTATCAATAATTATTATAATCTGAGCAGCCTGGGGATGGGTCCCAAGGTGGTGTACTGGATTAGAAATTGGTTGACTGACAGATGACAGAAGGTGGTTGTAAGTAGAACTCACTCAGAAGAAAGGACAGTGAGTAATGGCATGCCCAGGGACTGATCCTGGAACCAATTATCTTTAAAATATTTGTGAGTGATATTGCTGAAGGACTGAAGGGAAGTCTGCCTTAATGCAGATGATGTGAAAATTTGCAACAGAGTGGACACTTCTGAGAGAGTGGACAACATGAAGAAAGATCTACAAAAACTGGAAGAATGGTCTAATGTTTGGCAGTTAAGATTTAATGTGAAGAAGTGCAATATCATGCATGTGGGAAGCAGAAATCCATAGGGATTGTATGAGATAGGGGGCAAGATATTGGTGTGTGTGGACCAGGAGAGGGTCCTCAGAGTGATAGTGCCTAAGGATCTCAAGGTGGTGAAACAATGTGACAAGGTGGTAGCCAAAGCAAGAAGGATGCTGTGTTGCATACAGAGAGAAATAACCAGCATGGAGGAGGGGGTATTAATGCCCCAGTACAAGTCATTGGTGAGGCCTCACTTGGAGTATTGTGTTCAGTTTTAGAGACCATATCTCTCAAAGGCTATAAAAAGACTGGAAACAGTTCAGAGGAAGGAAACCAAAATGATTTGGAGCCTATGCCAGAAGATGTATAAGAAGAGACTTGAAGACCTAAATATGTGTACACTAGAGGAGAGGAGGGACAGGGGAGATTTGATACAGTTGTGGTCAACATTATTGGCACCCTTTCATTTTAGGTATGTGATGTACAATATCTTGTGAAATAATTGGGAATATTTCAAATGTATGTCATCATAATATTGTAATAGTATGTTCAAAAGTATACATCAAAAAAGATGTCTGTGCAGTTTAGACGTAGTAGTTTCTGAGGAAAAAAACCCAGAATATGACCTGGACAGGATGAATGGCACCCTTCCCTAATATTTGTTTGCAGAACCCTTGGCAGTGATGACAGCTCCAAATGATTCTTGCAGTCATCTATAATTTTCATAGTTTCTTTATAATTTTCATAGTTTCTACTGTGATTTGTTCCAGCTCATGAATATTTCCAGGATTCTTTTTACCAATGGCAGATTTCAGCTCTTTCCAAAGATTCTCGATTGGATTGAGATCAGGACTCATTGTTGACCAGTTTAAAACAGTTCATTTGTTCCTTTTTAAACATTCTTTTGTACTTTTGGATGTATGTTTTGGGTCATTGTTCTGCTAGATGACCCATGACCTTCAACTCAGACCTAGCTTTCTGCCACTAGGTAGCACATTTTGCTCCAAAATAACTTGTTAGTCCTCTGACTTCATGATTCCTTTAATACATTGCAGGACTCCAGTTCCTGAGGCAGTAAAACAGTCCCACAACATTATGGAACCTCCACCATATTTAACTTTATGAAGGGTGTTTTTCTTCGCCTGTAAATGTATACCCTAGAGGAGAGGAGGGACAGACAGAGGGTCTGCCAAAGTGCTCAAGTTTGGTTTTATCTGTCAACAGAACATTTTTCCAGAAGGATTGTGGTTTCTCAAGGTGGGTTTGGGCGAAGATTAGACGTGCCTTTTTATATCTGTCTTTGAGAAGTGGGGTCCTCCTTGACCTTCACCCATGAAGTCCTTCTTTGTTTAGTGTGCGGTGTATGGTGTATGGTGCTAGTTGAAACTACCACTTCAGATTGCTCCAGGTCAGTCTTAAGCTCTTTGGATATTGTATATGGTGTTTTTCAAACAGTTTACACTAACCTCTGAAGACTTCTTGGATTAATTTTCCTCTTCCCACCATGTCCTGGGAGGTTCTTGACAGTTCCATGAGCAAAAAATAACATTGCAAACTGTAGACACAGGAACACCAAGGTCTTTGAAAATGGCCTTTACCCCTTTGAAGTTTGATGTTTGGTGATAATGATTTTTCTGATGGTCTCAGGCAGCTCTCTTGTTTTCTCCACTTTGAAAACAGAACAGAGTGAATGTGGCCATTTTAAACATTAGAGCCATCATTCATTGGTTGTTTCAAGTCATGTGAGTATTGACAATCACAGGTGCATCTAATTTTACTGCAATGGAAATATGGTTCTTCTGTTCAAACAGATTTGAATTGTTTGTAAGGGTGCCAATAATCATGTCCTAATGAAATATAATACTCAAAACAATCACCTCTTATAATATCTGCAAATTAAGGTGAAATTTACTTGAAATCCTACCTTACCATGTCTATCTATCGAATAAGATTACTACCAATTCTTTTTTTGTCAGATCACCTACCATGAGAGGTTTCCCTCTCTTGTAGTAGGTCCTCCTTTTTAATCAGTGTGTAAAAGAATTTGAAAACCAGCTTCCAATGCGGGATGAGCACCAACAAGAACGCTCCCACTGAAACTTTAAATTTTAAACCATTCTACTCTTTCCTTTTTTAAATGGCTTTGTTTTATTTGATTTTTGTATGTGTGCATATATAGTCCAAAGCCATTTCACTGGCCACTTTTTTTTTAGGAGATATTGGACATTAAGGAGTTGAACTACAAGGGTGACAATAATGTTGACCATAACTGTACAGACCTGTAAATGCTTACAGGGCATTAATGAACAAACAAACCTTTCTCAAAGAAGGGGAAGCTTTAAAACTAGAGGGTATACAATGAAGCTGCAGGAAGGCAAACATAAGAGCAACACAAGAAAAAGCTTTTTCACTGAATGGCTGGTGGATGCTTGGAATGCCCTCCTGATGAAGGTGGTGGGGGCAAATACAGTGATGGAATTCAAAATGACATGGGATAGACACAGTGGATCCCTTTATAGCAAGAGGATGTAATCAAAGCAAATTTAAATATCTTTTATAGTTCAATAAAGAGAGGGGGCGACTTGCACAGAGCAGTGGGTATAATCCTAAACAAAGGCATAGAGGTGGTGACCTGCATGGAGCAGTGGTTACAAGCACTCTAACCACCTTACTGGGCAGACTAGAGGGATAATACTGGTCTTTATCTGCTGTCATATACTATGTTATGTTGCTATGTTTGAACTGTAGAGCATACAAGTGAAGGAGGAGGTATTGTGAGTTAGTCTGGAAGGGGGGATTGGGAAAATCTGTTTACATTGGTATGATATTGAAGACATTCACAATATTGCTATGAAAGGGGAAGCATTTTGCTTGATGGAAGATCTTCAAAAGTTTCAGAAAGCTTTGGAAGCCTTGTTGTTTTGGAAGGTATTTGGGGAGGTGGGACGAGAAGGGTTTGATGGTGGGGTTGTCTAGGGACTGTGAGGATTTTGGAAAGGACAGCGAGTTGAGAGGTGGGGTTTTGATTGAGAGGGACATATTTTCAACTTGTTTATATATCGCACTGGGCAGTTTTCGATTGTAACTAACTAACTAAAGGCCGCATATGCAAATTAGCCACACATTAAACTGTAGCACAAATAGCAATGTTAAACTGGGAGATCAAGCCAAACACATGCGCACAGAAGTCGGCGCAAGTTTGGCATGCTCTCCCAGAGAAACAGGGTCACCACGTGGCTAATTTGCAAATGCGCCTCAACAGAATTTTGATGGCATCAGGGGCTTTCCTTGATGCCTGGATCATCTGAGGTGAAGTGTCAAACTTCCCCTCAGATGATCCAGGTATCGATAAAAGCCCCCAATGCCATCAAAATGCTGTCAGGGGACCAGTACCCCAGACAGAAAACAAATCCCTGGTGGCCAGGTGGCCCCGATCCCTTCACCCGCCCAACTAAAAATAAACTTGGTGGCTCAGTGACCCCAAATCCCCCACCCTTCCCAGTACCTTTACAACGGAGTGGGAGTGCTGCCCATGCACTCCCATTTCTGAGCTGCCTTCTTGAAAAATGGCAGCCCCTGGCAGTCAGACCCTACCCAGTGCATCCTGGGATACACCACGTGGGGCCAAGAGCTGCCATATTTCAAGATGGTGGCACAGAAGTGGGAGCACATGGGCAGCACTCCTGCTCCTTTATAAAGGTACCAGAAGGGAGTGGGGGTATTGGGGCTGCTGGGCCACTATGGATTTGCTTTCTGTCGGGGGCACCAGTCCCTGACAGTATTTTGATGGCATCGAGGGCTTTCCCCGATGCCCCGATCATCTGAGGGGAAGTTAGACACTTCCTCTCAGATGATCCAGGCATCAGGAAAAGCCCCCAATGCCATCAAAATACTGTTGGGGGCACACGCAACAAATTTAAGCCACCTCAGATCCAGGTGTAGAGATATTGGCGCTAAGGCTGGTTACAAAATCCTCTATGCATTTCTCTGCATTGAGCACAGACAATATTAGCATGCCATTTTATTATGGGCAGCTCATTTGCTTATAATTTAAATACTCCGCGTTATGTGTGCACTTCTTTTTCCTTTGCTGTTTATGTGTGCATCCATCTCTTTTCTGCATTTGGCATGGTGGTGATTTGTGCCTAAAAGTTGCATAATCTGCGCATAAAGAACACATTAGTTTTCTGCATCAGCCCGTAAATAAGGTACTATTGATAGGAGATTTCAATTTTCCAGATGCTGATTGGGATATCCTTCCTGTTGTGCCATCTATAAATAGGGATAACCTGGATTCTCTATAGGGACTATTGTTCGGGTAACTGGAAATGGAACCCACGTGGGAGGGAGCAATACTGGGCTTGGTGCTTACAAATGGGGAAAGTGTTTCTAATGTTGTAGTGGGTGATCATCTGGCATGCAGTGTTCACCAGATGGTGAGCTTCACTATTAAGACATAGGTAGAGATGGTTCTTTCAAAGGCAAGGTTGCTAGACTTCAGGAAAACTATCTTTGCAAACATGGGAGACACTTCAAGGTTTGTTGGCTGGATGGGAACATCTGCGGGAAGTAGAACAACAGTGGGAAAAACTGAAAGGATATATTCTAAGGTCAACAAACCTTTTTTTAGGAAAGTAAATACAAGTAAGAAGAAAGGAGACCATTATGTTTTTCAATATACATAGCTGTAAAGGTTAGGAAAAAGAGGTTAGCCTTTATCTAGAGAAGCTAAGGGAAGCTGTTAAAGTAGTCGGGAAAGCTTAGATGCAAATGTAAGAAAAAATAGCCCATACAGTAAAACAAGGGCCAAGACATTTTGTTTAGGTATACAGTATTAGTAACAGGACAAAATGCAAGGGTGTCATTGTGAGACTCAAGGGAGAATGGTCAGAATATATAAAGTTTGATGAGGATAAAACAAAATTGCTTGACAAATATTTCTGTTCTGTGTTCACAGATGAAAGGCCAGAAATGGGACCTCAGAAAACAAACACAAATAGGAATGAGAGTGAGGTAGAACTCAAACGATTTTGAGAAGACTGTGTTCATGAGAAGCCAGCAAAACTAAAAGTGGACAAAGTGATGGGGCCAGATGGGATTCGTCTGAGGATATTGAAGGAAATAAGGGTAGAATTGGTGGCTTCTTTGGGTTACCTTTTCAATACTTTTTTAGAGTCAGGAGATGGGAGAATGTGTTTCCTGCCCATAAAAGTGGAATTAAGGATGAGGTTAGCAACTACTGACTGGTTAGTCTGACCTCTGTGGTGAGTAAATTAATGGAAACGCTGATAAAATATAGGATGGTGCAGTTTCTGGAATCCAAGGGATTGCAGGATCCAAGACAGCATAGCTTTAAAAGAGGTAGGTCTTGTCAGACAAATCAGATTGATTTTTTGACTGAGTGATAAGATAATTGGATCGGAAGAGAACGCTTGATGGGTATACTTAGATTTTAGCAAGGACATTGACACTGTTCCGCACTGATGATTTATAAATAGAGTACTCTTGGGATGGACCCTAAAGAGACTGAATGGATTAAAAACTGGCTAAGTGGGAGGCACCAGAGAGAAGTAGTAAATGGAGTTCACTATGAAAATCAGGGCTTTACCAATAGTGTTCCTTAGGGATCGGTTCTTGGTCCTGTTCTTTTTTAACATTTTTGTAAGTGATATTGGAGAAGGTTTGTTTGGAAAGATATGCCTCTTTAAAGATAAAAACTAAGGGGCTTGTTTACAAAGCCGCGGTAGCGGTTTGCGATCGTAATCAGAGCCGCGGCCCCATTGATTTCAATGGGGCCGCGGTTGCGATCGCGATCGCGAACCACTACCGCGGCTTTGTAAACAAGCCCCTAAATCTGCAACAGGATAGACATACTGGAAGGTATGGATAGCATGAGGAGTGAATCTTGTAGAATGGTTGAGAATTTGACATCTAAGACTTAATGCTAAAAAGTGCAAGGCCATGTGTTGGGCTGCAAAAACCCAAGGGACCAATAGAGTATGGAGGTCTTTCTGACCCCCCGAATAGTGGGGTTGGATGTCTGGGTTGGATGTCCAAGCCCCGTTCTGTCCCAGCACCGTATTTCACTCCCCTCAGTTCCTGCATACACAGAGGGCTTGTGTGGGGAGCACTGGATGGGGGCAGAAGGGGGCTTGGTAGAGTCAGAGAGTAGGTGGAGCATGAGTGGACCCACAAACATGGACGTACAGGGCCTATTCAGGTCATGGCCCTGTAAGTCCAGTGATGCCAAAATGGACGGGGGACTTGTTGCACTTCAGAGATGGAATAAGTCCCGGGGCTGGGGCGATTGGGGACTGCAGATCCCCTGAAGTGTTGCAGGAGCCTCAGTGAAGTCCCTGCCACCTGATCCAGGCCCTTGCTGTCCTCACCAAGGCGGGGAAAGAGGAGCGGGAACGGTGTCAGGCTGACTGTGCTCCTTCTGGATGTCCCAGTGCCATGGTGATGGAACGCCATGGCATTGGCGCTCCAGCAAGAGCATGGAGCGGGCTGGCCAGGCAGGGGAAAGGACGTCTCCCGCAGCAGAACCGGGGCACATCTGGGTCAAATAAGTGCCCGATTCTGTAAACCTTGGAACGTCTAGTTCCCATGGTTGCAGAACTGGGTACAAGTTTGGGCACTCTATTTTTTGGTCGTACAAACTGCCAGGACATGCCTCAATTAGAAATGGCCTCCACAGGGGTAAAGTAATTTAGTGCACAAAAGAAGAGCAGGACCCTGAGGTGATTATATTGGTTATCTTAAAGTGACAAAAGAGGTAGAAAAGGTAACAGAAAAAGCCTAAAGGTTGCTTTCGTGAATAAGGAGTGGAAGGGGCAGTAGGAAAAAGGAAGTGATAATGCCTTTGTACGTGTCTAGTGAGACGTCATTAGGAGTTCTGTGTACAATTCTGGAGACCACACTTTCAAAAGGGTATAAACAGGATGGAGTTGGTCCAGAGAGCAGCTACTAACATGGTCAATGGTCTTCATCAAAAGACATAAGGGAAAAGGCTTAAAGGTCATAATACGTATACTTGGGAGGAAAGATGGCAGAGGGGTGATATGACAGAGACATTTAAATACTTCCTTCTAATAAATATGGTACACAGGAGGTGGTTCTCTTCCTTTTGAAGGGAATGAGGGGTCATAAGAAGAAGGTGAAAATTTATAGACTCAGGAGCAATCTAAGGAAATATTTCTTTATGGAAAGTGTGATGGATACAAGGAACAGCTTCCCAGTGGAGCTTGTGGAGATGAGAACCGTCTATGAATTCAAAAATTCTTTCGACAAGTAGAGAGGATCTCTGAGGGAGAGAAAGGGATTATAGAACATAATAGTTGCCTTTGCTAACTGCAATGCACCATCAAAATTCCTCCCCTAACCTGCCCAGTCCCCACCCCATCGCACATGCACCATTAGTAGGAGAGTTTTAATGCAGGGTTGTTAGCTATATTAGTAAACATACCCCTTTGTTTTTATTCTGTATTTTTTTCAGTCAAGTACTTCTGTTTCTAATTTCCTTCCTTAAATCCCACTTGAATTTGTCTTACCTAACATAATTGAAAAAAGGTGTTTTGTTCAAGGGGCCATTTTTTCCTCTAATAGACCTTGCAATTTCAATCTTCTCTCAGCAAATATGTTTTTTTACAGCATTCCAAACTACTTTCAGAAAGCTGCCAAAACATACAACTGAAATAGCCTGTATGTACCACCTTTATTCACATCTGATTAGTTAATCATCATTCTAAGCCAGTTCCAACCATCAGCATCAGGAAAACAAAACAAAATGTTCCAAAAACCCTAAATGTTAAAAACATGCTGTTGATTTCTGCTTTACAAACCAATCGTAATGGAGACATAGGCAAAAGTACTTCTTTCTTTTCTCCAGGTCTAGGTTTTGTGACCTCCAACACTAAGGGGCCTATATATTAACCTTCCTTCATTCCTCTCTTTTCTTGGTTAGGCCTAACTCTGCTACGGTAAATTTATTTTATTTATTTATTTAACAGTATTTCTAAACCGCCTTATCATAATAATCAAGGTGGTATCACAGCAAACAATCTGGTAGTGTGAGTGTGTTATACATGCAGTGAGGGTGAAAATTTAGTTGAGTGCATGTTGAATTGTGTGCTAGATTTGTTTGAGCTATGTACAATGTGGGCTATATACAGTGGTGCTAAAAACTTTTTATATACATACAGTGTTAGGCAGTAACATGTGCTGCTATACAGTCACTTAGGTTATGTGATGTGTCCATAGTGTTCTATGAACAGCATGGTTTTCAGCTGTTTTCTAAAGTCTTTGAGGTCTGTAGTTGCCCTCAAATCGTCCGGTAGTTTGTTCCATATTGTTGGAGCAGCCATGGAGAGTGCTCTGTCTGTTGTGTCCTTGCGTGTGTGTTTGTATTCACTTGGGGTGCTGACTCGGTTGTGTGTTTGTTTTCTTCTAGGGCGTGTGCTGGTGTCTGGTTGTATGAGGGTGTGCAGGCTGTTGGCTGATGTGCGCTGTTTTATCTTAAATAGGTTTATGATAGTTTTGTATCTGATGCGTGCACCGATTGGAAGCCAGTGTAAGTCCTTTAAGGTAGGTGTGATGTGCTCCTGTCTTGCAGTTCCGGATATGATTCGTGCTGCGGTGTTTTGTGCCAGTTGGAGTGGTTTGATGGCTTGTTTCGGTAGTCCAAGGTATATCGGATTGCAGAAGTCCAGTAGTGGGGTTATCAGTGCTTGACAGACGGTACGGAAGTGTTCTGGGGCGAGGAGTGGTTTCAGTCTCCTGATGATTCGCATTTTGTAGTAGGCTTTTTGGGTTGTTTTGTCTATGTGTGGCTTGAGATTGAGTTTATTGTCCAGAGTAACCCCGAGGTATCTCACTTCTGACCTTATTGGTATGGTAGTGTTTTGTATCTGTATATTTGGTGGGTGTATAAAGCTTTGGTTCCGAGTGATGATTAAAACTTCAGTCTTGTTGTAGTTTATTGCGAGGTTGTTGTTTTGACACCAACTGGTCATTTGGGTAAGGCAGTCTGTTATCTTAGAGAAGTCCGGGTTGTCGATTGATATCGGGGTGTATATCATGATGTCGTCCGCATAGATTGTGTATTGAATGTTGTTCTCTTTCATGATGTTGCATATTGGTTGGATGTAGATGATCTCTCTGTCCACATGACCTAACTGGCAATCAGAGTGATAGCTCCCTTTACTGCTCATGAGTTTGCTTGGGGGTTTTGCAGTGCAGGAATAGCTTAGTGGTTAGAGCAGCACCCTGGCACCCAAGCAATCAGGATTCAATTCCCATTGGTCTACCTTGGGCACATCACTTCAGCCTCCATTACCTTGGAAGAAAGGCCTGGCAATCTATGTCTGGTCACCCCTTGTCATGAAAATCTATGGGCTGCTGGATCACCAGGCATCAGCTCTGAGTTAACAGCACACATTGGGGTCTTGCAGCTCCTTTGCCACTTGGAAGAGTTTCCTCTGGAATGCTCCCAGACCCATCCTAAGCGGAGCTTTACATAGTAACATAGTATATGACATCAGATAAAAGACCATCATGGTCCATTTACATACAGAGCCCAGCAAGTTGGCAAGAGTAGGTACACCTGCCACTTTGTGCACGTCACCTATATTTGTTGAGTTAGCTTTAAGTAGTTCCTTCCAAATTCCTTCCATTGATGGACAAGCAGAGTCAACCTCACTGTATACAGGATCATTTCAGGAGCAAGGATTCCAGATGTTTCCTCTTTTTAGCTAAAGAGGGAACACTTTGGTGTCCTGCTTCATAATGAATAAACAACTACTTCCAACTACTGTGACACTGACAAAATGAATGCAATTGGAAAAGAACTTTTTTTTTTTTTTTACAATTGCAGCAATTTGAGTGTCCAGGGACAAAAATGGCTATAAGAACACACTCATATCTTTTATTTATTTATTATTTATTTATTTAACCAGTTTTATATACCACCTTTTCTTTCAATCAAAGTGGTTTACATGTTGCTAAGTGTGTACATTTGGGTTAGGTGGGGATAGGGGAAAGGTAAAAGGGGACGGGCACTTGGGAAGGTAGTATGAGACTTGTTTGATTGCGATTATGCTCATACGGTGGTTTGTGGGTTCTGGGAGGGTCCATAGTATTGTATGAATAGTGTGGTTTTGAGCATACTTTTGAAGTCCTTTCTGTCACTCATGGATCTCATGCTGTCAGGCAGGGTATTCCATACTTCTGGTGCATAGAGAGATGGTGCCCTTCTGGATGTTACTTTAGTGGTCAAAGGCAGGAAAGTCTCACCTATTGTCACAGCCCCTCCCGGTGGCAGCGTGCTGAAGGGTCAGGGCGGACATTTATTGTTTGTTGAAGCCGGAAACTTTAACTTAGACCAGGTGCATTCTGGTCCTTGTAGTTCCCTTCTTTATAAAGAATAGTTGTGTGAGCCTTGTGCTGGGTTAAATATAAGGTTTTATTCCCTTGATGTGCTAAGGTTCTCCAAGAAGACAACAGAATTCACCTTGATTCAGGGTTTCTACCATTTACAAAGTCCAAAACTGTTATAAGAGCTTCACCGTCTTTTCCATTTAAGCAGGATTTTTCAATATCAACAGGTTAAATAAACACAAAAAAAGCTTCTTCTTTTCAGCTCAACAAAGCAATGACATTTTAGAGCATGTCTTATGCTATGACTTTGTGAGAGATTCTATACTCTCAGCTACACAGAGAGTACAGTCCATAGGATATTCAGGTAGCAATGATTCTGATTCTACAAGGTCTGTTTGCAAATCCTCTTGCTCAGATATGGTGTCTGCTAAGCCTGAGCTTTCCCTAGGCAAAACTGGTTGTACTTCAGTAGTTCTCTCCAAGACTTTCCAGCCTGGCTGGACCTGGTCTGGCAAACAATTAATATGGCTTTTATCTAGGACCTTCTGCACAGGTTTCCAAAGCTTTCCCCAGCTTTGTTTCTCATATCTATGGCTCTCTGGTTTACAAGCCTTTCTAGGACCTGGCACACATTCAGGAGAGGAGGTGTGAATGTACCTTTGTTCTCTGAGACGTGCGTTGCTGGTATTCCCTCTACCAGGCACTCTCCTTCTTACACTGTCTTCCCTGGAGACTTCTTTCTGGAGCTTTTCAGCATTGGCTTGTCCTTCCTGGAAGTTGTCCCTTCCTTGTAAGGACTGCAAGCTTAACTGCCTTTCCTTCCGTAGTTGGAGCTGTCCCCTTTCTCTCTCCTTAGTAGCAGGGGTTTCTGTTGCTCTCTGTATTTATGGTCCTCTCTGCTCCTGTGGTCGTCTCTCTATTCGTGGTCCTCTCTCTATTCTCCTGACCGAGCACTGCTTATAAAGCCGTTTCTTTAGTGAGCTTTCTGGCCCTCTACTCAGGTGTGTTTGATTAGCTATTGCATCATTACAATCTGGGTGTGTCAGCCTACCTTCTGCAGCCTCATGCCTACTCCCTCTAGCTGCACTTCTTGGTAACTGCATTCTCTGTAAATCAGTTTCTTTAAAAGAAACGGAGTTTTCTCCTAACCCCATAGCTTCAGTAGTGTCAGCTTCATCACACTATACAAGGTTGACCACAAATAACTCCCTGGTATTTGCAAAGCAGCAGAAATTCCGAAATTCTAAAATTGCCTTAAGCCTATCCTCCTTTAGCAAAACATTGGTATCAGTCAGACACAAATAAACTTTTTCTGTCACAGTGCCTGAATCCCTTGACAGTAAAAAAAACCTGAAGATCATCAGCAAATATGTGATAATTAGTTTGCATTGTCAGACCTCAAGCAAATATTGAACAATAACAGTGAAAGGACTGATCCCCAGGGGACCCTGCAAGAAACATGAAGAAGAGTCATATCAGAAGCTGTCTCTGTTGGGGGGTGTGCAGAACATCAACTCTGCCGGGAGAAGTATTATTTACGTCTGTGTGTGTCCCTTTAAAAGTTTGATAAGGGGCAGAAATATTGCTAAGTTGTGCATAGAGGGATAAAGTTGTTGCTAGGTGAAATAATTTATAAAAAGAGGTATTGTCATGCTGTGAGAGGGTAAGAGAGCTTTTCTTGTAATTAGCAACTAGCGATGTTTAGGATTTCAGGTATAAGTTGAAATCTAGACTTTCTGTGGCTTGCATTCTCAGAAATGCTCTCTGATTCATATTTAAAATCCCAGTGGCAGGCAGAGCTCCAGAGTCTCAATGCATGGGTACAATTAAAGTATGATATGGTATGGAAGTGTGCTTTAGATTTGTTAGGGCAATATTTTAGGAAAGAAGGGCCTATTCCAAATGGATGGTCTCCACCTCTAACATGGTGGAACAAGGCTTCTGGTACTAATGTTAAAAAGGAAATGGAATAGCTTTTAAACTTGGGGGAAAACTGACAGTCATTCAGGAGCACATAGTTCAGAGTAAGGTATCCTCCAAAGATACTGTCAAAACTTTAGGCTATCCTGATAGATTATGCTAAAGGCTGAAGTAGCCCAGGTGCATTCAAATAAAGAATGGAGAGCGTTAAATAATTCCAAATTACCCCCATTAACAGCACACTCCCTGCTTGATCCGGACCACTGCTGTGTCTTCATTGCCTCTTTCTATCCTGGCAGAGTGATACAGTGGGTGAAGTATTGTCCACAAAGAAGAGCAAAGCACAGCAAATTAATGAAATTTTGAGTTATTGGTCCTCATTGCTGCCTTAACTCACTGTTGTGTGTGTGCTGTGTTGACTTTACTACTATTGAACTATTTAGAAGCAAGGACATTCTCTTACATGGATCTGTGCAGTGCTGCTTGCCTTTGCACTGCATGCTTTTATCATTGTTAACCCTTCTATTTTACTATTATTATATTGCTATTTTATTATTATAATCTTTACCTATAATTCAGTTAAGATGTCTCTTCTGATTTTCTCTCCATCTCTTCTCTTCTTATGACTCCACATCATTTTCCCCCTATTATTCTTACTCCCGAACTTTCTCTCCTTACACCAACATCCTCGCACCTCGCCTACTTATCACCTTCTCTCTACCTTCCCCATTTCCTCTCCCATCTTGTCATCCTCCCTCTCCTCAGCTCTTAAACTTCACCTTTTTTCTTCCTCTCATTTATCCCTCTCCCCTCTCTCTTAAAAATCCTCATCCTCATTTCTGCCGCTCCGTCTCCTCTCTGCCTCACTCTCTTCTCCTTCTCCTTCTTTCGTCTGGTGACATTAATCCAAACCCTGCCCCCCCCCCCCAGACTATTCTCTCACTCCCACTCCTCACTCTTATTCACCTCCTTCGCCCCTCCTCTCTCCCTTTCTCTTGTGCACTATGGAATGCTCATTCTATATCCAATAAACTCCCCTTTATTCATGCTCTCTTCATTTCCTGCGCTTTCCATTTTTTAGCACTTACTGAAATATCCTTTGCTCCTGACTACCTTTTCTCCCTCCTCTCTCCCTACACCCCTCCTTGTGAACTCCGCCTTCTACTGGCTTGCTTCTCTTTGCCCCTTTCCTCCCCTGCCCACTCTAGACTTCGGTCCTTTCACCTTGCTGCTCCTTAAGCCGGGAGCAAACTCCCTGTGTCTGTATGTCAGGGTCCATCTTTTCCCCTTTTCAAGTCCATGCTAAAGGCTCACCTCTTTGAGGCTGCTTTTGGATCCTGACATCTCTTTTTCCTTCTGTCTTCTTCCCTTCCCTTCCCCTTATTCTTATCCTTTGTCTTGTCTGTCTTGATTAGATTGTAAGCTCTAACAAGCAGGGGCTGTCTCTATATATGTCTCTATATATATAGAGCACTGCATATGTCTTGTAGCACTATATAAATGATTAATAGTAATAGTAGTAGTAGTTGGCAGGTTGTGAACAAGATAAAAAACATACTTTAAATTGTCTGTATGTGAATGCCAAAAGTCTAAATATAATATTGCAGAGTTAGAATGTATGAACTAAGGGGATTATTTTAGAAGCTCTATCCACAATTTAAATGTGGATGTGGTGGCCACATTTAAGCTGCACCCACATGTAAAACATCATTTTAGAAGGTACATGTGGAGACCCAAGATACATGTCTCCAGGCCCGGCATGTCGATCTCTGCATATCTCCATCAGGGGTGTAATAGGGATGTTTCCGGCCATGACCTGGGCGGCATACATGGCTGTACATCTATGACGTATTTCACATAGATCAGAGACATGCAGAGTGGAATTTCTAAAGGTGCAAATCTATACTTGCTATAAATTACAAAGAAGGATGGACACTGTTGTCTTTTGGGACATCTTGGGGAGGTGGTGACTGAAGGAGCTTGGCTTGTGAGTTATTGGTGTGATT
Organism: Ichthyophis bannanicus; assembly: GCA_033557465.1. Taxonomy (NCBI): domain Eukaryota; kingdom Metazoa; phylum Chordata; class Amphibia; order Gymnophiona; family Ichthyophiidae; genus Ichthyophis; species Ichthyophis bannanicus. Next base: position 1,492,175,775 of record CM066031.1, read on the forward strand.
CTCACAGAGCTGGCCCATCAACTAGGTGAGCTAGGTGGTCATATAAGGTGGCATACCTCTGTGGATGGCAGGCCATGTGCTTCAGCACACATGGCCTACCACCCCCTCTCGCGCGCCGCCTGCCCTTCCTCCCCCCCCCATGCTGAGCCGTGCCATGCTACCACTGATTCTGGCAGCAGGGGAGATGGCAAGGCTTGGTGGCAGGCCATGTGCTTCAGCGTACATGGCCTGCCGCTTCTAATGACCCAAAGTTATGTCAGAAGCGGAAGGCCATGTGTGCCGAAGCACATGGCTGCCACTGAACCAAGCTGCACCCCTTGACTCTGCCACCAAAATCAGCAGCAGCAGGGGATGGTAACATAGCTCAGCACAAGAGGGTGTGGCTTGGCATGTGGGGGGGGGGTGCCTTGGCTCTGAGGGGGGGGGGGAGTAGCACAGCCAGGGCTTCTGCCTGGGGCAGCAGAAACAGGCCAGCCCTGGACTCTTGTCTATGTTAATGTAGATATCTCTTCATATACCATTTGTTTCTCTGCAGTGTATCCTCTGCCCTTCTCAAACCTGAACTCCTCTCCCTTTTCAAGACCCTGTCAGATTTCCACTTCCTCATCCTCTCTCCCCAGTAGTGCAAATTCCTAGCCTCCTGTGACATTCTCTGGCCCTTGATGGATCAATCTCTCCTATGTCCAGTCCCACGCTGCCTGTCTGTGTATAGCCCAGTATACCCTGCACCTCTGTGTCTCTGTGTAGTGTTCTGCTGCCTGTATCTGCATAACCAGTGCTCTGTTTAGCCTTTATCTCTGTGCGTTTCCCTGCAGCCTGTCTGTGTGGGTGTGTGGATGTGCAGATGCATACGCAGTGTTGTAGGTTTTGATGGTGAGAGCAACTAGGGATTGATGGTAGTATCTACTGGGTGTTGAAATGGGGATTACAGGGTGTTGGTGGTAGTATCTATTGGATGTTGATGGTTGGGACTACTAGATGTAGTTGGTGACATTCAGTGGGTGTTGGTGGTGGAAGCAACTGGGTGTTGCTGGTGGGAGCTACAGGATATCGGTAGTGGGAGGCAGGAGCCATGGATGAGACATTGGTTGCACTGGCCCTGCAGCATAAGAACCACAAGGAGAACAGGAAAGCCACTAAGAGATACCTATATCAGAGTGTGTACAGATACGGGACTCAATATCTGGACCTCACAGGTGAGCAGTGTTTCACCAGGTTCTGCATTGATAAGAGAAACATCTATCATCTATGCCAGGAGCTAGAGATGCTCCTCTGCTTCATCAAACAGAGGGGCCTGTCCATCTCAAGATCATCACAGACCTCGCTTTCCTAGCTATTGGCATTTTCCAGTCTGTGTTGGCTGCCACTGTGGATCTCAGTCAGTAAGCAGCCTCACATTGGGTCTCATAAGTAGCCTTGCCAAAGGCCATGCAGCAGAGGCAGCAAACCATTATTCAATTCCATGAGGTGGCCCACTACCCATCTGTTTTGGAGCTCATTGATTGTACACATGTGGCCTTCAGGCCCCATGAGGGAGGGAGGCTACCTAACACAACATGCAGGTGATCTACAATGCACAGAGGGGAGATGACAAATGTCTTCCTCAAGTTTTTGGGTCCCTGCCATGACTCCTACATCTTCACTCACTCTGGCATCTATGCGAGGTTTGAGAGTAGAGAGATCACTGGTGACTGACTACTAGATAAGCCCCACACTAGGCCCTAGTTCACCTAGACATGCACTCAACCCAAAGACCCCAGAGCTGCAGTGCCCACCCTAATATGTGTCCTCTCACTCCCTACATATGCATGAGAGAGAGGATACCCACTGAGGCATTGGGTACTGACCCCCATCATGGCACACACAGAGATAAAACAATATTACAATATGGTCCAGGGGAACACATATTCCATCACTAAAAAGACATTTGGCCAGCTGAAAAGTTACTTCCAATGTCTTGACCAATCTGGTGGTGAACTGCTGTACAGTCCTACCAGGGTATGTCAGAGCTTCATGGCCTGCTGTTTGCTCCACAGTCTGGCATTGAAGCACTAATAATCTCTCCCAGAACATCAGGATGTAACAGACCCAGACTGTGATGGAGATGCTGAAGGTCCAAGGCAGGTGGACACAAGGAAGTCATACCAATTAAGCACTGCAGCAAGAGATGGCCTCATGCACATGCACTTCATATGAAGGTAGATATTTATTTGCAGACACAGTAAATATGTACAGGGAGGTGACCACCCTCTACCATCCCTCCTCTTACCTCCATGCCCATCCCATCCCACACCACCACCCCCCACACCAACCCAGCACTAGCCTAGTGCAGCTCCCTTCCCCCCAACAAGACCACTGGCAGGCCCAACACCATTCTCCCCAAGTGCTCAGTACTCCATCCGCTTCCCAGAAGCCAGCCCACTGCCCTTTCACAATCCTCCCCTTCCCCACAACAGCCTTAATCACTTTCCAAAGTGATCCCATAGGAAGACAGGGTTACTTCTTCCCTCATCCTTATCCCTGATCCCTTCTCCTCTGTTCTTTAACCCCTAATCCAGCCTCCTAATCCTGACTATGCTGGTGTGTGCTCTACTGTTGGAGACATCGGATAGCAAAAATGATCATTGCAAGGCATCATGGAATGGGGAATGCAAAGCGGTCTCCCCTTCCATAGGGCATGGGTCTAAATATGTTGGAAGATAGAAGTGGTGACTGGGCAGATGGTGGCACCAGGGTGGCTGAGCTAGAGGTGGTGGTAGCTGGCAGTGTAGATGCCTTCTTCTTTGGGACCCACACAGATGGATCCACATATGGTACTGTGGTGGTGTCCAGAGGTAAAAGGGGGACCTCAACCCATGTGGCCATGTACTGCTGTAGGTCCCTGTGCAGCATTGTTGACTGCAGCTGTCTCTCCTGGACCTGGATGTGGCATTCCAGAAGGGTGCGAGACCATCTCAGCAGTTTATCTTCTTAGCACACTGTACCTGATGTTAAATATTGTGCTGCAGGATGTTTTTTGCGCAGCACAGAAATTACTGAGGCCAGCAGCAAGCACTTGGTTTGCCCTGGCTGTTATCTGCCAATGCAGCCTCCACAGCTTGCCTGGCATCAAATAGAGAAGGCAGTAGAAGCTATAGATAACCCGCCCCCCCCCTCAATGACATCCTCCTCCTCCACCTCTAGCAGCAATGTTGACATCCTCAGTGCTCTGATATTCCTGGTCTCCATATCTCTGCTCCTCCACCTCGGCTGACCTGCCACCTTCATCCAGGATTGTAATGGCCTGCAGTGAAGGAGCCTCTTCAGTGGCCTGACTTCTGGGGTCTGTATTGCTGCCCTCCAGAGCAGTTGCAGACTCCTCATCTCCTTTAATAAGGACATGAAATGCTATCGTTCATCGTGTTGATGCTATCTACTCACCCCATGTCATGTCAGTGGTGCACACTCTTTTCACAGTAACTTAGTAACATAGTAAATGATGGCAGATACAGACCAATATGATCTATCTAGTCTGCCTAGTAAGTTAGCAAGAATGATGCCAGTCACTCCATGCAGATTACCCCCTCAATGTCTTTCGGGGTTGTACGTATTCACCGCTCTGTGCAGATTACCCCTCCTATACCTTTGTTTAGGGTTGTATCTGCTTCTCTGGGCCGGTTGAATACATATTAATCATACCTCATAAACTACTGGTGCAGTATTACATAATGTATGATAGTGGATGGAACTCTGAGTGGTGGTTGTAGCCCCTTAGTATCAGCCCTGGCCAAGTTGAACAGCAGAATACAAGTGAGAGGGCCAGGGCTGTAGATGGATGGGGTTTACCTGCTGTGTCCTACAATGCCACACACTATGCATGTCCACAGCAACCCATATGTTCAATGGCACTCATTGTGAGTGGGTATTGGCTGGGGTCTGTGTCTGGAGGCATCACCTGAGTGCATCCCATCACCACATCAACGGCAAGGCACACACACCAAAAGCCCACATGCTCAGAGATGTGTGCTGGTCTCGACCCTAAGCAGATGTAATAATCTGTACAAGGACTGGAAAGTGGCGATATGGACATTAGGAAAGACAGTTGTGATGAGTTCAAAGAGTTAGGGGACAGAGTCCAAAGAGTTAGGGCTGAGGTGGAACCTGCTTAAACATCTTCATAGAAGAGGGTCTTGGAAGTAGCCTATGTGTCTCTTGGAGGTCCCTTTCATATGTTCTCATGGAACATTAGAAGTAGTAGGGAATTGTGAGGTGGTTGCTTGACCAGTGCAGTCATGCTGTGTGGATCATGACCTCTGCACACATGGCATGGACTAGTGATGAGAGTACCAGAGCAGTAGGCTGCCAGTGCATCATTCCAGCCTCAGAGAGTGGGCACAACCAAAGCGCATACCTGTCAGACACTATTGATGACTAGGATCCAGATCTCCCCCACTGCATGCACCCCTGCCAGGGCATCAATCACACATACCCTAAATGTTTCCACCACATGGGTTTGGGAGAAGGTGTTTCCATCCTCAAACATAACACCTAGGTGGAGGGGAGGTAGAAACATGAGGAGGCAGGGCATGCAGGGAAAAGGAAAACAGGTATTGGACGTTGCGTAACAGATATTTTGTTCCTAGGAGGCTCTTGATTTATCAAGGTCTCCCCTCAAGTCTCCTCATCAATTGTTTGAAGCACAAGTTGCTGCAGATCACTGAGGGTCTGTGACTGGTCATCAGGTTCTCTTTCCTGGGCCTTTACCCTGTTCCATCTATGTTTTAGGTCCTCGAGCTCTCAGTTGTGGTGGAAGATGGCATTCAGTCTCTGACAGATGCCCAGCCAGTGTTTATGTTTTTTACAAACATCTACACAGACTCCCTTATGGCCCAGGAACACTTTCTAGTGCTTAAGTACTCCTCTCCAGAGGAGTTTCACCTCCCCCTGGCAGAAGTTGTCATTTCTGTCATTTTACTTTGGAGCCATGGCTATGCCTGAGACAGCATTGATCACAGAATTTCTAAAATAAGACACACACGTCTATCTTCACTTTATATTGATGTGCATAGGGGTGGTGCCTGCACATCCCTAATTTGCATGTCTGTCATTCCGAAATGGGCTGCAGGTGTAGAGGTTATAAATGTGCACAGTGACTATTTCAGAAATGTGGGGGGGGAGGGGGGAGTCATGTTGGTAATATACACATTTTCCAATGCAAAATAGCCACCTTATTGACAGCAGGTGGGATACAATCTCTAGCACCTCAGTTGCCTGCAAGCAGGCTAAGGATATGGGTCAGCGCATGGGCCCTTGCAGGGGATCACATGTGTAAGGGGTCTTTGTCATTGTCTAATATGTCATCAAATGTTGCCACACCTGCAGGTATCCACAGGAAACTGTCCCCTCACAATATGTAACTTGGTGTTGGGGGGAAGGTGAGGGGTGAGTGAGACTGCTCACCGTGGGTAGTACAATGCCAGATGATAGCTGCTAAGAATGTTTTCTCTTCTTCCCCTGCAGGTGACATCCAGGTACAGGGAAGAGAGAAACACCAGGTAAGGGTGGGAGAGTGGTGGGGGAAAGGGCTTTTATATATTTTTACTTTTGTTGATATGTGCTCTGTAGGGCTCTCACATCCTGTTTTAACCTGTACACAGGACAGAAGGCCAGAGATTTTATTTGTGTGTAACCATTGTAATTATGTGCTTTGCAGGGCCCTTTGCAGGGGCCCCCAAAGCCTGTACATAGGGGCAGGGGGCCTGAAACCCAGCACAGCTGCCTGTGTCGGTAGGGTGCTACCGCTTTGCACCGACCTTTAATAAAGATCCAGTTTACATTAAGTACCTGTGTCTTGCCTCACTTCTACATATTTATTTATTTAATTTATTTATTTACATCTCTTATATGTCTATGTGAAGTGCCTGGTATGTTGCCATGCCCCTGACCTGATATAGTGATACCTCTCACTCAGGGGCGGCCCAAGGGGGGTGCGGGGCCATGTGCAGAGACTCGGTGCGGGGCCTCATTTGCATAAGGAACCTCATTTGCATAAATATTTGCATAATGTTACCATACACTAACTTTTAGTAAACATGCCTCTTAATGAGTGTATGGATAAAGAAAGACTAAAAGATTTCTACATTACTATAATCCAGTGCCAACCGTCAGGCACATTAGGAACTACTACAAACACTGCCCATTTAGAACCCATTCTAAATCCTGAATCTCGTATGTCTCCCACATATATAACCAACAGACTTAGAGAAACATTCACACATACATATTTTTGTTGGAACTCACACTTTGAAGGACAATCCTTCTCGTGGCGTGCTGTTCCCTTTTATTCTTTATATAGGGACGCAACCCTAACATGCGTTCAAAGGGGATATCTATCCCTCAACATCAACCAGTTAACATTCTTTCATTCAGGAAAAACCCTCTTAGAAGCCACTTATCTGAACGGAGACTTTCCACAGTTCATAGGCAACTCGGCGTCTTCCCCAGCTCATAGATAGACTCTATTCAAGTAGCAACCATACGAGAGTCCTGAAAATGACAGAAAATGAGGGGAGACTCTCGTATGGTTGCTACTTGAATAAGTCTCAGAAGTCATAACGGATGACCTTCCCTGTTGGTTACATTGATTTGGAGGTGTTGGGTTTTACCCGGTATCGGCGGCTGATAAAGGGACTTCTCCATTTACCATCAGGAGTGGACGTTGAGTCTATCTATGAGCTGGGGAAGACGCCGAGTTGCCTATGAACTGTGGAAAGTCTCCGTTCAGATAAGTGGCTTTTAAGAGGGTTTTTCCTGAATGAAAGAATGTTAACTGGTTGATGTTGAGGGGTAGATATCCCCTTTGAACACATGCTAGGGTTGCGTCCCTATATAAAGAATAAAAGGGAACAGCACGCCACGAGAAGGATTGTCCTTCAAGGTGTGAGTTCCAATAAAAATATGTATATGTGAATGTTTCTCTAAGTCTGTTGGTCATTTAGAACCCATAGCAAACCCGCCGTATCATAACAGCACTACCAGGACTCACAAAGCACCAGACCCTACCTATCAAAAGGCAACACTGCAAATATTAAACCAATACATTTTAGAGAATAACAATACATGACCTACTGGGGAAAGAGAGAACAAGTGGCAATGTCAAATAGGAATTACATAAACAGAATACCTCAGCTCAGTTACACATGCAGAATATAGACCATCACCAAACAAGAAATCACAATTTAGAAACAGGAAGATAATAATTAAAATGGGAACCCCAAAAGCCAACTTAGAATGTACAGCAACACTGTAGAAATGCAACTATAAATTAATTTCCTCTTGTACTAAACAAAGCATAGACGTTAATGATGCACATTTCCCAGAGCTGACATATTCCAGTTAATAAATTCAAAATAAAGAGATATTTTTCTACCTTTTGTGCATTTTTTTTTCAGTTGCAATTGCTCCAGCCACTTTCTTCTGGTTTCTTTGTGTCTTCTGTTAACTCTCCATCATCTGCTGTCCATCTGTCCTTTCTTCTAGTTTTTTTCCCATTCTCTCTCTACATCTGCTTTAACATACTAATCTTTCTCCTTTTGCTCTTTCCTCATTCCTATTTCATCCACTCAAATTTTACCCCTCCATCTTCAATCCCCACATACTCTCCTAATACCCGGCCAATTGTAGATTTTTCTTCCCTCCCACACAAAATATTTTTCCCCGTTCCATTTCACTCTCCCAGCCCCATCCCATTCTAATCCTCCCCCAAAATCAGCTCCCTTCTAGTTCCAGCCCCACCCAGCATCTGCTCCCTTCTAGTCCCCGCATCAGCCCATTTCCAGTCCTAGCCCCCCATCAGCCCATTTCCAGTCCTAGCTCCCCTATCCATTTCCAGTCCTGAGTCCCTCCATCAGCTCATTTCCAATCCCAGCCCCCCATCAGCCCATTTCTAGTCTTTTTCTAGCCCCATCATCAGCCCATGTCAAATCCTAGCTCCCCTCCACTCAGCCCATTTCAATCCAAGCCACCTATGAGCCTACTTCCAGTTCTAGCCCCTCCATGAGTCCATTTCAATGCAAGCCCCCCACCACAGCCCATTTCCAATCTTAGCTCCCACCAACAGCCCATTTTCAGTCCTATCCTAGCCCCTCCATCAGCCCATTTCCTGTCCTAGCTCCCCCCCCCCACTCAGCCCATTTCCAGTCCTAGCTCCCTCCTCTCACAGCCCATTTCCATTCCAAGCCCCCTCCCCATCAGCTATTTGCAGATCAAGTCCCCCTTCCACACAGCCCATTTCCATTCCAAGGCCCCTTCCCATCAGCTATTTGCAGTTCAAACCTCCCCTTCCACTCAGCCCATTTCCAGTCCTAGCAACCCCCCCAACCCATTACCAGCCCTAACCCCCCATCAGCCCATAGCACATTACCAGTCCTAACCCCATCAGCCCACATCAAGTCCTAACCCCCCCATCAGCCCATTTCCAATGCTAGCCCCCCCATAGCCCATTACCAATCCTAACCCCCCATCAGCCCACAGCACATTACCAGTCCTAACCCCATCAGCACACCTCAAGTCCTAACCCCCCATCAGCCCATTTCCAGTCCTACCCCCCCCCCCCATCAGCCCATAGCACATTACCAGTCCTAACCCCATCAGCCCACCTCAAGTCCTAACCCCCCATCAGCCCATTTCCAGTCCTAGCCCCCCCATCAGCCCATTACCAGTCCTAACCTCCCCATCAGCCCACAGCACATTACCAGTCCTAACCCCATCAGCCCACCTCAAGTCCTAATCCCCCCATCAGCCCATTTCCAGTCCTAACCCCCCCCCATCAGCCCACAGCACATCACAGTCCAAACCTCAGCAGCCCACCTATAGTCCGTCTCCAGCCCATCAGCCCTGCTCAAGTCCTAACCCCCCCATCAGCCCATTTCCAGTCCTATCCCCCCATCAGCCCACAGCACATCACAGTCCTAACCACATCAGCCCACCTCAAGTCCTACTCCACCCCCCGCAGCCCACATCAAGTCCTACTCCCCCCCATCCCACATCAAGTCCTACTCCCCCCCCACATCAAGTCCTACTCCCCCCCCCAGCCCACATCAAGTCCTACTCTCCCCCCCTCCCCCGGGAAAATTAAAACTTAAAAAAAAAGCTGGCTGCTGCCGCTGCCGCGGTAGTAGCAGCAATATCGCATGTCCCGCGGGGCCCCCCCCCCTGCCCGGCAGATCCCTTCCTGCTTGCCTGCCTGCTTCAGTCAGTTCTTCTCCGCTTCGACTTAGAACCGCAAAGGGAGAGCTTCTCCCTCGTGACTCTGTTAAGCCCGCTGGGGCTTATGAGAAATTTCCCATCTGCCCCGGCGAGCTTAACAGAGTCGTGAGGGAGAAGCTCTCCCTTCGCGGCTCTGAAAGCCGAAGCGGAGAAGAACTGACTGAAGCAGGAGGCAAGCAGGAAGGGATCTGCCGGGCAGGGGGGGGCCCCGCGGGACATGCGATATTGCTGCTACTGCCGCGGCAGCGGCAGCAGCCAGCTTTTTTTTTTTTTTAAATTCTACTTTTAAAGCGGAATGTTCTTTGTGCGGGGCCCCCTGAAACGCGGGGCCCTGTGCAAAAAACATTCTCGCTCAATGGACGGGCCGGCCCTGCTCTCACTGTATAATATATGTAGGGTTGCCAACTTTTTCACCGAGAAAAACCCGACACCTGTGGCTCGCCATGCTCCACCCATTCTCCGCCCCTAGTCCCACCCCTGCCCCACCCCCAACCCCACCCACAAAAATTACCGAGGATACGTGTAGGCTAACTTCCTTGGTCAGATATTAATTAAACTGGGAACCCCAAAAGCCAAACATGAAATGTACAACACTGGAGAAATAAAACTATAAATTAATTTCCTCTTGCACTAAACAAAAACGCAAAGATGTTAGCAATAGACACTTCCCAGACCAGACATATTCCAGTTAATAAATTCAAAATAAAAAGTATTTTTCTACCTTCTGTTTGGGCATTTTATTTTTCAGTTGCAATTGCTCCAGTCACTTTCTTCTGGTTTCTTTGTGTCTTCTGCAAGCTATCCATTTGTCCTTTCTTCTCTTTTAGATGTTTTCCATTCTCTCTCTATTTCTGCTTGTTTCCCTTTAGCTCTTTCCCCCAATTCTTTCCTTATTCCTTTATCATCCATTTAAATTTCACCCTTCCATTCTCAAGCCCCTCTTACTCTCCCAATACCCGGCCCATTGTAGACTTTTCTTCCACACAAAATATATTTTCCCCTCTCCATTCTCATTCCCCATCCATTCTAGTCCTCCCCCAAAATCAGTTCCCTTATAGTTCTAGACCCACCCAGCATCCACTCCCTTCTAGTCCCATTCTCCCATGCCCCCCATCAGCCCATTTCCAGTCCTATTCCAGCTCTTCATCAGCCCATTTCCAGTGCTAGCCCTCACATCACAGGCCATTAGAAGTCCTAGCCCCCCCCCCACCATCACAGCCCATTTGCAGTCCTAGCCCCCCTAATCACAGCCTATTTCCAGTCCAAGTTCCCCCTCCCTCCACCATAGCCCATTTCCAGTCCAAATCCCCTCCCCATAGCCCTTTTCCAGTCCAGGTCCCCCCCCCCTCATCACAGCCCATTTGTAGTCCTAGCCCCCCCCCCCCATCAAAGCCCATTTGTAGTCCTTGGCCTCCCCCCGACCAGCACTGTGGCTTCACCACCCCCCCTTAGTGCAGCTTCGCCCCCCACCAGTGCAGCTTCACCCCCTGCCACTTAGTGCAGCTTTGCCCCCCTTAGTGCAGCTTCACCCCCTTAGTGCTGCTTCATTCCCCCCCTTAGTGTTGCACCCCCCTTAATGCTGCTTCCACCCCTCTCCCCACTCCTCAGTGCTGCCTCTGCTTTGCCCCATGCAGCTGCTGCTTCTGCTTTTTACAGAGCAGCAGCTGCAATAAACTTAATTTGAAAAGGAAGAGAAACCTGAGGAGCCCTCCGGTTGTCCTTCTGCAGCCCCTGAGGAAGTGATATCAGAGGGAGGAGGGCTCCTCAGGTTTCTCTTCCTTTTCAAATTAACTTTATTGCAGCCGCTGCTCTGTGAAAAGCAGAAGCAGCGGCTGCACGGAGGATCGATTGCGTTCGCGCTCGCGCACTGTGGAGAAAAGTTGTTTTTTTTGCTCTGGCTGCTCCCGATCTCGCGGCCAGAGCAAAAAAACGGCTTTTCAAGGGCTGGTTCTATATCTGTGCTGGCAGCCGGCCTGGCCATGGAAAAACCAGCCAGGCCGGCTGAAAACCGGTCAGTTGGCAACCTTAAATATATGTGGGAGGCACACAGGCCACCCAATGTGGGTGCATGTACAGTGGCTTGCTGCAGAGTGGATGGGTGCATAACCAATGGCAGTCCATGGATATGGTGATACCTGTGTAGTTGTTTAGACTATTGACTCAAGCTGCTGACAGCAGTGATTGAGCATGGACAAACCCTGCCCTGTTCTGTTGTGTACTGTGGGCAGGTACAGTGGACAGGTGTGGAGGCTAGGTGTGCATCTCCAGACATTATGGGCCTGATTCTGGGACACGGGTTACGGGGCTGCATGGCCTGGTGGGATGTGCAGCCCCACAAGCCGTCTGGGCCTGATTCCCCCTCCGGCTCTCCCCATATGACCTGAGCAGCACTGACCCAGCGATCGGGCCCGGGGATCCTCCTGGGACCTGGCAGGGTGCGGGGGGGGATCCCTGCCACCCGATCCAGGCCCTGGCAGGCCAGCCATGGATAGGGCAGTGCGGAGGAGGGGTTCTAAACCGCAGGAGTCGGGGGTGCCTGCATGGAGGATGTTCCTACAGGTGGCAGAGGCATGCCAGGCTGTCCACAGGCCTGGTCCAGAATCGGGACCAAATGGGCCATCTTCATCACAGATGTCTGGACAGCCCAGCCATACCCTTCTGAGAATCAGGCTCTAAGTGTTTGCTGGATGGATATAGGTGGGTCCCCATCAGATATGTGCCTGCATACCTGTGTCATTTCCCTTTGACCACCTCTTCCCTGCACCATCCTGTGGATAGTAGCTGTGTCTAGATGGAGGGGATGCCCTTGGCAAGGATTGGGGACATATGGCCTGTGATCCTGAGGCTAGTCTGAGGCTATATAGTTCTGTGTGAGGGTGTGCTTCTGGGGATGGGCTTGAACGCCCTTGTATTGGTCATATTCCTAGCCAGGTGTCTTCAGGGTGACTTGGGATGGCTGGGGATGTTTTCACAGGCTGGGTCCCAATATGAGCCATATAGATGGCTATGTCCCCATGGGTGATGTCATCGGGCACACATAGTGCTTATGTGATAGTGGTGAACAGCAATGGTGGTTAGGTGTATGAAAAGCACAACTCAAGACAGATTTTGCCAAGACAACAGTTTTTATTTATGGGACTAACATGGCCTCTTAAGCAATTATGTATTCATATTACACTATGCCCTAACTGATTTTACTTTAACTGAAGGTATTCTTGTCAGGGCCGGCCTGTCCCTTGAGCAAGAATGTTTTTTGCACAGGGCCCCGCGTTTCAGGGGGCCCCGCACAAAAAACATCTTGCATCAGCCCAGCTAGGTTAAAAAAATACAAACCGACTGCTGTTGCCGCTGCCATCGTGGCAGCGGCAGAATCGAGCATCCCACGGGGCGACACTGCCCTGCAGAGTCCTCCATGCAGCCTCAGTGTTGGCTGTCAGAGCTGCGCGAAGAGAGAGAGCTTCTCCTCTCGCAGCTCTGTTAATCCCGCCGCAGGGCTGATGGAAATGGGCTAATGGTGGGGCTAGGATAGGATTGGAAATGGGCTGATGGGGGGCTAGGACTGGAAATGGGCTGATGCAGGGACTAGAAGGGAGTGGATGCTTGGTGGGGCTGGAACTAGAAGGGAGCTGAGGTTGGGGGAGGATTAGAATAGGATGGAGCTGGGATAGTGAAATGGAGAGGGATAAATATTTTGTGTGGGAGGGAAGACAAATCTACAATTAGCCGGATATTGGGAGAGTAAGTGGGGATTGAGGATGGAGGGGTAAAATTTGAGTGGATGAAATAGGAATGAGGAAAGAGCAAATGGAGAAAGATTAGTATGTTAAAGCAGATGTAGAGAGAGAATGAAAAAAAACTAGAAGAGAGAAGAAAGGACAAATGGACAGCAGATGATGGAGAGTTAGCAGAAGACACAAAGAAACCAGAAGAAAGTGGCTGGAGCAATTGCCACTGAAAAAAAATGCACAAAATGTAGAAAAATATCTCTTTATTTTGGATTTTTTAACTGGAATATGTCAGCTCTTGGAAATGTGCATCATTAACGTCTGTGCTTTGTTTAGTACAAGAGGAAATTCATTTCTAGTTTTATTTCTACAGTGTTGTACATTCCAAGTTTGGCTTTTGGAGTTCTCTGTTTAATTATTGTCTTCCTGTTTCTAAATTGTGATTCCTTGTTTGGTGATGGTCTATGTTCTGCATGTGTAACTGAGCTGAGGTATTCTGTTTATATAATTCCTATTTGACATTGCCACTTGTTCTCGTTCCCAGTAGGTCATGTATTGTTATTCTCTGAAATCTATTGGTTTAATATTTGCAGTGTTGCCTTTTGATAGGTAGGGTATTGTGCTTTGTGAGTTCTGGTAGTGCTGTTAGGATACGTCGGGTCTGCTATGGCTTCTAAATGGACAGTGTTTGTAGTAGTTCCTAATGTGCCTGGCGGTTGGTACTGGATTATAGTAATGTAGAAATCTTTTAGTCTTTCTTTATCCATATACTCATTAAGAGGCAGGTTTACTAAAAGTTAGTGTATGGTAACATTTTGCAAATATTTATGCAAATGAGGCCCCTTATGCAAATGAGGCCCCGCACCGAGTCTCCGCACATGGCTCCGCACCCCCCTTGGGCTGCCCCTGATTCCTGTTATACTTTGCCCTAACTGACTTTATTTTAACTGAAAATTTGCATGTTACTCTATGCCTTAACTGATTTAATAAAACACAGCATTTTTAAGACACTGATTTTATCAGTTTAACCCAGAGAATTTCATTTTCCCCAAGATTTTAAGAATTTCCCAGCAAGTAAATATTTACAAGTGCAGATTCCTTCCCAGCATTAGTATCTCCTCTCTCAGCAGTTCTTCAAGACTAAGGGGTAAATGTTCAGGTGCACATATCTGGAAAGGAGCACCTGCTATTTGGATCAGTGCCGCTAGCGAGGCCTATCTGAAGATTTTCAGCAGTACTATCTAGATCAGTGATGGCTAACCTTTTTGAGCCCGAGTGCCCAAACTGCCGCACAAAACCAAAGAATTTCCTCAAAGTGCCAGCACGTCAATTAAACCTTAACAACAATATTTTAGAGCCTTATAATGATGTTCCAGATCACCCATTTTGGGCAAGGATACTGGGGCGTTACAAATTACACAACACTTGTCTTTCACCATGATGAAGAAGTAGTCCATTTCCCATTCATCATGAAAGTGGTAGGTTTTGCTCTTCTTTGGAACCCAGCTCCCGCGCGGGTCCTATAATCTCGCGAGAGGACGGCGCACGAGCTCTAGCGTGCAGCTTCTCGGCGAGAGGCGCGCAGAAGCTCCGACCGGAAGGGGAAGCGCGGGGCCGGGCTGGGGCCTTTCTCCTAGCACAGGGGTCTGCAACCTTTAAGACATAAAGAGCCACTTGGACCCGTTTCCGAAGGGAAAAAAAAAACTGGGAGCCGCAAAACCATTGCGACATTTAAAACAAATCTAACACTGCATATATTGTTTCTTACAGTGTACCATCATAATCACAATCACAATCATAGCCTGAGGTAAATATGAGGGCCCAAATGTAATCCACATTATAAATATATTATTATATTATTGTCACTTTTCTTTTAATATTTTTTGACCCCCCTCAGAACTACTTTTCATAGAAAACGTTAAATTTACTTACCGTATTTTCCGGCGTATAAGACGACTGGGCGTATAAGACGACCCCCTACTTTTCCTGTTAAAATATAGGTGTTTGGCCTATACTCGCCGTATAAGACTACCCCTCTTCCAGCGCACACCAAAAAAAATACGCCGGAAAATACGGTTAATTAATCACAACAAGTAACAATATTTGATTTCAAAATTATGATGATTTTGTAGTCAAATCACTAATATGAAATAAAATTATTTTTTCTACCTTTGTTGTCTGACCAATTTATTCTCTGATCATGCTGGTCCCGATCTGAGGCTTCTGCTTTCCTGTCTTCTCTTAGCTCTGTTTCTGTGGTCTATGGTCCATCTGCCATTTCTTATCTCTTCTTTCGTTTTCTTCACTTCTTTCCATCAGCCTATTTCCAGTCCCAGTAACCCTCCCCAGTATCAGCCCCTTTCCAGTCCTCACTCCCAGTACCTTCCAATGTCAACTTGCATTCCCATGATTGCCACTGGTGTCCATTCCCTTCCAGTCCCCCTCCTTCCCCACTGACCAGTCCCTTCTAGTACAAATACCATGGCAGCCCCTCTCAGATCCACTCCCTTCCAGTTCCATTCTCCCATCCCCTCGCATCAGCCCATTTGTAGCCTTAGCCCCCAGTTTTCTTCCAGGGCCAGCAGCTCTATCCTCCCCTCCCCACAATCAGCCCATTCTCAGTCAAAGCCCCCCAATCAGCTCACTTCCAGTGCTAATCCCCCCTCAACCCCATTACCAGTGCTAGCCTCCCCTAATCAGCCCAATACCACCAGTCCTACCCCCCCCATCACCAGTCCTATCCCCCCATCAGCCCATTTCCAGTCCTAACCTCACCGATCAGCTCATTTCCAATGCTAGCCCCCCATCAGTCCATTATCAGTCATACCCCCCTATCAGCCCATTACCAGTCCCAACCCCCCCCCCCTTGATCAGTCCATTCCCAGTCCTAGCCTTCAACCCATTACCAGTCCTATTCCCCTCCCATCTGCCCATTACCAGTGCTAGCTCCCCCATCAGCCCATTATAATCCTAAGCCGCAATGTCTCTCGCCTCTCTCCAGCATTTATCCCGTCTGTCCAGTATGTCCCTGTCTCTCCCCTTTGTGCATGCCAGCCCCCCTCCCTCCATGTCAGCCCCCGTCCTTCCATCTGTCCATGTCAGCTCCCTCCCTCCCTCCCTGTCAGCCCCACTGTCCATGTCAGCCTCCCTCCATGTCAGTCCCCCCTCTGTCCATGTCAGCCCCCTCCCTTCATCTATCCCTCCTTCCATGTAAGCCCCCCTCCTTCCATCCATCCATATCAGCTCCCTCCCTCCATCCATCCATATCAGCTCCCTCCCTCCATGTAAGCCCCCCTCCTTCCATCCATCCATATCAGCTCCCTCCCTCCATGTAAGCCCTCCCTCCTTCCATCCATCCATATCAGCTCCCTCCCTCCATGTAAGCCCCCCTCCTTCCATCCATCCATATCAGCTCCCTCCCTCCATGTAAGCCCCCCTCCTTCCATCCATCCATATCAGCTCCCTCCCTCCATGTAAGCCCCCCTCCCCCCCCATGTCGATGGTAGCCCCCCCCTCTACCCATGTCGATGGTAGCCCCCCCCTCTCCCCCTGTCGACCCCCCCTCTCCCCATGTCGATGGTAGCCCCCCCCTCTCCCCATGTCGATGGTAGCCCCCCCCCTCTCCCCATGTCTTCCTCCCTTCGTCTGCAGCCGCGGCTCCCTGCCTGTTAGGGAACCGCGGCTGTGCTTGTAAAATCGTTGCGGAGCCCTTCCTGTCTTGACGGGCTCCGTGCAGCATTGTCCCGCCTCTAAAGGAAGTTGTACTTACAACATCCTTTAGAGGCGGGACAATGCTGCACGGAGCCCGTCAAGACAGGAAGGGCTCCGCAACGATTTTACAAGCACAGCCGCGGTTCCCTAACAGGCAGGGAGCCGCGGCTGCAGACGAAGGGAGGCAGACACCTGTTTTAGCGGACCTTCCCGCGTGCCAGCTGCAAGGCCTTCGCGTGCCACAGCTGGCACGCGTGCCATAGGTTCGCCATCGCTGATCTAGATGATGACACTGAAAATCTTCCTGATTGTATTGGCACTATCCAAATAGTGGTTAGTGGCTGCTAACTGGAGAACATCTGGCTAAATGGATATTTAGCGCTGGAAGCCAGAAAGGCTCTGGTGCTGAATATCCAGGACTGCCACTGCTGAATATCAACCCCTATTTTTTTAAGTGTCATATGATTAGACTATGGAATCTGTTGTGGGAAGTCATGGCCAAGGAGGCTGATAAAGCAGGGTTCAAAAGAGTCCATTTTAAATAATATCCAGGTAAACTTGAGAAAACTATTTCTTACCCCTAAAAATGAGCTATGAGAAAAAAATCTACTTTTTGGTATTGCTATGTACTTCTGACCCAGATTGGCCACTGTCTGAGAGAGGAGAGTCTTGGTTTGACTCATCATAGCTTGGCTTATGTTCCCATCAACCCATCTCGTTCCTTCCCTCCATTTCAAAACTACTTGAATGTGCAGCTCACTGCAGTTGCCTTTACTTTCTCTCCTCTCAAGCCATTCTGAACTCATTGCAATCTGGCTTTCATCCTTTACTTTCTACTGAAACGGCTCTTGCCAAAGGCTCCAGTGACCTGTTCCTGGCCAAATCCAAGGGCCTTTGCTCTATCCTCATCCTTCTTGGACTTTCTGCTGATTTTGACACTGTTGACCACCACCTTCTCCTTGATACCGTGTCCTCGCTTGGTTTTAAGGACTCTATGTTATCTTGGTTCTCTTCTTATCTCTCCCACTGCACGTTTAGTGTTTATTCTGGTGGCTGGTTTATGGTTTATTAAAATTTGATATACCACCCTTCGTACTAGCAGAGCGGTATACAATAAACAAATTAAAAACAAATCAGAAAAAGAAAAGGAACACTATTAAAATAATAGGAAAGCTAAGGAGAAGGGATAAGGAGTGAGAGGGGAGAAGCCGGGGTCAAAGAGCAGAATCCTAAAAGACCTATGGAAGGAGCTGAAAAAGGTGAATTTTTAGAGAGGACCTGAATTTGGAATAAGAAGGCTCAGGGGAAGGTCAGCAGGGAGGGAATTCCAGAGACTGGGGCCTAGGAAGTAGAATGCACAGTGCCCGGTGGATTCGAAATGAGCCTGTGACAGTGAGGGGATATGAAGGCGATTTGAGCGGATTGATCAGATCGGGGAGGGGCATACGGGATGGGGTAGGAAGATAGCTAAGTGGGAGTGCTGGAATGAATGTTATAGTGAGTAAGAGTGAGAAGCTTGAAATGGATGCGGTGGGTAAGAGGGAGCCAGTGGAACTTGATGAGGAAAGAAGAAACATGATCAGTTTTGATAGCACGATGAAGCAGACAGATGGCTGTATTCTGGACAGACTGAAAATGTTTGAGTTGATAGTGAGGTAAACCGGAATAGATGACATTACAATAATCTAACCAAGAGCAAAGTGACAATGGAGGAGTCGGGCTGATCTGGTCATGAAAAGTAAGTGAGGTGTCCAAAATAACCCCGAGACATTTGAGAGAGGAGATGACAGGATTAGGAAAACCATCAAGTGAAGGGGATAGAGAGGGAGGAGTGGAAGAACCAGTGAGCCAAATAGCGGAGGTTTTAGAGAGATTGCATTTCAGACAGTTGGAGTGCAACCAAGATGCTACCAGTGAAAGGCAGGGATTAAAGGCAGTGAGGTCAGGGGCAATGGGATGAGTATAGAAAAGCAGCAGGATGTCATCTGCATAATAGTATGCAGACCCACCCTGCTGCTGGGTAAGAGGCAAGAAAGACATTGAAGAGGAGAGGGGTCAGAATTGAATCTTGTGGGATATCGCAGGCGAGAGGAAAATGAGAGAATGATGAGGCCTGAAAAGACACGGAATATGAAAAAGCAGTGAGTAAAGAGTGAAACCAATTTAAAAGAGATCCACATAAACCAGCAGTACGAAGTCGGGAAAGGAGAAGAGAGTGATTAACTAGATCAAAAGCGCAGGACAGATCAAGAGAAACAACCAGTGAAATGTTACCCTTATCCAGAGATTCTCGTGTTTTGTTAAGTGGTTAAATGGTTACCGTACTGTGACCAGACCAGAAGCCAGATTGTTTAGGGTGCAGGAAGTTAGTGTTTTCAAGATGATGTGAGAATTGGGTAAATGCAAGTTTTTCCAGGATTATAGAGAGAAAGGGGAGGTTAGAAACTGGGCAGAAGTGGTTGGGAAGAGGACTGAGTACAGGATTCTTTAGAAGGGACAGACTATTGTGGTCTTCCTGCACTGGGGGATGACACTAGTAGATAAACTGTTATTGAACAGGGAAAGGGCTCAGGGAAGGAGTGCCAGAGAGGTCTCTGGGATCCAAGCAGAAGGAATGGGGTCAGAAGTACAGGTAGTTTTGGAAGAGGAAGTAATGACTTTGATGAGGAATGCCATACTGATAGGACTGAAATGGGACTAGGTATATGATAAGGTGTGATCAATGGAGATATTGCTGTCAGTGGTTGGAGAGGAGCAGGGGGATCCTGTCTAGGTGATGAGGGGGGTTCTATGGGGCAAGCTATAGCTTGTGAGCATTTTATCATGGAAAAACTGGGCAAGCCATAGGGGCAGTAGTAAGTGGTGCCTGAGAAGGCAGGCGCAAAAGGTGGGAAATGACTGAGAACAGCTTCTTGGACCAATTCCAGGCACTGGAGATAAGACAATCATAATAACGTTTCTTGGCAGATATATAGCAGACCAGTAGGAAGAGTAGAAATTGTGAAAGATGTCGAGGGCAAATGGGGTGTGGAAACGACACTATATGCACACAATTCTGAGGAGCTGATGCTGGGAGAGGGAGGAGACCCAGGTGGTACCAAGGATGGTGACAAGGATTGTGTGGACGGGGTTAGGAGGTTAGAGGAACAAGTGAATCTAGAGCTGTTTGAAAGACAGTATTACAAGTGAGGGCTTGCACATCGAGTGATAGTAAGTCAAAATCAGATGGGAAAAAGGAGTCTGAGGGAGAGAATGCCTAGAGGTAGAGTCAGTGATATGGCGCCAAGGGGGGAGAGGTCCAGAAGAACGTAGAGAATGAGAAGAGGTGGGGTATAAGAGCTGGAAAAGCACACCAAAATGATCCATCCAAGGGAGAGGTAGCCTCTGAAGGGCAGATAATTGTATGAGAGAGGTGGTAGATGTAAGAAGGAGGTCCAGGGTGTGCCTGGCTGCATGTGTGGGGAAAGAAACATAATGACAAAGGGAGAGATCCGAGATATATGAAAGAAAAAGCTTGTCACAAGATCTATTAGGAAGTTCAACATGAATGTTAAAGTCACCTAATATAAGTAAATCAGGAAATATTGTACATATTTCCACCAGGGTGGTCAGAAGAGAGTCCCAGAGAGGGGGGCGGGGGGTGAGAGAAGGCGGAGCATAGACCAGTAGGATATAGAAAGCATGAGGTGGGGGAAGCCAGATAAGTAGATTCTCAGGGTAGTGTAAAGAGGGGGAGGAAACTTCAGTGACATTCAGGGACTCCCGATAAAGAACAGCAATGCCATCCCTGGATCTAGATGAGCAAGAGGTTGATAGAGCCAGAAAACCAGGGGGAACACATCAGGATAAGACAATTTCTCCACCCTCCCTAAGCTGGGTTTCAGAGAGAAATAACAGGTCCAGAGAGTGTTGTACGATGAAATTATTAATGAGTGCAGTTTTTGCGCGGAAAGACTGGCAATTGAGAAGGGCAGAAGAAGCAGATAAAAGAGAGGAGAGGAAGGGCAGAGACAAATTAGGTGTGGGAAGAGACACACAGGACACAAGCATCTGGGGTCTGCAGTGTGAAAGAGCTCTCGGAGGGGCTGGAGGACGGAAACTCCAGAGTATAGAGACTGAGGCTGATATAGTGAAAATGCTCAGTAGACACAAAACCTTAGGTGAGGGAAGCATTCCACAATAGTGATGCCAGTGGAGTAAAGAGAAGGAGGAAGAGGAGCTCCAAAGTTGGTTAGCATACATGGAGCTGCCTTAGTCATCCCAAGGAGCCTGCCCAAGGAGCAGGACCTGCTCCTCGGGCACGCTCCTCTGACACATGCCCCTGTGGCACGAGATGCTGAGATGTTGAAATATATAGTAGAGTTCAGGTCACCTGCAGGGTTCACATGATGCTGCAAACCGGAAGTGGTGTCGGCAAGCAAAAATAAGCTGGAATCTGCCGGACAAAACAAGAGGGTAAGTAACAGCAGGGAAAGAATGCTTAACAAATAATACAAAAAGGACCCCACCAATGATGGAAAATCTCGAATTCCTAATATATAACCATCATATAATTAAACCCATAATCTAATCTCAATTTTGTTTGTCGGAGCCTACCGGGAATAACAAATAATACAGGCAATAATAGTAATAAGAGCAGTGAATCAGAAGTGGTGTCGGCAAGCAAAAACAATCGAATCTGTGGGAGTCATGTGATGGGCTAAATGGAAGCGGCATCAGCAAGCAAAACCAAGCTGGAATCTTGCACCTTGAATTCTAACCAGAAATAAAGCCTCTTGCCTTCCAAAAGCCAATATGAAGCTTGTGTATGTTTTAGCACAAGCAAGTCTAATGATTTGCATAGGACTTCAGATTAATAGCGAGTCCAGCTTCTTAGACCGCATTTCATTCAAGAAGGTGGTAATAAACAGGGACCCACCTGCCACAAGGCTATGGCAGTCTCTTCCTCTGATCTGACAAAGTGCTGCAAATCTTCAAGACAGCAGTAATTTCTTTTCACAAGGTGATGGAAGATGGCAGCTCCCACCTCGAAGCACAACCTCTACTGCTATCCCTCTCTCAGTTGGTGTACTCCAAAGGTCTGTCATGGGTCCACTCCTTTCCTATCTCTATACCCAGTCCCTAGGTGCTCTCATCTCCTCCCATGGCTTTCAGTACCATCTTTATGCTGATGAGTCTCAGATCTACAGTACTTCTCTACACCTGAAATCTCTCTGGCAATCCAGGCCTGGATCTCCATCTGCTTATCTGACATTGCTGCCTGGATGTCTCGCTGCCATTTGAAATTGAACATGGCCAAAACCGAGCTTCTTATCTTGGCTCCTAAACCCACCTCACCCCTTCCTTCTTTCTTTATCTCTGTGGATAATGCTCTGCTCCTCCCTGTTTCCTCTGCTCACAACCTTGGAGTTGTCTTTTACTTCTCCCTCTCCTTCTCCACACACATCCAACTGATAGCTAAAATCTGTCATTTCTTTATAACATCAACAAAATTTGCTGCTTCCTTTCTGAACACACTACTAAGACACTTACTCTCTCTTTAGTCACCTCCTGTCTAGATTATTGCAACCTCCTCCTTGCTGGTCTCCTTCTGAATTATCTCTCTCCCCTTCAGTCTGTTCAAAACTCAGCTGCACAGCTAACCTTCTGCCAGCCTCTATGCTCTATAATCCCGATTCTCAAGTCACTTCATTGGCTCCCTATCCGTTTCCATATCCAGTTCAAACCTCTTATTGACCTATAAGTGCATTCACTCTGCAGCTTCTCACTATCTTATCTCTCTAATCTTACCTTACATCCCTTCTCGGGAATTCCGCTCTTCTGGCAGATCCCTTCTATCTGCACCCTTCTCTTCTACTGCTAACTCCAGACTTTGATCCTTCTACCTTGCTGCTCCTTACGCTCCATCAGGCTTCATCTCTGGCCCTTTTCAAATCCAGACTGAAAACTCACTTTTTTGAGGCTGCTTTAGTATCCTGATCTGCTTAGTCTTCTGCTCTCCAACTATGTGTTTCCTGACCATATCCTTGTTTCCAGCTCTGGTGTTCTCTCTCTTGACTAGATTGTAAGCTCTGATGAGCAGGGATCACCTTTTACATGTGTCTTGCAGCACTGCATATGCCTTGCAGCACTATTCAAATGATCACTAGTAGTAGTAGTACTAGTAGTAGTAAACTTGAAAGGCATAAACAGCTTTATGTTATTGGTCTGCAACTCTAGTTTTCAGCAAGAGAAAATATCTTTCTTACTTTCAGTCTTGATTCAACCTTTCTTTTCAATCAGACCTTTGGCACAGAGACTGATAAAACAATCAAATGGGTAAAAAGACAGCCTGGCAGAAAGAAAAACCTCATTTGATTGATTTACCAATAAATGGTTCTGCATGGCTCATTGATTTGCACTTACCTGGTACTTTGGGAGGATTTCATGAAAATCAATTTGTATGATTGACTAGGCCCTCTATACACAGTTTGTTAAGAGAAGTCTTTTCAGATCATAATAGAAAGGAATTCTGAATACTGACCCTTTATTTATGGGATACTTAGTTAAATTTTAAAGTTAAGTATCACACAGAGGTAAGTAGGGTATGTAAAAAACACTAGGATTAAAGATACTGTGAATTTCTTCACTTGTCTGTATTGTGTTGTGGCGAAAGAAATACTCACAGAAAAATAAATAAATCTAGAAGTCCTTTACAATATCTCACTTAAGCAAGTACCTTGACCCTCCCAGATTGCTTTGTGCACAACTTGATGGTAACATCCAAGGCATACCGATACAGCCCTTTCAGTCCTCCAGTCTGTGGTGATGCCTGCCTAGGGCAAATTTATTAACCTATTGGAGCCTTCTGGAAACTTCCATCTGCACATGGTGGTAATGCCAGATTTGCCAGAGTTCATGGTCTATGTTCTATCTCTTCACTCCCAACCAGCTGTTCTGGTAGCCAACTGAAAATCGGGTTCATCACTTCCCTCCTTAAACACCATACAAAGCTGTGACAACATCTTCCTCAACCACTATTTGTCTTCCTTGTCAGAATGACACACCCCAAGTCAACAGCATCAGACAACCAACAACCTATAAGAGGGTGGGTGAGTTGCTACCCACTGTGCCACCTCCATCAACATGGGTGCTGTAACTACCATCTGCCAAACTAAAAAGTTCCTCTTCCCACTCAAGCCTCATCTTACCTCTTACCTTAATACCCCAATCTGCTATCTCCATTTCCACTCTCCCCTCTAACCTCGCGGTGATCAAAATGATTTCTTCAGGGAGGTGGGGCATTACATACTAGCATAAGTGGCAGAGATTGCACCTTAGAATTAGAAAAAGTACAGAGAAGAGCCACCAAAATGATAAAGGGGATGGATGAGGAAAGGCTTAAAGAGTTAGGGCTTTACAACTTCTAAAAGAGATAGCTAAGGGGAGATATGATAGAGGTCTATAAATTAATGAATGAAGTGGAATGGATAAATGTAGATCAATTGTTTACTTCTTCAAAAAGTAGAAAGACTAGGGGACACACAATGAAGCTACAATGTAACCCATTTAGGACTAATAAGAGAAACATTTTTTCACTCAACGAATAATCAAACTCTGGAATTCGTTAACGGAGGATGTAATAAAAGAAGTTAGTCTAGCTGGGTTTAAAAAAGATTTGGACAAGCTTTTGGAGGAAAAATTCATAAACCATTATTAAAGAGAACCAGGGAAATTCACTGCTTACCCCAGATATGCATTGTGGAATCTCTCTGTCTTTTTGCGAACCTGACAGGTGCTTGTGACCTGGATTGGCCACTGTTGAAAACAGGATACTGGGCTTGATGGATCCTGGTCTGACCCAGTATGGCATTTCTTATATTTTTAAGTTTAGACAAGACATTTATATCTGCTCTATAGCAGGTGCACATGAAAGTGCATAAGGTTTACAAGTATATAAGTAAATTAGAATATTTTTAATCAATGCATGAACTTGCTATCTCCACCCATGCTCAATCCATGCCATCAGGTATATTTACCAGCAAAGTATGTGCCTTTCATGTCAAAGCGTTCACTTTTAGACCAGTCACATTCATGGGTTAAAGACTTTCTAAAATGTCCTCCCAGGGGATCCGTTTTCAAATGGAATTACTGTAAATGTTCACTAGTATTTTAGTACTTTTGTAATTAAAATACATCTAACTGTCCCTATGCTATCCATATAGTGTAAAACAGTTTTGTTCAAAGTAAACCCCCTTGATAACATGGAAAGGTGGTATAGAAGAAATGCTAAATAACATAAATAAATAAATAAATAAAATATAGTAAAGAGGTGGCATGAGGATGGCACCAAAAAATTATCCGGATCACAGAAATATTCAGCTGCTATCCAGGCAAACTATGTGGATAGCGGAGGTGGCGGTCACCACACAATACTGTATTTATATACAGTACATACAGAGGTATTGTTAGATGCACCCATGCTAATTGTCACATTAATGGTGCTTTTGGGCTAATGTGCTCTCCATGCTCACTCTCTGCCCCTAACCAACCTACATTCCACATTAGTTTGCGAGTGCCAGGTAGTGTGCATGTTAACGGTCAGTAGCTGGCATGCCTATGCATTAGTGGTCACTGTGCTATAATGCATATTAACTGGTTAGCGGTGCTTAGTAAAAGGGCCCCTGCATCTTTTACAGGGCTTTTAGATTGGTTGTGATCCAAATAATTCCTGTGCCTGACAATGAGCTGATTCAAGAGTTGAAAGATAGGAAGGGCTACTTCATTTTCTTTTTACAAGTGTTTGTTTTTGTGATAGTGGTTTTACTTGAATGGTGGCACACTACAGCTTGGTCCATCTTGGGGTGAGGTCAATAAGTGCATGTAAAGGTGGAACTTTAGAAGCCTTATTCATGCTTTGGATGTCTGAAAATGGGCGTAGAAATGTCTTCAGAGCCATTAAAGAAGCTAGCTCTAGGGACGTCCATGTTTGAACACCGGCATGGAGGAGGCGTTCCCCAGAACCTGGCGGTCACTGCCTGATCTCAGAAATGTTCTGCATGTCTGGAGTAGAGTTTAAAGTTATAACCTGCTCAAGGCATGAATAAGCATCATGAAAGTGCTCATTTTGGCTGAAAATCATCTAGAGTGTGTAGAGAAGATAACACTTCATCATCCCCAGTACAATTTCAGTAATACTAGCAATGTAATTTGAATCCCCAACTCCGCTGCTCTTAACCCAGTACTCTAGCCATTAGGCTATCCCAGAGGATTAGGGGCTGGGGATGTCTATGTAGATGCCTCCACAGATGTACCTATAAGGCATGGCCACGTTTGTGAAATCATATCTACCCATGGATGTTCATGCATTTTTTTCAGACATTCTGGCTTAGATGTTCCAGAATTCACTTGGATGTACCTTATAAAATTCCAATTTAAATAAATAACTAAAGAAAAAATATAACCTTGGTTAGCCAATGAGATGCAGGGAAGTGATTACTAATTAGCAGTGTAATCAATAATAACTCTTCCTTTGAAGATTATATTTAAAAATTTGATTATTTTCTTTAGGATAGGGGAGAGACCACCATGTAGGCTTTGAGGTATTTCTTAGCTGGCTTTCTTTTGCGAATGAGGAAAAATAGTTTGTCTTTTTCTTTGTGTGTGTGCAAAAATATGGACTATTTTTGAACCTTGCTTAGTAGTGGCTGTTATTGAAGCTTAATTGCTTCTGCAGAAGTCAGTACGTTCAGGTATACAGCTATTTACTAGCCAGGAAAGGTTTTATTGCTGTTGGCAAGAGGCCCAGAACTCAAAATATATTTTAATTTTGTGCTAAATGAAGTATTTTTATTTATACAGAGAGGGGGTAATTTTAACTGCATGTGTAGGTAAGAAGGCTGTGCATAATTTTCTCTGTGGGGACTTTACTGGATTTTCAAAACATAAGTACATGTGCACTTCTGCTTTGAAGATTATCCCAGGAAAGCTATGCACTTTCATTTAAACCTTTGGTTTGTGGAGTGCATGAATTCTCCAGCTTATTTTATACCATATGTCTGCAATTTCAAAAACAAAGCATGGCGGTATCGCCTAATGGTAAACCCAATGGAGAAACTGCCCCGGGAGACCTATCTGAAGACTGGGAACTCCAGGGCTAAATAGGTGCAGGAGCCAATCAGAAAAGATATATTCCTCAAGCACCAATCAACCCAGGATGTATTTAAGAAGATCAGTTGAGATGCACTGCATCATCAAACTGAAACTAGTGACAGTATAAAAATGCAGGAAGAGGCCCGAGCTCACTTCCTATGTGAGGTTGGCTTCCTGGGAGGTGAGTGTATAGCATACATGGATATTTTATTTAAAAAAAAAACGTGACTAAATCATAGCTCTGGCCATGTTCTCAGAACTCTTCCCCTGAGCATGCCTACTCTACAAGTACATGCCAGCTTCGCTGCCAGGGGCGGCTCAAGGAAATCTGCTGCCTGAGGCAAAGGATGAGATGGTGCCCCCCCCCCACCATAGAGGGGGGCGGAACTTTCTCAAAACTCCAATCAGGGACTGAAGCAAACCAAAAAGCTAATTAGATTATATGGATGAAATGCAAGATGTTTGCAAACCAAGGAAGTAAAAGAAAGCGAGAACCACATCACAGTTTATAAAACTAAATTATAACTCATTTTTATTTTGCTGTTATAAACTGTTATGGTTATTGCTTTTTCTTTTTCAATATATATTTTGAATCCACAGAACCCCCTTCAACAGTGGGTGCAGAGCAGATCCAGGACATTCACCCACAGAACTCTATATCTTAAAAAAAAATCTGATTCTGATCATCTCACTAACAACAACAACAACAACAACAACCATTCTCCAATACCAGGCATATTGTAAACTAATACAAAACCCTACAACAAAGTCACTGAGTATCTATTGCGACGCCTCCAGCTGGGCCCAGGGGCTTACAGCATGGAGGACGGCCTTGTATGTCCTTTTGGAATAAAGTTCTTTTAAAGACACCAGAGGATTCTGGGTCTTGTAGTACTCTTTACACCTCAAGGGAAATAATGTAGTTGAGTCGGTGGTAAGGCATGCAAGAAAATTTATTTATGGGGATTTCCAAAATACGCTAGGGCTCATACACAACTAAGGCAGTAGGATACATCTCCAAAGGAAAAAGATGAAATCAGGATTTAAACCAGGAGCATAACAAACAAAAACCTTTTCCACTTCTCAGCGGTTCTGCTTTCCTATACATTCACCAGGGACTGCCCCGTGTGGTCAATTAGCAGAATGCCAACAAACCTTGTTACAGCTGGGTTTCCTTTTCAAACACACAGTTCCTCACTGCTTCTTTACTTCAGCCAGTGATACAATACACAGAATTAGCTTTCTTCAATAAAGGTAAGAACTGCCCCTATTTTCCTATAGGGTTTTCAGACTCTCTGTTCTTGTTCACAACTGTAGAATTCTTTCTTTGTGCCAAAGAACAATCCATGGGCATAGGCAAATATTCAGAGCTAGGCACAGATGCATCTATTTGCATTCCCTCACTATCATTAGGGTAAATAGAGTCTCTCTCACAATTAGGAGCTTCCTCAAACTTCCTTTCTTTCAGGAACTCCAGAAATTGGCTCCACAGCAACTCAGCCCTTGTTGGCACTTTTAACTTAGGGGAGTGAAACTTCTCTTCAGAGAATAGCTTCCTTAATGCCTCTAGCTTAGAGGTCTCACAGGCTTCACTGTTATCAGAGCCACGGCCTTTAACATCAGATAAGCTTTCTATCCACTTCTTAATCGTGGGAGGTGAGGGCTCAACTTCCTGCCCTTTAAAACTAGCAAATTGTCTTTCTGCTGAGTTATCAGAAATAAAACTGCTGGCTTTACCTTGAGGCGGTTTCTTCACATAAGCGCTGCTTCCTTTCCTCCTGGGTTTCTCCAGGCTTTGAAACGCAAGCTCCTTCTCCCCAACTCCAGTCCCTCTGAGGTAGCTGCTTTCTGGAGAGATTTTCTCTGGCCTTCTCTTCCAGCCTAGCACTGCTCCAGCCTCTTTCCTTTCTCCCGCACCGTTCCAGCTCTCACAGCTGTTCCTGTTCCTTGCCTGATGTCCAGCTCTCCTCCATTCACTCGTGCCTCTGCCTTCAGTTGCTGGCTCTGTCTCTTCCTCCTCCCGGTCTGTATCTGTGTCCGGGCTCCAGCCTGAGACTGCCACCACCTCTGTCTCTCCGTGCGCTTCCCTGCGTGCTTCTCTCCAGCTGACTCTGGATGCTTCTCTGGGCGGTTCCTTGGGCGGTTCTCCCTTGCTTTGCTTTGCACGTGTTTTTAACCACTGCTGTCTGCTGGGCCTTCCCTGCTCTCTGCCCCCATGTGACCAATCAGCAGGGAATCCCGTCTCCACCCCTGAGCTAGGGCGTGGTCTGACTCTTGCAGGGAGCTGACTTTGATTCTGACCTGGGTTGTAATTCCCCTGCACCTGTGCACTGCCATCCACTTCCATGGGGAATTCAGGATCTTCATCCAGTTCCATGTTTTCCAAAGGGCTTTCACCACCACACTATAGAGCAAATCTAACATACCATACCATATCATAACAGCACCAATTTCCAAAACTCACATAAGGAGCCCATCCAAAAAAAAAAAAAAATCACTGTAAATACTACAGTGGGCCCTGGAACATCCATACACCTATTTGAAAAACTGAATAAGTCAAATTACTACAGTACAGTATAGATCTTTATGCACACATTCTATGTTAACAGAACACCTGGCCTCAGTCACACACTCAGAACACATACCCTAATCAAGTACAGAATAAGTGACTACAATTTAAATACCATTGCAGCTCAATTTAAATACCATTGCAGCTCACTTCCACTCCCAGTGCCGCTCCCCACCCCTGTCAGCTGCCTTCCAGTCACCCTACTCTCTGTCCATCCCCCTTCCAGTGCCATTCCCACATGTCAGCTCCCTTCCAGCCTCTTCCCTATTACCCAGCTACCTACCAGTTCCATCCCCAAGTGTCTCAGCAACCTTCCTGTCCCCCTTCAGTACCATCCCCAGGTGTCAGCTCCCTTCCAGCCCCCTCCTTCCCTCCATATCAGCTCCCTTCCAGCCCCTCCTTCCCCCTATCAGATCCCTTCCTGTCCCCATCTTTCCCCCTGTGTCAGCTCCCTTCATGCCTCCACCTCCCCCGTTTCAGCTTCCTTACTGCCCCCACCTTCTGCCCATGTCAGCTCCTTTCCTGCCCCCTCCTGGCAGACCCTCTCAGCATCCATTCCCTTCCATTCCCCTTCTCCCTTCCCCCTGCATAAGTCCATTTGTAACCCTAGCCTCCAGTTTTCTTTCAGGGCCAGCAGCTCTCTCCTCCCCTACACCCATCAGTCCATTTCCAGTTCTAGTCCCCAGTCTTCTTCCAGTGCCAGCAGCTCTCTCCTCCCCCCCCCACCACCCCATAGCCCATTTCCAGTCCCGGCCTATTTCCAGTCCTATTCCCCTTATCATCCCACTCCAGTCCTAGCCCCACCCAAGCAGCCCATTACCAGTCCTAGCTCATTTCCAGCGCTAGACCCCTCATCAGCCCATTTCCATTTCTAGTCCACCTAATCTGCCCATTTCCAGTTCTAAGCCCCCCTGATCAGCCCATTTCCAGTCCTAACTTCCCTTAGGTGCCCATTTCCAGCTTTAGTACCTTCCCCATCAGCCCATTTCCAGTGTTAGCCCTTCCATCAGCCCTAACCCCCGATCAGCCCATTACCAGTGCTAGCCCCTCCTTATCAGCCTATTTCTAGTCCTAGTCTCCTTTAAGTGACCATTTCCAGTTCTAGCCCCCATATCAGCCCATTGCCACTGTCAGCCCGCTACCAGTCCTAACTTCACCTGATCTGCCAATCACCAGTCCTACCCCCCCCCCCCCCAATCAGCCCATTTCTGGTGCTTACCCCCCCCCCCCCCAACCAGTCCAATCCAGTCCAGCCCAGCCCAGCCTAGCTCAGCTCATTGCCAGTCCAACCCCCCCCCCCCCCTTGGGAAGAGCCATGCACTTCCTAATCAGTGCCCCACTCACCTTTGCAGAGCTGCAAGAAGGAAAATAATTTCTCTTCTTTCCCACGGCTCTTTTAAAGTTGAACCCGCTGGCACTGAGGGTAAATGAGACAGGAAATGTTGAAGAGTTGGAGAAACTATCAGCAGACAGATGTATGAAACTTATAGATGGCTACAAGAAATGTTTGGAGGCTGTCATCACTGCCAAGGGTTGTACAACCAAATTGAATGCAATGTGTGCCTTTGAGTCAGTCCTGACTCCTGGTGACCCAGAAGCTCCTGGGTTTTCTTGGCAGTGTCACCAGAAGTAGATTGCCAGGCCTTTCATCTGAGGCAACGGAGGGTTAAGTGACTTGCCCAAGGCCACAAGGAGTGCTAATGGGAATTGACCCCTGGTTGCTTTGCTACCAAGCCAGTGTTCTAACCACTAGGCTACTCCTCCACTCCCAAATTGAAGGGTGCCATTAATCCTTTCCAGGTCTTATTTTGTTTTGTTTTTTCCTCAGAAATTACTACGTCTAAGTTGCACAGACATTTCTTTTTTTGTTGTATACCTTTGAATGTACTATTAAAATATTATGATGACGTACAGTTGGAATATTTCAATTATTTCTCAAGATATTTTACACAACATACCTAAAATGCAACATACCTAAAATGCAAGATCAATAATGATGGCCACAACTGTAACATAAGTTATAGAAATCTCAATTTAAAAAAAACAACAACAACAAAAACCCCCAAAATCTATGGGTCTTTCAAGTTAGCACCAGGGAGCATCAGGCAGAGTCTTAGAGGTCCAATGGCAACTCAAAATTGATATTGTCTACCATGAAAAGTTCAATGCACCAGCCTTCTCAGATAAACCCTAATATTATATATGCTTTTTTAGCATCTATGGAACACAGAGCTCAAAATTTATTTACATTCTCATATATACCATGCTATTCTGCATCAGTGTGGTTTACATTGAACAGGGTATTATAACTTGGAGATAACTATTTTACAGGGAACATGGGCTATGGAGGGTTAAGTGGCTTATCCAAGACCACAAGGAACACCTGTGGGACTAGAAACCCCAGTCCTTCTGGCCCAAGGTTGCTGTTTTCATAGTGGGATTTGAACCCCTGACCTTCTGGTCTGAAGTACCTTGCCCCAACCACTAGGCCACTCCTCCACTCAAAGCATGTCATCTATAATGCCAGCATATCATCTATAATGACTCCAAGATCTTTTTCTCGGGTGGTGACTCCTAACTCAGAACCCTGCATTTTATACATGTACTTGGGATTATTTTTCCCTATGTGCATCATGTTACACGGGTTTGCATTCCATTCTTGTGCCATTTACAGTAGATAGCCAATCTCCTAATATTACAAATCCTTCTGCAAATCCTCACAATCATCAGCCATTTTAATGAGTTTGAATAACTTTGTGTCATCCACAATTTTGATCAACTCACTCATTATTCCTATCTCCAGATCATTCATGTGTATGTCAAACAGTACAAGTCCCAATACAGTTCCTTAGAGCATTCTAAGGTGACTCTTTTCCATATGGATAATTTATCATTCAGTCCCACTCTCTGTTTCCTGTCTTCTAGCCACTATCATTTATTTATTAGGTTCTTTTAATACTGCTTTATGTTTCAATCAAAGTGGTTTACATTATAACTTAAACTTGGTAATGCACATTAAACAGGGATGTTGATAACTTAGACTTTTCTGAGACAAAAGTCATTTAAGTGATTTTCCCAAGGCCTCAAGGAGTGCTAGTGGTCTCTGGGTCCCAAGCAAA
Organism: Ichthyophis bannanicus; assembly: GCA_033557465.1. NCBI lineage: Eukaryota > Metazoa > Chordata > Amphibia > Gymnophiona > Ichthyophiidae > Ichthyophis > Ichthyophis bannanicus. The sequence goes on from CM066031.1 coordinate 1,492,208,276, forward strand.
TGCTCTAACCATTAGGCTACTCCTTCATTCTACCCAGTTACACTGATTGTGCTAAATATAGGAGATGATGGAGTGCTATCTTTTCTATACCCTCTAGACCTTTTTCAACTAAAATGAGCACTTTCCGAATGCTTATTCATGCCTGTGACTTCAGAAGTCCAGGACATTTCTGAAATCATGCAGTGACATCAAGATTCTTGGGAATTCCCCAGCCATGCCTCCACCATGCCCCTTTTCAGACTTGGACACCCTCAAGCTAGAAACATCTCTATGCCTGAAGTATAAATAAGGCTTCTAAAATAAACCTCTTCATGTTTGAGTTTGTTTATGACTCTGAAATGAATGCCATCCTGTCCTGGCAATTTGTTTTTCTTGAGTGTCAATTTGTTTTATTACATCTTCCAGACTTACAGTAATGTGCTTTAGTTGTTCTGAATCATATCAAAGAAATTTTCCAGTTTAGGTATGACCCCCAACATTCTCCTAATTAAAGCTAAAGCAAAGAAGTCCTCTCTGAGAACTCCTTTTATTCCTTTGATCATTCAGTGGTCCAACCTACTCTTTCATGGGCTTTTTTCTTTGAATGCACTTGAAAAAAGATTTTGCTCTTCCCCATCACACATAGAATTCCTAGATAAAAAGATTCCACATTGCATTTCCTGCAGAACATTTATCTTATTTAGCTCTATGCTACCCTTAACATATAGAACTACCCCTCTACCAACTTGATCCACTTTGTCCGTTTGATATCTGTATGTGAGCAGCATCTTAAAATCGCTGCTCCTGCGGGGAAGGCCACCCAGTTCAGCACCACAGGTTGGCATCCTCCCAATCGCTCCCCCAATCTCATCCCCCTCCCATGGTGCCACTGATGCTGGGAATGGCAAACCTAATCCAAATTCTTTTGCATATTCATGCAGTCTTCCTTCTCAGTTTGCTCATTTATGGTTAAAAGTAAAATTATGCAAGACACACAGCCAATTTATTGTGAATATAATCCGTTGTTACAAATAATTGTTTGCTCCATAGAAATAAGTATTTGAGGATTTCCTTAAAAGAATTTCATTCCAAGCATGACTATTCAAATATCATTGCAATTACAACAGTTCTGCGTATATTCCAGGCCTCCTCATTTATAGACTTTGCTGCATTCAATGAGACATAATGGCTGTAATAAAGTAGTCAGCCTTACCCATTTTTCAGCTTTGCTTCATCATAGTGAAGTGTTACACTGTAATTGGCTTTGGCAATTTCTTTCAAATGGTGATCAATAATTCCACTTTTTGCTTGGTTTGATTGATTTACTATTTCAGACTTCATTCTGTTATATTTAAAAACCTTTCTAGTCAATATTCAGTTGTGGTAGCCAGTGTGTTTTTAAAGGCCAGCTATTGCAGCTAAATGCAAACCAAATATTCAGCATCAGTATCTGGATATTGCCAACTCTAACCACCTCGGCAAAATGGCTAGCACCAGCAGTTTTCATCATCCCTATACAGATAGGCTATCTGGATAGTCATGAGGCCTTTTGTTTTGTCCCAAACTATGCAGATAAGTGTGCACATACCTGCTCTGAAAATCATTGCTATACAGATAATTTGCCGCTCCTTCCTCAATAACCTCATATTTATTTGAGTGATTTGAGACTATACAAAATCATTGGAAATAGAATTGTACTTCTAAGGGAAAGCATGCAAATTGGTGTTAGAAAGGCTATATATGAGGCGTTTCACAAATCCAAAACTTTGGTCACTCTTTCAGAGCAATATATTCTATCAATCAATTGTATGACACTCTGATATATCAAAAAGATGTAATGTAATTTCAATTATAGGCATAAATTGTATATCTGAGACCTGTTGCTTATTTAATATGATTTATGCCTATAATTGAAATTACATTACATCTTTTTGATATATCAGAGTGTCATACAATTGATTGACAGTATATATGAGGTGTGACAAAAAAGAAACGAGACTGTCCCATAAATGTTTTATTACAAAATCTACCGAGAAATTATGCATTGTCCCCTTCAAAGTAATCCTCCTCAGAGTTAATGCACTTCTGCATTCGCTTCTGCCACGTACGGAAGCACTCGGTAAAGTCCTCCTCCTTGAGGTCCCTCAGCTCCCTCATCACAGTGGCCTTGATCTCTTCTACAGAAGTAAAATGAGTTCCTTTGAGCACAGTCTTCAGCCTGGGGAAGAGCCAGAAGTCACACGGTGTGAGATCTGGGGAATAAGGAGGTGGTTGAGAGCTGTGATCTGTTTGTTGACCAAGAACTGCCTCACACTGAGTGCGATATGTGCGGGTGCATTGTCATGGTGGAGCAGCCCCGACTTGTCTCTCCACAGAGCCCACCCACTGCGCCGAACCTGGTAATGGAGGCGGTTGAGGACCTGCTGGTAGAAGTGCTGGTTGACTGTCTGATCCTCAGGCACAAACTCATGATGCACCACTCCCTTTTGGTCGAAGAATGCAATCAGCATGACCTTGATCCTTGATTTGGATGTGCGCGCCTTCTTGGGTCTGGGTGACAGTCGAGTCTTCCACTGCAGGCTCTATCTCTTGTTTTCAGGGTCGTACTGGAAGACCCAAGTCTCATCTCCTGTGATGACTCGGCCAACGAACTCTGGATCTTCTTTGATCTTCTCTAGAAAGTCTCAGCAAACATTGACCCGGTGCTCCTTCTGGTCATCCGATAAAAGCTTGGGCACCATCTTGGCTAACACCTTCCGCATCTCCAGCTCCTGCACCAAGATGGTCCACACTGACTCCCTGTTCAGGCTGAGCTCCTCAGCTATCATCCGCACCGTCAATCTGTGATCACTTCGCACCAGCTAGTTCACTCTGTCAATGTTCTCAACCATCTTTGTCGTGGAAGGCCATCCTAATTTGGGGTCATCCTCTACCTCCTCGCGTCCAGTCTTGAAGCATTTGTGCCACTTGAAGACTCATGGCCTTGACATTGCATCTTCTCCACAAGCCTTTTGGGGAAGTTGGAGACACTCAGTTGGGCCCTTCTCATGCTTAACCAGAAATTTCAAGTTGATTCTTTGCTCCATATTTCTGCCACCTCCAGTTGTGTGACAAACAATGGAGCAGTGTGCTACAAAAAAACCTGAAAAAGAAAAACAGAGTGAGAGAGTTGAAAAATATTATAGCAGAATAGTGGTGAGATGTTGCACAACACAGTGACATAAGCAGTTAGCCAATTGGTATTGAGTCATGGGCGTGGCTGCCACAGTCTTGTTTCTTTTTTGTTACACCTTGTACATGTATAAACCATCATACACTTATAAGCAGTGATTTTAGAAGAGGTGCTACTGATATATCTATATATTCGACATGCACAGATTTGAGGAAACATGTTCTGGCAGTGATGTAAGCTCCAATGAGGGGTCCCCAAGCATAATTTTGCTGAGGGCCCCCCGCTGTCTTGGTGGCATGCCCCCTTGTGGCCCTACCATTGTCATGGCAATGCACCCTCGTGGTGGCACCCCTTGTGCAACGGCAAACTTAGTTTAACAAGTTTGCCATATTGCCTCATGGTAACAAGTTTCCAGCAGGCCTGGAGGATGTTACTGCCTGAGTCGAAGTCTCGCAGTACAGCTTTTATCACAAGGCATCAACCCAAGAGATAACAACCACTGGACTAGTTGGAAATTTACAAGAGCAGAGGCAGCACGGCACATGTGTTATATTAAGTTTGCTGTGCTGCTTTATCACCACTGTGTGAGACCTCTTCCTGCTTGAACTCCCCCCTCCCCAGCAATATGGGGGATGCGCGGGTGGAACTTACTCCATTGTATTCTGGTCATTGATTTAACACATTTTGTTTGTGTTTCATTCTATTTTTTTAAAATGTGCTGTCATTTGTTAGTGCACGATGTTTTCTTTTAGGAAATGATAAATTGACCGAAAACTTAAAATTAAAAAACAAAAAGTGAACTCCCCCAAAATTAAATTTAGAAAGTCTAATTTTTTCATGTACGCTTAATCAATAAAAGTCATGGGATATGAGGCAGTATACTATTGTGGATTGGGAACTGGATAAAAGATAGAAAAGAGAGAGTAGGGCTAACAGCCGATTTTCTCAGAGCAGAAAGATGAATAGTGAAGTACCCCAGGGATCTGTGCTGGGCCTGCTGCTTTTTAACATATTCATAAATGACCTGGAAATGAGAACAATAAGTGAGGTGATCAAATTTGTAGATGATCCAAAATCATTCAGACTTGTTAAATTACAAGAGGTTTGTGAAAATTTGCTGGAGGACCTTGAGAAATTGGGAGACTGGGCGTCCAAATAGCAGATAAATTTAATGTGGACAGGTACAAAGTTATGCACTTAGGGCCCAATTTTGTCCTGGATGTAGATCTTCTTTGTGCGTCCAGGCTGAGCCAGAATAACTTCCCTGGACTTTTTGCCGGCCCTGGACGTACAGGGCCAACATCAGAATCAGCCCTGTACATCCAGGGCCGGCAACCGCCCACTGCCGGCCCATTCTCTGCCCCCGGGCCGTCTCTTCCCCATCCCTGACTAACTTCTCCGCACAACCGGCGGGGAAGTTAGTCGGGGGCAGCAGCCACCATGAATAGCGGGGAAGGACGTCCCATTCATCCCCGCTATTCTTGCCTCAGAATAACCCCCTTAGGGAAGAAAAATTCAAATTATAGTTGCATGATGCAAGGTTCCACATTATGAATCACCATGCAGGAAAAGGATCTAATTGTCATTGTGGAAAATATTTATTTATTTATTTAACAGTTTCTTCTATACCGCCCCTTCCAGAGATCAGGGGCGGTTTACATTGAACAAAAATTAACATACTTCCGTATATTTTACATGAAACATGTTTTAACTATATACACGTTTTGTTACATGGAACATATTTTTAACGTTAACAATAACACTTTTTTTTTTTTTAAACCTATGTACAGGTTATGAAACATGGAGCATAACATAGTTAATTAACGGTAGTTATTTACATTAGTGATATAGCCGTCAGTTTGGGTAAATCTTTTGGATGTTGTGTATAGTAAGGTAAGTATCTTTCTTGTGTTAGTCATTTGTTCTGTCTTGAGGATTGTGGATATTTTTTTGTGATTGTCTTGAAGAGGTTTTTTGTTGGTAGGGGATCTCAAAGTGTTTTGTAAAAAGGTATGTTTTTAATTCCTTTTTGAATTGGTGGAGGTCCTTTATCATGCGGAGGGTTAATGGAATTTCATTCCAGAGGGTAGGGGCAGCAAAGGAGAAGGCTCTATCGCTTGTTGTTGCTTTGGTTTTTCTGAAATTTGTCTTTATGTTGAGGGAGTGGGTTGCGTTCTGTCTGCGCGTTCTAGTTTCTGATGGGGGTTGTATTAGTGTAGATAATTGTGAGGGAGAGATGTTATTAATGAGTTTAAAAGTAGTTAGGAGGATTTTATATTTTATTCGGCTGCATATGGGGAGCCAATGTAGGTCTAAAAGTATTGGGGTCACATGGTCTGTTAGTTTAGCTTTTGTAACCATTAAAACCTTTTGCTTAGTGTGCAGTGGCAGCCAATAAAGCAAATAGAATGTTAGGATTCATAAGAAAAGGAATCAACTCTGCATCCTGACCAAGTTGACTGATCCATTTCTACTCATCACAGCACCAAAGACTACACAAAGCTAAGCTTTCAGATTTTTACAATTGCCTGTATTTATTCTAATATAAATTTCAGCTTGGGCTATAAGTTTAGGATTATTCAGACTGCCTACATTCCGTGCATAGCCTTTAAATCAGATATCTGAGTATGCCCTCAGTTCATATAAGGTCTACTGGCCAGAGACACTTAAGCTCAAACCCACCTACCCCTCACCCCACCCATCCCAGGGTTACATTGCTATAGTCATTATATACATTGACATCTGTCCTTCAATTAGGTGTTACACCTACCTTTCTTTCCTTTTCTCTTTCTCCTAGGACCACTTTATAACAGTCTTATTCAGCATGCTGTGTATTCAATGCAATAACTGTGGTGCTTTCATTCTAAAAAGAATCATTTGGACCCTAAGAGCTTGCCTTATATGCCTCAAGTTAGCTGCTATGTATGAAGAATTGACTCTACTAAGGGAAGAATTAGCTGCAATTAAACACATCACTTTGAGGTTCAAGCTGAACAAAATCCACCACTGCTCCCACAAAGAATCAAACAGCCCAGGAACAAATGGATCACAGTGGGCTCCGGTAAGTTGCGACCTATAACACGGAGACACCCTCTACACCAAGAGATATCCTTGCATAATGCCTTCTCTGCCTTGGATAATGAGGGTGCCCAATCCCTGGAAACTGAAGTGCCCTTAGATGAGAGAGTCAATGCCCATACACCAAATATGAAGAAAAAATCACAAAACAGGTAACTACTACTACTTGGAGATTCCATCATCAGAGGCACCAACTTGAGAGCATAGTTTAAAGGAAAGAAGATGGTCAAATGCCTCCCAGGCTCTTCAGCCAGAAGGAATACAAACCAAATTGTTGGTATAGTTAGTGCAGAAAGTGAGCACTCCAAAATTGATGTTGTTATCCACTTGGGTACAAATGACCTGACTAGAAACAGTGCCTTAGCAGTTCAAAGGGACTTTGAGACTCTAGGAGAGAAGCTCAAGCCCACTGTTAACACTATAGCATTCTCAGAAGTTCTACCTGTTCATGGTAAGGGGGAAAAAGGCTGCATCACATAAACAACTTTAATACATAGCTAAAAACCTGGTGCAAACAAGAAGGATTTGGATATATAGGCGACTGGGAAAACAGATGGACCAACAAGAGACTATGCTGTGCTGATGGACTACATCTCTCTGCCACAGGGAAAAGGATCCTAAGTGAAAAATTCAGTCAGTATGTGGACAGGCATTTAAACTAGGGAAAGGGGGTGACGGATGGAGAATAACAAGAAGGTCAGACTAGATAGGCCATGTGGTCTTTTTCTGTCATCATTTTTCTATGTTTCTAAGTTCAGGACGTCACTCCCAACAAAACCATAATAACATTAGAAACAGCCAGACTTTTAAACCACACTTCAATGGTAAGCGGGAAGAGGCGTGTAGAATGAAATCCATGCAAAAAAACAGGCAAGCCAGTCAACAAATGCTGGAAAGCAATGAGCACAAATGCTAGAAGCCTAGCCAACAAAGTTCCTGACCTGAAAGCCCTAACGGTGGAAATGGACTTGGACATTGTGGCCATTACAGAAACGTGGTTTAACGAGTCGCATGAATGGGATATAGTCATAGCTGGCTATAATCTATTTAGAAGCGATAGAGAGAGTAGCCCTATATATCAAAGACAATATTAAAGCTACTGAAATGCAGTGGACATGAGGAAAAGAAGAAGCGCTGTGGATTGTGTTGGAAAGAGGAGATGGCACTGTCATGCATACTGGTGTAGTCTACAGGCCTCCAACTCAAACTGAAGAAATGAATAGCAAATTGATTACTGATATTGCAAAGATAGCCATGGAGGGAAAAGTGATCATATTGGGCGACTTCAATTTACTCCATGTGGACTGGAGGATTCCATCTGCAAATCTAGAAAGAAGTAAAAAAAAAATGTGAATGCCTTCCAAGATGCATTACATAGAGAAATGATGATGGAATTGGCCAGGGAAGGCTCAATGCTGGATTTAGTACTCACCAACGGAGATAGCATGTCGAATATTCAAGTGGGTGCCCATGTGAGCAGCAGCAACCATCACATGGTGTGGTTTGAGATTAAAGCCAAAGCGGAGTCCAATCAGAGCAAATTCAAAGGCCTAGATTTCAAAAACACTGATGTCAGTAAAATGGTTAAGTACCCGAAGGAGGAGTTGGCAGGGTGGGAGGGGATAAGGCAAGTGGAACTGCAATGGGCTAAACTAAAGGAGGCAATAAAAGGGGCAACAAATACTTATATAAGGAAAGTACATGTTATGCTGCTATATCATGGCTGTAATCTATTGTTCTCCTTTCTTCTTGTCTCTCCTGTCCTTTTATCTATTACTGTATCTCTTCCTCTGTCCTATCTCATATATGGCGTTCTTTTCGTATCTTCTGTAATTATATTGTATTGTAAACCGCTCTGATGCTTTGGCCTGAGCGGTATATCAAATGATTAAACATAAACATAAAAACAAGAGGAAAAGGAAACCTATTTGGTTCTCCAAAGAAGTGGCTGCACAAATAAAGGCAAAAAACACAGCTTTTACAAAATTCAGAAACAGAGGCACACAGAAGAGAATAAAAGATAAAACCAAAAGAGACAAAAAAGAGAAATAAGGATAGCAAAATCAAAGGCAGAAGAAAAGATGGCTAAAGATGTGAAGTGTGGCGACAAAACCTTTTTTTCAGGTATATTCAGGATAGGAGGAAAATCAGAGGTGGAATTGCAGGACTCAAAAGTGACAGGAACAGATTTGTGGAAAGTGGAATTGAAAAAGCAAGTATCCTAAACAAATACTTCTGCTCTGTTTTTACTAAAGAAAGTCCTGGAGAAGGATCACCTATGATTGATAAATATACAAATGGAATAGAGTAGATACCACACCATTCACAGAAGATGATGTGTTAGAACAGCTTGCAAACCTGAAGGTGGACAAAGCCATGGGACTGGATGGTATACATCCCAGGATACTGAAAGAGCTCAGGGAGGTTCTTGCAAGGCCATTAAAGGATGTTTTTAATAGATCCTTGGAGACAGGAGAAGTTCCACAGGACTGGAGAAGAGCTGATGTGGTACCTCTTCACAAAAGTGATAATAGGGAAGAGGTGACAAACTACAGGCCAGTAAGACTTACCCTGGTGGTTGGAAAGAGAATGGAGGTGCTCCTGAAAGAGCAAATAATAGACTTTCTCTAAACTAACAGGTTGCATGATTCAAGACAACATGGTTTTAACAAGGGACGATCTTGCCAAACAAATCTGATTAAGTTATTTGACTGGGTGACCAGAGAACTAGATCAAGGGCATCTGATGGATGTGATCTACCTAGATTTCAGCAAAGCCTTTGATACTGTTCTTCATAGGAGGCTTATCAATAAACTCAATAGCTTGGGGATGGGTCCAAAGGTGGTGAACTGGAACAGAAATTGGTTGACTGACAGATGACAGAAGGTGATGGTTAACGGAACTCACTCGGATGAAAGGAAGGTGATTAGTGGTGTACCCTAGAGTTTGGTCCTGGGGCCAGTACTGTTCAATGTATTTGTGAGTGATAATTGCTGAAGGACTGAATGGAAAAGTCTGTCTTTTTTCAGATGACATGAAAATTTGCTGGAGAACATGAGGAAAATCTACAAAAGCTGGAAGAATGGTCTAATGTTTGACAGTTAAGATTTAATGTGAAGAGGTGCAGTGTTATACACTTGGGAAGCAGAAATCCAAGGGAATTGTATGCGATAGGGGACGAGAGGTTGGTGTGCAAAGACTAGGAGAAGGACCTTGGAGTAATTGTTTCAGAGGATCTCAAGGTGGTGAAACAGTGTGACAAGGCGGTGGTAAAAACCAGAAGGATGCTGGGTTGCATACAGAGAGGAATTACCAACAGAAAGGAAGAAGTAGTAATGACACTGTACAAGTTGCTGGTGAGGCCTCACTTGGAATACTGTGTTCAGTTTTGGAGACCATATCTCGCAAAGGATATAAAAAGACTGGAAAGGGTTCAGAGAAAGGCGACCAAAATGATTTAAAGCCAGCATCAGACGACATATGAGAAGAGACTTGAAGACCTAAATATGTGCACTCTGGAGGAGAGGAGGGACAGGGGAGATATGATTCAGACCTTTAAATACTTAAAAAGAGTATTAATGGACAAACAAACCTTTTCCAAAGACAGGGAAGCTGTAAAACTAGAAGGCATAACATGAAGTTGCAAGGGGTTAAACTGAGAGACAACGTCAGGAAATACTTTTCACTGAAAGGATGGTGGATGCTTGGAATACTCTCCCGATGGAAGTGGTGGGGGCAAACACAGTGACAGAATTCAAAATAGCATGGAACAGACATAGTGTATCCCTTTATAGCAATAAGATAAAATCAAAATAAACATACCTAACTCTTATATTTCAACAAATAGGGGTGACATACATGGAGCGGTTGGTATACCCCTAAACAAAGGCATGTGGAGGGGTGACATGCACGGAGAGGCAGGTGCACCTGTTCTTGCCGTCTTGCTGGGTAGACTCATAGGATCATACTGCTCTTTATCTGCTGTCATATGTTATGTTACTATGTAGAAGAGTGATTCCTCTGATGTCTATGGTATGCAGCCTATTCTAAGATTTTTTTAGCACAGGACCTCACACACTTGTTAGTGAGATGCTAAAAATTCATGCTACTCCCTGGAATCTCCCTAGATTTATTCAGTTTTCCTAGTGTTCTGAGTGCTACTCCAATGCTATGAACTGCAGTCTGGACTTAACATTAGGTCTATTGCTTTCTAGAGTGTTTCCCATAGGATTGTGCATAGTGTGGAATCATTCCCCGAATAAAATGATCTATGACATTGCAAACATGTTTCACATCTTTATACTAAAGAGGACTGATAACTGTAACATTATAGCATATGGTTGCTGCATTGCTCAGTTACCAATACAATCATAAACTCTTATGCCATTCTTTATTTTTTTTTGTTGTTGCTTTTCTTTCCATTAAAAGAAATTAAAGAGGGTACGGTATGTTTCTTATAAAAGTGAACATCTGTCAATTAGAACAAAGATGGACTTTCAGACTGAATACCATAGAACCACAGGTTTTGAATTTAAGTATGGACTGGAAAATCATTTTATGACTGGCTACTAAAAGGTTTGCTGAAATGACGCAATTATGATGGTAGGTGAATTTTAATCTAAAAGCATTTATAAATGCCTTGGCTGTCATTACAGGGAAATTACAGTGGCTATAAAAATATTCAGTATTATATGGATCAAAACTATGGATTCTGAGTACATGAACAATGAAAAATGAAGTTTAAATACTGCAGATTGTTTTTCTAAGTTCATGTGTGTCATTTTATATGTATTTCTTAGATCAATGGAGATTTTGAGGTACGTTTACTAAAGGGCATTAACTATCACGGGGTAACGCAGATTTATACCATGGCAGTAGCAGCTAACATGGGAGAAATGCAGAAATGCAGATATCACAAGCACTTTTCTGTGATATCTGCATTTCATGTGGTGGGATTGAGGCAGAGAGTAGGCATATAGATGGCTGCTGAATCACGCTTCATCAAGATGGCAGATAATGCCACCCCAAGAGGAGGCATTATCTTCTGGTGATCCACAGTGGCAGACATCGTGGCCACTGCCAATCAGTAGTGGTCATCTACCCTGCAGCCAAGTGGCCCTCCATGCTCCAATCATCTGCCCACTTAAACAATATCTAAAGAAGTGCCCCCTCCCCCCGCTTCAGCACCAAATCCCACCTCCCTGTCCCTCCAGATACCACCAATCACCATCAGAAGCTGTCTGGGGGGGATAGGTTCACCCATCCCACCAACTCCACTAAAATGGCTAACAGTTGAAGTCCGAAATGGTTCTCCCATTCCTGATCCCTAAAGATTCCTGGCTAACCAATCAGAGTTCCTCTCCTTTCTATCCCCCCTCCTAAACACTGAAGATAGCCAGTTGGATTGGGGGCAGGAGCAAAGGTCTGCGTCTGCCCTCTTCAGTGGTACTCACAAATATGGCTGTGATCTCACTGTGCTGCTCCCTAGTGTAAGACCATTTTTCAAATCCCGAAGACAGGTGCAGGAGTGGAGAGGGCCACTCCTGCTCCCAATCACCACTGGATGACCAGGGATTGTCAGTAGGGCTGGGGGGACCCCAAGCTGATTGGCCTATCTAGGTTTCAGTGTTTAGGAGGGAGTGGAGGGAGAGGAGAGGGAAGGAACCCAGACTGGCTAGCTGGGATTTCTTTCAGGGATAAGGAATGGGGGGGGGGGGAGGGGGCCCTTTCTGACCCTGACTGGCTAGCTGGGAAAGTGGAGTTGGAGTGTGTGTGTGTGGGGGGGGGGGGGGTTCCACTGATCCTCCCTGACACTCTCAATGGGGATCAGGAGCTGTCCAAGGGGGAACAGTGCTGAAGGGGGGCACTTCTTTAGATTTTTATTTATTTAACAGTATTTCTATACCGTCTTATCTTACAATCAAAGCGGTATCACAGCAAACAATCAAAAGGAGTGATCGTGTTTTTTCATGCAGTGAAGGGTATATCGTGATTGGTATGTCTGATGTGTTGTGTGTTTGATTAGGTGGAGCTATGTACATTGTGCGCTATAATACATTGTGTGCTATAATACATTCTTCTGTACATTGTGTGTTATGAAACATCGTGTGCTGTTATACATTCTTTTATCCGAAGGTCAGATATTGTTGGTGGGCACAAACGGGGTGAGAGGATGATTGGGGCATGGTTGGCCACAGTAGCAATCAGGACACAGAGCTCATGAAAACTCTGTACACCTGATCGGTACCTGTCCTCCCCATTGATTTACTATGGAGGCCCATGATACCTGTATCGCGCTACCTGTCAATGCAGCTATTGTGGGTCTCCATGCTAAATCCAAAACCTCAGACGTATATGAAAGAGGAAAGCTCGGAATGTCTCCTGCAAATACCGCAGAGGTTTTGACCTTAGCCTCAGGCCTTTTGCAGCTATTGCACTGCAATAACTGCAAAAGGCTACTGCAGTTTAGTAAACATGTCCCCTTGTGTCATTGTTCGAATATAACCCCTGAGGAAACTTGAAAGTGAAACAAAGACTTCTTTTGGGTGGATTGTACAAAATAGGTTTATGACTGAGTTTCAACTTTTTTAGATTCTGTAGCACTTTTGGGTTGACAGTTGGCATTTCTAGGGTTACATTTTCCTTCTCTTTTTATCTGCTGTTAATTAAGATATTTTAGTTCTTCTGTTTTAGATATTTGTTATTGTTTTCTGTGTTGCTCTTGCCATTTATCCTGATTGTAAACTGCTTTGATGTACTTGTACTGAAGGTGCTATATCAATCAATCAATCAATCAATGGGGCACTTAAAAATGAGTTGGATTGGAGTTTTTTTCATGACCGATGAATGATAGAAAAACCACCTTAATGGAATAGTTATCTTGGTTGTAAAGGTTTCTGATGTCTTTTGCCTCCAATTTTTAGATTTTTAGTTTATTATGGCCACCATATATATTTTTGCCCGCTTATGTTTGTGATGATCTGTAAAATTACCCTCCACAGCTATATCCTTTTCACTGTGCTACGGAAAGTGCCTTATGAAGCTCTAAGTGGCAACATTCCAGCCATCGTGTATCTTCCCCAGATGCTCAAAAAGAAAAGAAATCTTTCCGTTAGAAAAGGTTTAATTAAAATTTTATCACCTTACATCAAAACAGTATGAATATAGATGTATTAAATTATATGCAGTTTTTTTTAATATCCCAGTCATGAATAATTCTTCAACTGGGGCATAATTTGCATAAAAAATGTTTAGATAAGAATATGGATACTTTCAGCTTAAAATCTAATTTCTAACCTTCTGGTGATTGTAAATCCTTATAGTACTGTCATTACTATGGTAATATATGGCAATAGCAACCAAACCAATATATGCTCATTTTTTCTTACATTGATCTTACTGGCAATATGAGCCAAAAGGTCTCTGGGTAAAACAAATTCCCTTCTCAATAATACAGATGGGCAGCTTCAGTATGATTTTAAGAAGATTTATGTGATGATTTATGTGGCCAATGAAGTGATACTTAGATTAATATGAATTTGCTGATGGCCCGATTAATATTAATTGAAATGTAAATACATGATTATAAAGTATTTGCATGTGCTGTGTTATTGCTAATGGCTTATACTACATCACAGATGTAGGATTAAAGCATTAAGATTTTATATTATAAATCCTATAACACCCTTTCTCCCATTTGAGACACAATTTATTTGCTTCATTTCTGGGGAAAAGAATAAATAAAAATCCTTGAAGTAAGTAAGATATTTGTGTAAAGCATAAAAATGTAAGAAAATAAAATGTGCCATACTGGGTCAGACCAAGGTCCATTAAGCACAGTATCCTGTTTCCTAGGGTGGCCAATTCAGTTTACAAATACCTAGCAGTTTCCCAAAAAGACCCACAGGTTCCACAATGTTTGTATTAGAGCAAACAGTGGATTTCCTAGGTCCTCTTTAATAATGGTTTATGGACCTTTCCTCCAGGTACTTGTCCAAACCTTTCTTAAATCCAGATACACTAACAGCTTTTACTACATCCTCCAGTAACAAATTCCAGAGTTTGATTACATGTTAAGTGAAAAAATATTTTCTCTTATTAGTCTTAAATGTGCTAAATTTCAGCTTTATTACATGTCCCCTAGTCTTTCTACTTTTTGATGGCATAAACAATTGATCTATGTTTACCTGTTCCACTCCATTTATTAATTTATAGACATCTATCATATCGCCCCTCAATCACCTCTTTTCCATGTTGAAGAGCCCTAACCTTTTAAGCCTCTCCTCATAGGGGTATCCTTCCATCCCCTTTACCATTTTGGTGGCTCTTCTCTGTACCTTTTCTAATTCCGCTATATCATTTTTAAGATACAGTGACCACAACTGCACACAATATTCAAGGTGCGGTCACACCATGCAACAATACAGAGGCATTATAATATCCTTTGTGTTATTCTCCATTCCTTTCTTTATAATTCCTAGCATTCTATTTGCCTTCTTGGCTGCCGCTGAACACTGGGTGAAGGGTTTCAACATGTTATCCATGATGACACCTAAATCTTCTTCCAGGGCGGTGGCTCCTAATGTGAAACCTTACATCATATAACCATAGTTTTGGTTGCTCTTTCCTAGACGGGTCATTCTGAGGCATGAAAGGCCCCTTGGTTTGGTAGAGGGCCTTTCAAATTGCCCCTTTGATCGTCACTTGCCTTTAACACCTATTTAAGACACCTTCACAGATTTTTTGCCTTCTAACTAGAGGACCTCTTTGTAAAGGTCCCTAGAAGCAAGTTTATTTCTTTCTATTCAGAGACTATGGGGTCTATATTGAGACCAGAATAGTGGGCTTGGACATCCGCCAGGGGAAACAGAGTTCCCCGCACATTCACCTGATCTTTGAAGGGAGCTCTTTTTGTGAGCAGGAAAGGGCAGGCCAGGGGAGGAGCGAAGGCAGGCATTGGGGGGAGACTGACCCCACATGATCAGGGCTGATTCTGGGGACGGCTCTGTATGCCCAGAGTCTACAAAATGAACGGGGGATGTATTCTACTTCAGAGGTGGAATAAGTTCCCTTAGACATCAGGGGGCAGCTGAGCCAGAACCAGCAGAGGAGGTGAGGAGGTGCAGGGGTTCCTTGCAGTCCTACCCTGGCCATGGAAGATCAGATCGGGGTTGGGATGCGTGGAAAGGGGACTTTGGTCTATGGTCAGTGATTGCGACTCCTGAATGGAGCCACGGTGCCATGGTGACGGGACACCATGAAACTGCGACTCCATTCAGGAGCCTAGCTGGGCTATATGGGGGAGTCTGTTGTGCATGCCAGGCATCCAGAATTGGGGCATGGACTGGACGTCCTGGCCCAGTTTCCAATTCTGATCCTGTGGGCATGTCTAGCCCCGCGGGGTCAGAATTGATTCTGGGCACCTAGACAAGGGGTTGGTCGGAATGTGCCTCTATTTATTCTACTTGTATGCTAAGCTATACTCTGATTTGATCTAATTAAAAAGCTCTCTAGAAAAAAAAAATATTTCAAAGACTATTTACTGTATTTTACTTTCTATGCTAAGCTATACTCTGATTTTATTTAAATGAAAAGCTCTCTGGTGGTACTAAGACCCGACTGACTCTGCAAAAACACTGAATTCTAAAATACACAGATTTATCAGCTTTAACCCAAAAAGTTCCCTTTTCCCCCAAGATTTAGAGCATATTCCAGAAGATAAATACAAGTGCAGATATTTTTCCAGATGTAGCAGTCCCTTTTTGTAGTCCTGCAAGACTAGGGCACATGCAGTAAAAGTTAAACTAGAAAGTTTAGGGACATGTTTACTAAGCTCCATGCTACTAACACAGTATGGGCTTCGTTACTAGCACAGGACATTGCACTAGATACAGGTGGACGGAGAGAGCCATCCCTCTGAATTTAGCACAGCTCACTACATTAATACCACTGTGGAGAGCAACTACCACCACCCATTGTGCTGGTAATAGTTGTTCCCTGTCAAGTGCTGACAGTACAGGCTTTCAAGGCCCTCACTAGTGGCACTGTGGTGGGAACACCTGCACCCTGCCTAGGCACCACCCAGATTCTTTCTACCCTGGTAACATGAGGTTTTTAGAGTAGGACCCCTGCTACTTTAAAGTGAAGCAGTAAAAATTCACTCTACCCCAGCACTACCTGGGTAATGTGCTTTAGTAAACATATCCCTTAGTTTGTCTTCACAAAGTTCCACTTAAAAAGCGATGCAACAATATTCTGTGTCGTCAGGGCCGATGTTACCTTTTAGGTGAGTTGGGCAGTTGCCTAGAACACCATGCAAACAGGAAGTCTGCATCGGAGGAGGAGGAAATGGCAATGGCAGTGGCAGTGGCAGCGAGGGGGGGCAGGGGGAGCAGGGGTGCAGGAGGAATGAGAGTTCATCCAGGACACCTCATATCTTTGTACCGGCCGTTTGCATGGTTGTAGTAAAAAAGCATTGTTGATAACTTGGTCTTGTTCTTATCAATCACAGAAACTCAAAAATGCTTTGATAAATAGTGTGAGCATGCTCTTGGCTCCTCCTGCCAGTTAGATTTAAACATAGCCAGTTACACTTAAGACTTCAAGAGCTCCACCAAGGTTTGGCCAGTTAAGTAGGCTAGCTAGCACTGATAACCAGTGCTAACTAAATTCCTCTCTCTGACCCAATCCTGTCCTTCAGCTGTCCATCTTTTGAGCTCCTCAAGATAGCTGTCTAGTGAAAATACGTAGCTATGTGATACCCAGTCATCTAAATTTTGAATTTAGCCAGCAAACTTGCTTTGAAAATGTACTCCATTGTAATGAACTGCATTGGCTCCCGGTGGCCGCCCGCATCATTTTCAAACTTCTCATAACAACGTTTAAACTCATCCATAACATCGCACCATCCTACCTCAATAATCTAATCGCTATTCAACCACACAACAGGAGCAGAAGAACCATAAATCTCAATGCTCTCTGTGTTCCGACAAGCATAAGAACCGTCAAAGCAGAAACAAGCAATAGGGCATTCACATATACAGCACCAATCCACTGGAACAAGCTCCCACACGAGTTGGGACTCACAAATAACTTGAGTGAATTTAGAAGGAAACTCAAAACCCATTTATTTCAGACTCACTACAACCTGACCTAAGGGCGATACTTCTACCTCAACCAGATGTCTTTTGCCTGCCACGGCGGCATTTTGAATACTGGCATGTAATCATGTATAAATTGTATATATTGGACCCCTCCCACACTCTTGCAATCAAATGTATACCCAGAACTGTGTGCCCCAACCAAATGTATATTGTATCCCATTGATTCTCCTGTTTTATGTAAATCATTGCCTAATCGAAATGTAAATCTAAAAATCACTGTATTGTACGATACACTATGATTCTGTAAAGTAAACCGCTGCTAATCGTAGGAAGCAGCGGTATACAAATGTTTACTAAATAAATAAAATGGGAGGAGGGGGAGAATAAGTTGTATGTGAAGGACCAAAACAGAATGAGATTCAAGTAGAAGGGTTAATAATTAAGAAATACTCAGAGACAGGGGGGAGATCCTGACTTTTGGTCAAGATGGACGGGTAAGAGCTGTGCTCCGGAGGGCAATAGTCAAGAATCCTGACTTCTGCAATCTTTAATCAAATAGTTCCTACCTACTTTGATACCATTCGATCGCGGATATGTCAGGCCCCAAGCTGACGCGGCTGGATTACCAAGTATCTCAAAACACCAGCGCAAACAGAACCAAAACAGAACCTCTCTCCCCTCACAAGATGGCGGTCATCCGAGATTGTCCTGAGACCTTGCAGGAACTTCTGGCTGAGATTTGGTCAGTCAAAGACTTGGTCAAATCTAATGGAGACACGCTGTGCACAATGTAGGAAGATATCAATGCCTTGAAAACCTCTCTGGAGTCAATTACGGCTCATTTGGAGAAGGTAGAGAGTGTGGTGGCATCGCATGGGGAGAGGTTCAAGGCCATTGAGAAGCAGGCTAAGTTGATCCATTCACTGCAAAGAGAGGTAGAAGATAGTAACAATTGCTCTCAGAGGAACAACATAAGAATACTGGGAGTTCCTGAGGGAGCAGAGGGCCCTGATATGGTGTCCTTTTTGCAGGCCATGATTCCGGGTGTGTTAAAGGTGAGATGCCATTTGAGATTGAGTGCGCCCATCAAGTGCCTACTCAGTCCGTGACTGCGGGTAAGCATCCACGCCCAATCATCTTGAAAGTCTTGCTTTTTCACCAAGTTTCGCAAATAATGGGAGCAGCTAGAGCACTTTCAACTTTGGAATATCAGGGACACAAACTCCTGTTCTTCCCAGGCTTCGTAAAGGCGAAGGTGGATCGGAGGAAGAGCTTTCTGGCGCTATGTCCACGCTTATTGCAGCTGCAGGGCCCACTTTGGGCTGCTTTATCCTGCCTGCATGAGAGTCATGCTGCATAACCAGACCAAGACTTTTGATGATCCAGGGGAGTTATATGCATTTTTGGAAGACAAGGAGTGGGTGGTGATGCGCTGAAATTTACCTTGCAGTTTTGTTTGCAAAAGTTCTACGGCACTTGCTATCATGGGCGTTTGACTGGTCTGAGGTCGTGTAGTGGCGACTTATCCATGCAGAAGCAACATTCAATCATGCAGTATTGCTATACACTGTGACATTTATTCTGTCTCTTTTGAAGGAGCTCCAGGGTATTATCCTGGTCAAGATGTTTCTCCTGCTGTTTCTTTCTTTCTTCTTTTGTGTTCTATGTTTTTCTGTGATGTCTAAGGTGGTTGAGAGAGTAATGGGGCTTGGAAGAGTGGGATGGCCCTTATTTACTAGGTTGGGGTCTTCTAGGTCATAAACTGATTCGATGGGGGTTGCCTCCCCATACAGTTCTGGCGTTTTGGGTTTTGGGGACACTGTCTCTATTCTTGTCGAGGTTGATGGGCAAGATGCAATACTTTAAGTGAGAAAGAAGTGGGAATGTACTAGGTCATTTTGCCCTCTGTGTCTGTCTTGTCATGGTGGGCTCACCCACTAATTTTTGTATGTTTTATAGCCCCCTGGGTTTGCTGGTTTTGGTGGTTTGTTTTTCAGAATTATCTGTTCTTACTGTGAGCGATCATGTGCAGGGGCTAGGGCTAAATTGTGGCTCCTATTTTTAGGTTTTCTTTTCTGGGCTATAAGTGCAGCTACCACTCTAAGGGTGTTTAAGGTGTTGTTTTACAACGTAAAACTATATGCTACAATTTGGTATGTTTTTGCAACATTTGACTGTCAATCTGTGCTATATTGTCAGTATGTCTTCCTTTAAGATATTTTCACTGTATGTTAAGGGCATTAACAATCCCATTAAGAGGAAAAAGATTCTTCTGTACGGTCGTAAAGAAAGTGCTGACATCTTACTGTTACAGGAGACACACTTGAATGTGAAGGAGTCGTAAAAGCTAGATATAAAACCCTTTTCTCTAGTGGCTTTTTCAGCTGCCAATCATAAGAAAAATGGGGTAGCCATTTTAGTGAGGAAAGCTTTATCCTCCATGGTTATACAAACTAGGTCTGATACTGATGGGCGGTGGACAATGGCTGTCATCAAAATTGGATCCAGTGAACTGGCCTTAATTAATATTTATGCTCCTAATATTGATTGCCCTATATTCTTTTGCTCCATTGCGGCCTTGGTGCAGGAGGTGTCCAGATATCCGACTATTGTGGGGGGAGGCTTCAACCTCATGCTAGACCCCTTGGTAGATAGGAGTCCAGTGAGACCCACTAGGGTTCCCAAGGCTCACCCAGTTCTTGTATCTTTAATGCAGGAATTGGGCCTGATAGACATATGGCGGTTGCAGCACCCTACAGACAGAGTTTACTTTCTTTTCTCCTCCTCATAACTCGTTATCACATATAGACTTTTCCTAGTCTCCAAGGGACTCTGTTCTAGAATCAGTGAGTCCAATATTCACGCAGCTCACATCTCTGATCATTCCACAATCTCACTCACCCTATTTGACTCAACGAGTTATCAATCTCACTCACATTGGCAATTTGATAGGACTCTTCTTGGCAGTCAGGAGTTCTGTGAGACCATCCTGGTGGCTATAGAGGAGTATTTTCAATTTAATTTACCTCAAGACTCCTCGGGGTGGGTGTGGTGGGAAGGCTTTAAAGCTAGTATGCGGGCCACCATTACCAGTTTTGCTATACGGCAGGCCAAACAGTGTAAAGCAGAACTTGGTGCACTAGACAAGCAGATTAAAGCGGGAGAATGTATTTTAGGCCAGAAAACTGATCCTAATATTCTGATAAGATTACAGTGCCTTAGATTTAGATATAATTCGATTTTGACCACCGAGGCTTCACAGAATATTCAAGGGCAGAAAGGGCGATACTACTTGGAAGATAACAGAGTTGGACGGTTGCTAGCTAACTCATTAAAGGGTCGTAAGGAAGCTTCTCGCATTACAGCTTTAAGGGATCCTCAGGTGCAACAATTGATTGTCAAGGAACCTGACATTGCAGAGACCTTTTCCCAATTTTACACTCAGTTATACTCCCCAGAGATAGATTTCTCTGAAAAGGAGTTTGTTAGATTATTATTGACTAATATTCAGAGGCCGGTGTTAGATCAAGAAACTGCTGTGGGACTAGATAAGCAGATCAAAGTCGTGGAAATTATCCTGGCTGTTGATTCTATGCAAGTGGGCAAGGCTACCGGACCAGACGGCCTTCCGGTTGAATTCTATAAACCTTTTTCCAAAGCCTTAGGGCCATACCTTCAACAATATTATAGACTTCTATTGGACAATGAGGCACAGACTGGAGCGTTCGCCTATGCAAACATTGCTGTTCTTGAAAAACCTGGGAGGGACCCTCAGTTAGTTAGTAACTATCAGCCAATTTCGTTGTTAAACGCAGATTATAAAATCTTTGTGGCCATCTTAGCTGGTCGTCTCTCCAAATTGATCCCTTCTCTGATTCATCAGGACCAATGTGGCTTTTCTGAGGGAAGCTCCACAGCCGATAATGCCAGAGTGCTTTGTCACGTTTTGGAAGGCGCGGAGGGAACAGAGGGCCCTCTGGTGGGACTCTCTCTAGACGCAGAGAAAGCATTTGATCGGTTGGAGTGGCCTTTCCTGTTTGCTGTTCTGAAGTGGTTTGGATTTGGTGAGGGTTTCTGCAACCTAATCAAACTTATGTATGCAAGACCAAGTGCAAAAATTTCTGTGAATGCGACTCAGTCTAGAGAATTTCTTCTGGGGCGTGGTACCCGTCAGGATTGTCCTCTGTCTCCCATTCTTTTTAATCTGGCCTTTAAACCTTTGGCCCTATTGATAATGCAAAGCCTCACAGTTAAGGGCGTCTCTATTGACCCAGTGAAAAGCAGGATATAAATACAGCTAAATAAAATAAATAAAATAAAATAAATTAAACTATCTGCGTATGCTGATGATTTGCTTCTATTCACCATGCCTAGCTCTATACCGGTTATTTTAGAATTGATAGATAAATACTCAGGATTGTCTGGCTATAAAATTAATTGGTCAAAATCTGTCACATTTCCCTTAAACTCAAGAGTGTATAGGGCGGATCTGGAAGATTTTCCTTTTGTGTGGGAGCCTAAGATGCTGAAGTATTTGAGAGTTCACTATTGCTATCCACTTAGTGAAACCCTAAAGAACAATGAAGGGGAGATTGTATCTATGGTTCGTAATATAACAGCAAAGTGGTTGCTGGTCTATCTCTCTTGGTGGGGTCATCTTGAAGCTATAAAAATGACTATCTCTCCTAAAGTGAATTATGTGTTAGAAATGCTAGCAGTCTTTCTTACAAATAAAATTTATCATCAAATTGAAAGGATTCTGGTTCAATTCCTATGGTAAAAGAAACCGCCTAGAATTCCTCTTAGGAAACTTAAATCTAAAAAAGAAGGGGGGGGGGGTGTGAATTTCCCTGACTTTCAGGCCTATCGCTGTGCTTTTTTGATAAAGCAAGGTTCACGATGGATGGAGGTAGGTATACGTCCAGTATGGCTTGACCTAGAAGAGAGATTAAGTGCTCCTTTCCCCTTAAATCTCCTGCCTGACATGATATCTTTTAAGAGGTTGAAGTCTCATATGGTTATATCGGACACTCAGAAGGCTTTTCAACAGTTAGCAAATGCAACAGTTAGCAAATGCAATTCCTAAGGAGGATTGTCTGTCAAAACTAATACCCATCTGACACAGTCCCTTTTTTAAAATTAATCAAAGTTCATTCGCATGGCAACAATGGTTTAGCAGGGGCATTTGGAGTGTGGCCAACTGATAATGGATGGCAAGTGGAAACCTTTTGCTTCTTTACAAAGTGAATTTGATCTGCCTAAATCCCTATACTTCCAGTGGATTCAACTGAGGAATTGTATAGAGAAACCCCATTTGGATATTACAACGTTGTCTGACGAGTGGGTTGTTGAGTAAGATAGGTTCAGCGCATATGGCCTCTGGGATGGCTTCTCACTACTATAAACTAGTGGGTCAGAACAAAGGTTCTCAGGCCATTGGTGTTCAAGAATCTTGGAACATGACACTGGGGAAGTTCTTTCTCCGGAAACTTGGATAAAATTCTAGAGTAAGATAAATAGGGTTTCTCAGTCTGCCTCTATCTAACAAGCTTTGTACTTCTTTGCGCACAGAGCGCACTTTACTCCGGTAAAGATTGCTAAATGGGATAGGGCAACTGGGAATGAGTGTTGGTCTTGTCGGGGAGATGTCAGCACTTTGAGACATGTGGTGTATGATTGCCCTAACATTCAGTCTTATTGGGTTTCAATATGGAATCGCATTCAAGAGGTGCTGGGATTCAGGGCCACTCTCTCCTGGTCTGTGGTCGTTTTTCGGTCAGCAATTGGCATCTCGTTGTTACAGAGGGATTGTCAGTTTCTATTTGACTTCATGTTGGAAGTGTCCCTGCATCTCGTTATTTCCAACTGGAAACATACAGCAGAGCTGAGTTGGCATGAATGGTGGAACCGCTTGTGCTTATGCTGCAAATATGAGCAAATGCCACGGTGTGGTAGATCCCTTAGAACTTCCACTTTTCTCAAGTGGAAACCCCTACAGAATTACATCTCTAAAGCATGATATGAGATACAATAAGGGGTCATTAGTCAAATCTTCTCGTTTTCATGTAGAGGAGTGCTTGGATGTTCCATAGCCCTTGTAGGCCTCTCAGGCCTTCAGCTGTTTCTTTTTCTTTCTATATAGTCTTTGATGATCGCATGGTGATGGGAGAGACAGGATGGGGTAGGCTGCGAATAGCTTTTTTTTTGTTTCTTGTTACAGAGAAGTATTTTGTATTTTGTTTTTATTGTAATT
This sequence comes from Ichthyophis bannanicus, assembly GCA_033557465.1. Taxonomy (NCBI): domain Eukaryota; kingdom Metazoa; phylum Chordata; class Amphibia; order Gymnophiona; family Ichthyophiidae; genus Ichthyophis; species Ichthyophis bannanicus. The sequence continues at coordinate 1,492,231,860 of CM066031.1, forward strand.
TTGTTTTGTTTTTTTTGTATTTTGTTGGAAAATATAAATAAAGAAGTAAAAAAAAAAAGAAATACTGTGAGACGTAGAAGAAAAGAGTAGGCACTAGAATTAAAGTATTGGAGGAGAGGAGTCTATAGAAAACAGTAGTGAGGCAAATATTGCAAACATTAAGCTAATTTTCAGCAAACTATAGTTATCTGCATTTTTGGTAAAAAAAAATCAACCCAAATCTAGCTAGTTGAAATTTAGTTGGCTAGAATTTGGATGTTCAAATTGAGATTCCTAAATTTCCTCAGCTTAGTTGACTAGCACTGAAAAGGAGTACTAGCTGGTTAAATGGGGATAGTTGTTAATGTGCATTAATTGTGTGTTATTCCCTTTTAGCTAAAATATCCCTTTAAAAGGAATATGGGGATCCTCTTAAAGGAAATGTAAAATAAAATGGAAACCCCTTATTCGTCAGCTTTATCATGAGTGGTAGTATTGTGTGACTACCAATAAGGGTTAATTGGTGACATTTTGAACTCAGACAGTCAACAGAGCAGAAGCAACTCCTGCCAGCCCACTAGACACCAAGTATAGGAGAGAGGATTGGAGGGACAGTGGTGGGAGGAGATCCATGGATTGTGTACAAATGGAATGCTATAGCGGTGTCAGGGGAGTGTCAGGTGGTAGATGAAAATGTATGGATGGGATGTTGAAGAAGGTCGGGGAGGGAGGTAATGTATGGATGAGGCATCAAGGAGGTTGGTGGTAGGATTGGAATAGGGTTTTTAACACATACCCTTTAAAAGATAGCAGGTCCAGGAATGTGTAATGTGTAAGGGGCTCTTATACTAAAGGGCCCTAAGCAGTTAGTGTGGGTTACAGCACATGCTAACCTCATGCTGTTTCCATGGTAACTGTTAGCTAAGGACCAGCACAGTTAGTGTGTCCTGATTGCCATGGTAACTGTGCTTCACAAATTGGTGTGGAAAGTAGGTGAGGAGAGGAGAGTGGATGAGGTGAGAGCCTTGCAGTCAGCACGCCCCGTGTTAACTGCAAGACATGCTATTAGCATAGGTACACTTACTGCCACCAGAGCAGGTGGAAGTAAGTGTACCTGCACTACTTTTAGGCCGTGTTTGGGAAAGGTACACTATGTTAAATGCCGGAACATGCTTTCTACGCCCAAACAGTTTACACCTAATGTGCCATGGTTTTGAATATTATGGACACCAAAAAAGGCTAAAGTGCTGACCAGGGATCCTCAGACAGCACTTTTGACTTTATTTGGATAGATGGAAGGAAGAATCGGTGGAGCCCCAGATATGGGGAATGATTTAAAAACCTGTGAGAGAGTCAGTTGGTCCATTAGATGATAGAGGGGTTAAAGGGGCACTAAGAGGCGACAAGGCAATAGCGGAGAGACTGAATGAATTCTTTGCTTCAGTCTTTACTGAGGAAGATGTAGGGATGTTACCCAAGACTGAAGTGGTATTTAAAGGTGCGGAAGAATTGAAGGAAATATCGATACATCGGGAAGATGTATTACAACTATTAGATAAACTGAAGAGTAGCAAATCACCTGGGCCGGATGGTATACATCCAAGGGTGTTGAAAGAACTGAAATATGAGATTGCAGACCTGCTATTAGTAATCTGTGAATTTTCATTAAAATCATCTGTAATACCTGAAGATTGGAGGATCGCCAATGTAACGCCAATTTTTAAAAAGTGTTCCAGGGGTGATTCGGGAAACTACAGACCGGTGAGCCTGATGTCAGTACCGGGAAAAATGGTAGAAACCATCATAAAGATCAAAATTACTCAGCATGTAGATAGTCATGACCTAATGGGAGACAGCCAACATGGCCTTAGACAAGGAAGATCTTGTCTTACTAATCTGTTATGTTTTTTTGAAGGTGTGAATAAACAGGTGGACAAAGGTGAGTCGGTTGATATAGTGTATCTGGACTTTCAGAAAGCCTTTGACAAGGTCCCTCATCAGAGACTTTTGGCAAAACTAAAGAGTCATGGGATAGGAGGCAGTGTACTACTGTGGATCAGGAACTGGTTAAAAGATAGAAAGCAGAGGGAAGGACTAAATGGCCAATTTTCCCAATGGAGGAAGGTGAATAGTGGTGTATCCCAGGGATCTGTGCTGTGTCCGCTGGCTTTTGACATATTCATAAATGACCTGGAAAAGGGAATAACGAGTGAGGTTATCAGATTTGCAGATGACACAAAACTATTTAAAGTTGTTAAAACCCAAGAGGATTGTGGAAAATTGCAAGAGGATCTTGATAAATTGGAAGACTGGACATCAAAATGGCAGATGAAATTTAATGTGGACAAGTGCAAAGTTATGCACCTAGGGAAGAACAACCCAAACTATGGTTACACGATGCAAGGTTCCACATTAGGAACCACCACCCAGGAAAAAGATTTAGGTGTCATTGTGGATAACATGTTAAAACCCTCGGCCCAGTGTGCAGCGGCGGCCAAGAGAGCAAATAGAATGCTAGGTATCATAAGGAAAGGAATGGAAAATAAAACAAAAGATACTATAATGCCTCTATATCGTTCCATGGTGAGACCGCACCTTGAATATTGTGTGCAATTCTGGTCGCCGTATCTTAAAAAGGATATAGCATTATTAGAAAAGGTTCAGAGAGGGGGGGCGGAGCCTGATGTCCAGCGGGTTAGACGCTTCGCGCTGAAGCTCCCGAGGGGCCTACTCAGAATCCTGACTTAATATCTGCATAAACCTAATATTTTACACCGAACTTACCGGGGTGCCTTGGGGGGAATGGCGGCCCACAAACCAGTGCGCTTGGACTTCGGGTCTCCCTCTTCTTCACATGGAAAACGCTCCAAAACAGAGTTGTCTTCCCCACCAAAGATGGTTCCACTTCGGGTAAGCCCCGAAATGCAACAGGAGATCTTGGAGGAAATATGTGGTGTGAAGGAACTGGTACAGTCCAACGGAGAAGCGCTCCGAGCCATGCGAGAAGATTTCGGTATGCTTCAGGACCGCCTTGAAGGTCTTTCACTACGGCTGGACAACATGGCGGGGGTCCTCGATTCGCACGCGGTGCGCTTGGTGAACCTGGACAAGGCTGAGAGTCAGATACAGAATCTTCAAAAAGAGTTAGAGGATTGCAATAATCGAGCCCGTCGCAACAATGTAAGGCTCATAGGAGTTCCAGAGGGGGCGGAAGCAGGAGATATTAGAGAATTTCTGGTCAAAACTCTCCCCTCCTTGCTGAAGATTACCTTTTGCAGAGATCTGGAAATTGACCGAGCATATCGTGCTCCTACCAACATCGCACTCAGTCGGACGACCCCCCGGCCCATTATCTTCCGTTTACTGAGGTATCAGCAAGTTGAGCAAATTTTCAAAGCTGCCCGGGTGATGCCACATCTGCAGTTGGACGATCATAAAGTCTCTTTCTTTCCTGACTTGGCAAAGCCCACAGTTGACCGGCGGAAGGGACTCCTTGCTTTTCGACCTAGACTTCAACAGTTACAGGCTCGCTTTGGCCTCTTATATCCAGCGAAGCTCAGAGTGACTCTCCATAACCAAACTAGAACCTTCGAAGATCCTGCTCTGCTAGCAACATTTTTAGATTCCAAAGAGGCGGACCAGATGCGCTAAGTCAACAACTCGGATGGACTCCGCTGGAACTGCCCGCCATTTTGAATGGCCCGATGCGGTGATCATTGCCTGGAATAGAGACTGCCTGGACCTTTCTTTCTTTTATATCTACTTCTCTTGGTCTCCTTTTCCTCCATGATGTGCACCTCGGTTGGATTCGGAGCACGCACAGCTATACCGGTTATATGTTTCAATTTAGGCCTTCTCTGGGGTTTCACCCCGCAGACATCAGGTCGCCAGTAATTTCTGGGGTTTTGCTTCTTCTCTAAGGCACTTCGGTGCTTCTACTGTTATATAGGGCGCTTCATGATTTTTCATTGGCTTATTTTCTATCATATCATGTGTACAGTCATTTATAGTTGATATGAGGGACATTGCGCAACTCGGTGCGCCATCATGTTCCTTTCTCAGAATGTTTGACTTTGTTGTATGGCCTTATGTATGCTCTTATTACTGAACGTAAGAGGCATCAATAGTCCAATCAACAGAATGACCATCCTTAGTTATTTAATCATGACCATACTGATTTAGTGTTTCTTCGGGAGATCCATTTCACCTCTGTCGAACCACTGAAACTTACTGCCAAACCTTATATGGGGGCTGCCTATTCTCCCGCCGTTTCTAAGCGGGGTGGGGTAGCCATCTTAGTTGAGAAATCTTTGCCAACCACTGCAATGGATACTAGCTCTGCTGGGGAGGGTAGCTGGGCCTGTGTATATTTTAAGGTTGGAGATAGTGAATTTACGTGTATTGGTATTTATGTTCCGAATGTGGATGACCCTGTTATTGTTACTCGGCGGTGACTTCCACCAAGTATTTGATCCTTTGATAGATAAACTGCCGCCTAGAACGAGTGGTCCGCCCAAGAGTCTCTACACCCTGCCAGCTCTGATGAAAGATTTTGCGTGAGTAGATATATGGAAGTTGCTTCACCCCTCAGACTTAGAGCTCACCTTTTCTCAGCCCCCCCCATCACTCACAATCTAGATCAGATTTTTTCTTATCTCCTCAGTACTGCTATCCCAAGTGGACATATACTCCTTTTTTTTTTGAAACTTTTATTTTCATTTTGCAACAAACAAAAGAAACAACACACCAAAGGAAACAAAACAATTATACAATAAAGAAAAGTAAACCCAATTACCCCCCACCCCCACGCTTCTTCTCTAGCTGATTATGTCAGCATGTGAGCGCTTCCAAACAAACGTGATTGTACATCAAAACAATCAAAAGAGTATCTACGATACAGAATAATCATGAGACAAAGATATATAAATTTAGACAGTCAGATGAGAGCATTGAGCAGAATGTACATAGTCATTGAGCATCTTCCATTTAGACCGATGATGAGGAGTCTGAATGGGGGAAGCAAACATACGAGGTATTTGTTCATATTTACTGTAGAGACAGACATGATTCCACCATTCATTGGGGCTCAACTGGGAGCTATTTTTCCAGTATTTCGTAATTAGGGAAATAGCAATGCCTAGCATAAAGTCCAAAAGGAAGTAAGCCGTTTTTGGAAGAGAGGGGATCCCCGCTGCTGAGCGAAGTCCCACTATCCTCCAAGAAAGGGGCTCTTGAAAGTGCAAAATAGACTGGATACGGCCCCAGACCCGACTCCAGTAATACTGTAGTGCGGGACATTCATACATAACATGAGGTAGTGAACCAATGGCCGCATGACATGTCCAACAATTATTGCCCTGAGTAGTATTCCATTTGGCTAATCTGTCAGGAGTGTAAAAACACCGGTGGGCTAGAAAGAAGAGTGTCTGAGTGAGTGAGGCGGATCGGGAGACCCGTGTCACTCTACTCCAGACAAGGCTCCATTGCTCCGGGGTCAAAGTCACATGCAGTTCTCTCTCCCATGCTTTCTGCGCTATAGGGGTATCCCTAGTTATAGCATTACATAAGGTTTTGTAAAAATTGGATGCTACACCCGGTGAACTACCGATAGATCGGATAGTCTCCAACCAACCTTGTGTAGGGGAGGCCGATGGCGGGAGCACCTTAGCACTCCTAAGGCAATGCTGAAGTTGCACCAACTGAAAATAGTGTTTCGCTGGGAGACCAAATTCAATTTGCAATTCACTAAAAGTTTTCCAGCGACCTTCATGGAACAATTGGCTAGGAATCCAAATGCCCCTAGTGTACCAGGGGCTCCACGCCATCGGCTTATTTTGTATTCGAAATCGAGTGTTGTACCAAAGTGGGAGTTTGTCTAACGGACAGAGTCGGGGGTCTAAAGATTGCATGAGATTATTAAAGGCACCTAAGGTGTCTAAAAGCATTGGTGGGAAGTGAGAGTCTGATGGGAGAGTCATACCAGGGAGAAAAGTAAGAGGAATCGGTTTGCAAAGGTCCTCTTCTATGTCTAGCCACACAGGTCTACTCGGTACTGGATCTTCCAGCCAACGAGCACCTTGTTTGAGAAGAAAAGATTGATGATACTTCAGGAAATCAGGGAATCTGACACCCCCATATTCCTTATCTGCTTGCAGCTTATGTTTCGCTATCCTAGGTGTCTTGTTTTGCCACAAGTATCTAGTCAGAAGGCCCTCGATATCTTTATATATACGTCGAGGAAAGAGACAGGGCACCATTTCTAAGATATAATTCACTTTCGGAACAATCATCATTTTTATGGTTTCTAATCGACCCCACCAGGTAAGCGTTAAAGGAGTCCAGCGGTGAGTAAGCGCCCGGACTTTAGAGGTTAAGGCTTTGGCATTGAAGGAGATAGTGTCTTCCAAAGGAGAACAATAGTGAACCCCAAGGTATTTGACCATGCGAGGTTGCCATAAAAAGGGGAAGGATTGCATATCTGCCTGATGAAGCAGAGGATTTAATGGAAAGGCTACCGACTTGGTCCAATTTATCTTATAACCGGACAGTTGTGAGTATTTACCAATTTGCTCTAAGACAGCCGGTACTGAGTCTATAGAGACAAAGAGCATAAGATCATCAGCATACGCTGAAATTTTGATTTCCCTATGGGTGAAGGGGACTCCATGAATCTCCTCCGATTGCCGGATTAGTAAAGCCAAGGGTTCGAGTGCAAGATCGAAGAGGAGTGGAGACAGTGGGCATCCCTGGCGAGTGCCGCGTTGAAGGGGAAAAGGTTGAGACTTTAAAGCATTTGCACATATACTGGCTGTAGGCTGAGCGTACATGGTGCGAAGACAACGGAGAAAACCTTCCCCGAATCCGTACCAGCGGAGGACTGCAAACAGGAAGGGCCACTCTAAGCGATCAAAGGCCTTCTCAGCATCAAGTGAGAGGCCAACAAATGGGCGATCAAGATTAACTGCGGTAGTCAATACATGGCATAGAGTCCGAGCATTGTCAGCAGTTGATCTACCAGGAATGAAACCGCATTGATCTGGGTGTATTAAGGTAGGCATCCTATCCGAGAGCCGGGTAGAGAGAATGGTGGCAAAGATTTTATAGTCCGCGTTTAGGAGGGAAATTGGACGATAATTAGCTGTTAGTTGCGGGTCTCTCCCCTCTTTCTCAAAAACTACTACATTTGCCATTGAAAAGGACCCAGAAGGAGAACCCTCCTCGGCCAGAGCAGAAAAATAAATTTTCAAAACTGGAGCTAAATCAGCGTGAAAGGTTTTGTAGAATTCAGCGGGGAGACCGTCTGGGCCTGCGGCTCGACCTGAGGCACATTTCTTGATAGCAGAATGAATTTCTGAGACAGTAAATGGTGTGTCTAAGGCCACTCTATCTTCGTCAGATAGGGTCGGTCTTTGTACTCCTGAAAGTAAGCGTTCAAATACATCTGGCTCAAAATCACATTCAGATTGATAAAGCCGAGTATAAAAGTCACGAAAGAGTTCTAAGATTTCGGTATCTTTAGTGACCAAGCCCCCCCCCGACGGATTGCGGAGGGCGGTAACACGCTTGGCTTCTTTTCGACCTTTTAGGGCATTTGCTAATAATTTGCCAGCACGATTATTTTCCCGATAATAAAGCCCTTGTTGTGATTCAATATTTTTAACAGCAGCAGTGTGCAAAAGCTGATTGTATTGAAAACGCAAGCGTTGTAAACGGAGTAAAATACATGGGTCAGTACGGGACGTGAGGAGACGCTCCCCAGCTTGTATCTGCTGCTCTAGAGTCAGTAAAAGCTGCTTTCTTTGTTTCCCCTGCCGAATTTGATAGCTAGTTATAGTGGCACGGATAGATGCTTTAAAACCCTCCCACCAAGCCCAGCCCGCTGTATCATGGGGTGAGTTAAAATGAAAATAATCTTGGATAGCGGCCTTTATATCAACCTGAAAATCTTTTTGACCCAGTAGGGATCTATCAAAAAACCAAGCTCGGGGAGAATCGTCCCGCGCAGTGACACGTAATGATAAAGATATGGCAGCATGATCTGAAATATGGAGAGGATGAGTCCTAGTCGTGTCTACTTGAGAAATCAGTGCTTTGGAAATGAGAAAGAAATCTATTCTAGATTGGGAGTGATGGGGGGCAGAAAAGAAAGTGAACTCTAAGTCGGAGGGGTGAAGCAGCCTCCATATATCTACCAGCGCAAGATCTTGCATCAGAGCTGTAAGGGTAGCAAGACTCTTGGGTGGACTACTCGTTCTTGGCGGCTGTCTATCTATCAGAGGGTCTAACACTTGATTAAAGTCACCACCAAGTATTAATGGAGTATTGGCAGAGGCCTGTGCCAACTGCGCAATACTTGCATAGTAAGCAGGGTTGTCCACATTCGGGGCATAAATGCAAATACATGTAAATTCACTATCTCCAACCTTAAGATGTACTCGGGCCCATCTACCCTCCTTGTCAGCGCTAGTATCAATTACAGTAGCTTGCAAAGATTTCTTAACCAGAATGGCTACCCCGCACCGTTTAGAAACGGCGGGAGAATAGGCAGCCACCATGTAAGGCTTAACATTGAGTTTCAGTGTTTCAGCAGAGTTTAAGTGCGTTTCCTGAAGAAACGCTAAATCAGCATGCTCATGGCTAAGATAGCTAAGGATTTTCTTTCTTTTGATTGGACTATTAATGCCCTTTACGTTGAGTGATAAATTTTACATAAAGCCATTCAGACAAGTTAAAAATTCTGAGCATGATAGCGCACCTAATTTCACAATGTCCCTCATATTGACTGTATCAGGCTGTACATATGGCATAAAAGAAACTAAGCTTAGATAATACAATGAAGCGCCCCACATTAAAAAAGAAAAACCGCAGCGCGGTAGAGAAGAAGCAAAACCCCAAAAATTACTGGCGACCATGTGTCTGCGGGGAGAAGCCCCAGAGAAGGCCAAAACTGAAAAACACATAACCTGTAGGACTGTGCGTGCTCCGAATCCGACCGAGGCACACATCATGGAGGGAGAGGAGACCACAAAACAAGAGTCATAGAAAGAAAGAAAGAAAGTCCAGGAAGTCTCTGTGCTTGACTATGACCGCCGCATCGGGCCCTTCAAAATGGCGGACAGAGCCGGCGAATAAAAGTCCACGTCGTTGGATTAGCGCATCTGCTCTGCCTCTTTGGAGTCTAAAAATGTTGATAGTAGATCAGGATCTTCGAATGTCCTGGTTTGGTTGTGGAGAGTCACTCGGAGTTTCGCGGGATACAACAGGCCAAAGCGAGCCTGTAGCTGTTGAAGTCGAGGGCGAAAAGCAAGGAGTTTCTTCCGTCGGTCAACGGTAGGCTTTGCCAAGTCAGGGAAGAAGGAGACTTTGTGACCTTCAAATTCCAAATGATGGTTCGCCCGGGCAGCATTTAAAATTTGTTCCACTTGTTGATATCGTAGCAAGCGAAAGATAATAGGCCGGGGGGTCGTTCGGTTGAGCGCCATGTGGGTAGGAGCACGGTGTGCACGATCGATTTCCAATTCTTTATGAAAGGTGATCTTCAGCAAGGAGGGAAGAATTTTGAGCAGGAATTCTCTCATATCTCCCGCTTCCGCCCCCTCCGGTATTCCAATGAGCCTCACATTGTTGCGACGGGCTCGATTATTGCTATCTTCTAACTCCTTTTGCAGATTCTGTATCTGGCGCTCGGCCTTGTCCAGTGCGCCCAAGCGCACCGCGTGCGAATCGAGGACCCCCGCCATATTGTCCTGCCGTAATGAGAGACTTTCAAGTCGGTCCTGGAGCACTCCAAAGTCTTCTCGCAGGGCTCTAAGCGCTTCTCCATTGGACTGCACCAATTCCTTCACGCCGCGTAGTTCCTCCAAAATCTCCAGGTGCATTTCGGGGTTTTCACGAAATGGAACCATCTTCTGTGGGGAGGACACCTCTGTTTTGGAGCGTTTTCCGTGAGAAGAAGAAGGAGACCCGAAGTCCAAGCGCGCTGGTTTATGGGCCGCCATCCCCCCCGAGGTACCCCGGTCAGCCCGGAGTGAAATAGTAAGTTTGTATAGGTATTAAGTCAGGATTCTAAGTAGGCCTCTCGGGAGCTTCAGCGCGAAGCGTCTTACCCGCTGGACATCAGGCTCCGCCCCCCGGACATATACTCCTGATAGGTTAGCCAATTGGAATGCCATCCAGTGCGCTTGATGCTGGACATGCCATGTGGCCTTCGGTTTACTAAACTCCTGTTAAGTATGATTGTCCCGCATTACAGTATTACTGGAGTTGGGTCTGGGGTCGTCTTCATCCTATTTTATATTTTCCGGAACCCCTCTTTTGGAAGATTGTGGGGCTCCGCTTAGCTGCGGGGATCCCCTCTCTTCCTAAATTGGCTTACTTCCTTTTAGCCTTTATGCTGGGCATTGCTATTTCCTATTTCTTTAATCACGAAATTTTGGGAAAATAGCTCTTTTTTTTTTTTAGTTCTAATGAATGGTGAAACATATCTGTCTTTATTGTAAATATGCGCAAATACCTAGTATGTCAGCCTCTTCCGTTCAAACCATTCACTATTGGTCTAGCTAGAAGACGCTCAACGATTATGTTCAAACTATTCAATGCTCTCAGTTGACTGTTTGATTCTGTATTAATCTTTGTCACATGCTCATCCGGTATCATAGATTCTATTTCTGTTTGTTTGATGTACAATAATTGTTGTATGTAAGCGCTTATATGATGATTCTTATCAGCTTAGAGAAGAAGCATTGGGGTGGGGGGTAATTGGGGTTGCTTTCTTTATTGTATGTGTGTATTTGTTTCTTTTGGTGTGTTGTTACTTTGTTTGTTGTAAAATGAAAATAAAAGTTTAAAAAAAAAAAAAAAGAAAAGGTTCAGAGAAGAGACACCAAAATGGTAAAGGGGATGGAAGGATACTCCTATGAAGAAAGGCTAAAAAGGTTAGGGCTCTTTAACCTGGAAAAGAGACGGCTGAGGGGAGATATGATAGAAGTCTATAAATTAATGAACGGAGTGGAACGGGTAAACGTAGATCAATTGTTTACGTTATCAGAATATAGAAAGACTAGGGGAAAGGCAATGAAGCTACAGGGTAAACTATTTAAGACTAATAAAAGAAAATATTTTTTCACTCAACGTGTAATCAAACTCTGGAATTTGTTACTGGAGGATGTAGTAAAGGCTGTTAGTGTAGCTGGGTTTAAAAAAGGTTTGGACAAGTTCCTGGAGGAAAGGTCCATAAACCATTATTAAGAAGGGACCCAGGATATCAATGCTTGACCCAGTACAAGTATTGTGGAACCTGTGTCTTTTGGGGAAACTGCTAGGTACGTATGACCTAGATTGGCCACTGTTGGAAACAGGATACTGGGCTTGATGGACCTTTGTCTGACCCAGTATGGCATATCTTATGTTCTTATGATTTTTTTTTTAAATTGCAAGTTAGGAGGGATGGAGGGGAATCGCAAGCCCCAGAGATGTATTTTTTTTTTAAATATAAAAGTCAGGGGAATTCCCAACCTTTATGACTTCTTATTTTATTTGAATAGTAGGATGGTATCAGTCCATGGGGGCATTTTTTAAAGGACACAGTTAGGAAGGAAAGACAGAAGGGCTCTCTGGCTGCGGTAATACATTTTATATTGAGAGTCAGGAGGAAGGACTGAGCTGCAGGGACACAAAAAACCCCCAACATGTACAGTTCAAAGAAGGAAGGGGAATTGGATGGTGCTATTGGGATCCCTTTGTCCCTACAAGCTTACCCTAAGGCAAAAAAGACAAAAGTTCTGGCTGGAGAGATATAGGCCTGTTGTAGCATCACCTAGATTTGGCTAGCCAGGTTAGATGACAAACATGACCTGCCCCATATCTGTCCATATTTTGACTAGATAATATTGAAGTGAAGTAGCCTAATGGTTTGTCCAGCAGACTTGAAAACAAAGTTCAGATCCTACTACTACTGCTTGTGATGACAAGCAAGTCAATCCTCCATTACCTCAGGTACAAACATAGATTTTAAGTCCTCTAGGGAAAGGAAAAATACCTACTATACCTGAATGTAACTCACCTTGAACTTCTGAGAAAAGGCGTGATTTATTTATTTATTTATTTAGAAGGATTTAGTATACTGCCTTATCGTTAAATCAAGGTGGTGTGACACATCAATCAAAATCAATAATAAAGTGTGGTTTGTAGCATGCAGTGTAAGAACTGAGAAGTGTAGTGTGTGGGGCAGTGCGTTAGATTTTATCAGTGAACTATTTACATAATGAGCTATATACATATATACAAAATGGGGCTGTTTGAGAGGCGTGCTAGGATTGAGATTCTATAATGTCTTGGGGGTAGGATCGTGATCCTGTAATGTCTTGAGGTAGAAATTTTATGTGAGGTCCTTGAAATGTACTGTAAATAGATCAGTCTTAAGAAGTTTTCTGAAGTCCTTGAGGTTCTTGGTTGATCTTATGTGGTCTGGGAGAGAGTTCCATATAGCGGGTGCTGCCAGGGAGAGTGCCCTCCTTGATGTTGCCAGCCTTGTTTTAGCAAATTCTTTTGGTGTTCTGATGGTGTCTGAGGTTCCTTTTCTTTTTGGTCTCCTAAATCTAAATCTAAATCTGATCTAAATCTAATTCCACCTAAGGGGCCAGCTCTAAGGTGTGTTAATTTGCTGTTAACACACATTATTTTATCACAGGTCCCATGTTATTCAACGAGACCTAGTTACTAATAGTGCACATTAATAGTAAATTAACACACATTATAATTAGCACAGCTTAGGGGGCTAGTTACTAAGGTGTGCTAATATTAACATACACTAATTCTGCATTAACGTACAATTTTAACACAGGTCCCATGCTATTCAATGGGACCTAGTTATTAATAACACACATTAATGGTGAATTAACATATTAATGTTAGCGCACCTTAGGACTCCTTCTACTGGAGCCCGCTAAGGATTTGAAATTAATGCAGTAAACAAATGTGTATTGATTGCAAAGTCACTGCGGTAGCTGTTGAGGGTGTGACCAATATGGTCCTGGCAGCTAAAGCATGATGGGCCAATCTAATGTGCGCACCACCAAGGTGGCTCACTTCATGACTCTTATAAAGGAGTCATCATGTGAACTCTCATTAAGAGCCACATTGATGATGAGTGTGTGGCAATAGCCCTGGTGCTAGCGGTAATGTGCTGTTCATTCCCACATTCTGCCCATTTGCCACCTTATCCCACGATCGCCAATTAACACTTGTTGTAGTGTATGGTGGAAGACATACTCACGCGTAAGTGTTTCCTTCTGCCAGTTGCTGCACCTTAAAATACATGTTAACCAAGTAATGGGCTCTAGCAAGAGAGGCCCTTAGCAACTAGCCCCTTTAGTCAGTTATATGAAGGAGTATACAAAGTCCTTGATCTGTCTGGCTATGTCGCTATTTAGCTGGCTAGATTCATTTGAAACTTCACCCAGTGTATTACATTTTAAATAAAGGGCATTACATTTAGGTTTATTCTCTGAAATCTGTAATTATTTTAAATTTACTAAAAGAAAAACATGACTGTCAAATTTTAATACAATATTTTCAAAGAAAATATATAAAAGGGCATGATATTCAGCACCAGCATGAAGCAAACTGGGCAGCGGAGATATTTAGCTGCTGCCCAGTTGGCTTCTGCAGTGTTCAGTGTTTCCTGCGCCTGCTTTCACCGCGCGTTACTGACTGGGCAGTGGTTGCATATCACCACTATCCATTTAACAATGGTTGCTGATCTCAGACGCCCCGGCACTCCCTGATGCCAACCAGTTAGCAATGGAAGATGTAGCAGCGACGCCCATGCATATTCAGCAGTACTAACCATGTTGGCACTGCTGAATAATCCAGCTGAGCGGCATGTACACAGTTTGCAGGTTTGCAAGCCTTGCAAATGCCTTTGAATATATCTCTCCAAGGTCTCTACTATAATGTAGAAGAGTTCTACACAAGTAAAAGCCATTGCATCCATAATGACTTTCTTTCAAGTCAATTAAACATGATATACAGCAGAAGTGCAGCACATTGTGTGAAATTGTCAATTAACCTGTGCCCCTATAACCGGTAGTTAATGTAGTTGAAACAGTGTATTAAGCCATTGGATTCATCCTACAGCTCTTCTAATTTGGTTTAAGCAATTCCTTTTGGAAATGATCCAGAGAAATGCACTGGTTATTTCACAGCTGAGTCCACCACCTAACCAGTCTTTTAGGCAGCAGGCCAACATTAAAGTAGCTCTCTGGGGAAAATCAATTACAGTCTAAAGATTATTATGATGTTTTCAGAATTTCACTGTTTAAATGGCAGCAACTCATACAAAAGTAATCCTAAATTCCAGAGTGTATTTTAAGCAGAAATTGATCAGATCTGACCTGACAGTCATAATAGAAGCAAGAAATTTCATTTGTACAATTTTATTTGTATTTTCAGAGGTCTTTTTAATATACTTGTGTTTTATTTTGGCCACTGAAAAAAGAAGTTGCAGCAGTAATGACATCAGCATCGTAGATCACATTCCATTCACAGAATAGTGGGTTCTCATGGAATTAGCACAACTAAAAATGGGTCAGATGGGATATATTCTAGGACAGAGATCTCCAACTCTCAGAAATAGCCCGATTGCGACTGTTGATAACCCCACCTCAAGAAGTGGTGTTAGCTGCAGTCAACTCTGCTATGGGCCTATTCATGGCTGTGATCGTCACCCTAATGCCCTGATCAGGCCCCCCAACCTAAGATCATTGTTGGTACCACAAATGTACAGATCCGTGGCACCAAAGAGTATAACAAAGCGGCCTTCCCCCCCTTCAGTACTGATGCCCCCAGGACAGATCCCAGTCCCCATCAGGAACTGTCTGGGGGGGGTGTCAGTGCACCCCACGACCAAGCTGAAAGTCCAGCTAGACAGTTGGGCCCTCCTCACTCCCTCCCCCTCCCTCAATCTATTAGTAAAATCCTCGGCTAGCCGGTCAACCTCCCGATCCCTGCTTCCCTCCCTCCACCTTCGAAATGATAAGATCTGGCTAGCCAGTTGACCTAGTAGGGGCTTCCTTGACCCCCTCAATTCCACACCCCCAAGCCCTTAGCTTAACTCCATGGTGGTCTAGTGGCCACAGGGTGTAGAAGCAGTCCTCTCCACTCCTGCTTTCTGCATCATAGCTTCTCAAAATGGCCACATTCATGCAGTGTTACCCCATAGCATCCTTATACTAGGGAGAAGCACCATGAGATCATGGCATTTTTGTTAGTACTACTGAGGAGGCCAGGAGTGGTGCACTGCTCCTGGCCTCTTCAGTAGTACTAACAAAAATGGTTGTGATCTTGTGGAGCTGCCCCCTAACATAAGAATGCTAGAGAGCAGCACTGCATGATCTTGGCCATTTCTAGAAGCCACGATGCAGGGGGCAGGAACTGAGTGGACCGCTCCTGCCCCATGTGGCCACTAGACCACCACAGAGTTAAGGTAAGCACTTGGGAGGTCATGAGACCGAGGAGGCTCTTACTAGGCTGGCTGGCTAGCTAGGTCTTATCATTTTGGAGGGGAGGGATGGAGGAGGGTCATGGGCCCAACTGGCTAGCCAAGATTATTTCAAGTAGATTGGGGTGGTGGGAGAAAGGGGTGCCTGACTGCCTAGCCTGGCTTTCAACTTCATTAGGGGGTGCACTGATCCCCCCGGACAGTTCCTGATGGGAATTAGAAGCTATCCTAAGGGGGATTGATGCTGAAGGAGGAAGACCGCTTTGTTTTGTTGTGCCGTGGATCTGCACATCTACAGCACCAACAATATTCTTAGATTAGGGTAGACCCAATCAGTGCTTGTGGAGAAGATTGGTAGCAATAGGGGTGACAGAGCTAGTAAGAGCTCTGTCACCCTATTGCTGCCTGTCCTCCCCTTGTACTTACTACAGAGACCCATGATCCCTATATCAGTAGGCACAATGGGCTTTTCCATGCTACCTGCCGATGCATGGATCGTGGATTTCCACTGTAAGTCCAACACTTCTATGGAATCTGCAGGAGTAAATCTGGGAACTCCCCCTGCAGATATGATGGACTTACCATGGGCCTTTTACAGTTATTGCACTGAAATACATGCAAAAGCTACTGCGGTTTAGTAGACATGCCCCTTAGATGCCCCTTAGGGAGGAGTGGTCTAGTGGTTAGGACAAGGTACTTCAGGCTGGAGGGCCGGGGGTTCAATTCCCACCTGGGGAAAGCAATCTCAGGCCGGAGGGACTGGGATTTCCAGTCCTATAGGCACTCCTTGTGGTCTTGGGCAAGCCACTTAACCCTCCATTGCCCCTGTTCCCTGTAAGTATTAGAGTATGTGTCTCATATCCTCTCGTGTTAAATGTATCCCCCAATTGACCGCTTTGACCCTATGAAAAGCAGGATATAAATACAGCTAAATAAATAAAATAAAAAATAAATAGATTTCAGTTAAGTCCTTTAATAGTGTTACATAATAAGGCTCAAAAGGTTTGAATAATAAATAATTTGGTCCCAAGATGCTGGTTGAGCAGCAGGTAGAAGAAGATAGCAATAAATGGAACTCATGCTAAGAAAAAAAGGGTTAGCAGTGGAGTTCCTCAAATTAGTCCTAGGTCCAGAGAAAGTGCAAATGTATTGAACACCCTGGCTGAACGTTCTGTCTTATGCCCCGCCTCCCCCATTTATTTATGTATTTATTTATTTAACTGGTTTTATATAGTGCCTTTTGACACATCAAGGGAGTTTAAATCAAACAGTAACTTAATGTGGGATACACAGGACATTAATTGTCAATATAGAATCTTAATTGCCAATAAATAACTTAAATAACTATATATATGTGCTTAATACTAATGAGTACAAGCATGAGATAGGTGCAGGGCATGGAACTTGTATGAATAACATTGGTCAGGTGCATTCTACAGGAGGGGAGACCAGGGGGGAGAGTAGGGGGTTGCAGGGCTAGAAAGGGGGAGTGTTAAGAGAGTCACTGGTACCTAGGCAGATGGTCGTGCATAGTTAATCTGGAGTTATTGAGAAATGCTCGAGGAAAAGCTAAGTTTTTGTTTTCTTCCAAAAGTAATCAAGACCATTTTTTGTGCGAATGTCATCTAATAGGACATTCCAGAGTCTTGGGGCGAACAGGGAGAATGCCCTACTTGAGGTTCTGGTGTTGTATTCTTGTTGTCTGCAGGGATAGCGAGAGTAGTTTGATTGCTGACCTTTCTAGGACAATGACTGATGACCTTTTTATAAGGGTTTCCAGATATCTGGTGATAGATGATGCAGCACTTTGAAGATAGTAGCCAGTGCTTTGTATTTAGTGCGAGCTCTTATAGGAAGCCAATGGATGTTTCTGAGTATCGAGGTAATATGATCACATTTGGTAATGCCAGTTAGCACTCTCACAGCTGTATTCAGACCATCTGCGGTTTGTGGATTGATGAGGCTGGAAGTTCCTGGAGAAGTATGTTACAATAGTCAAGATAGGGTCGGGTTAAGGCTTGGAAGACTGTCCAGAAGAGGATCTGGTCAAGGAGTGGTCTGAGAGCTTTGCCTGTTCTCATTTTCTGGTAGAAGAGACCTACAGAGGCGTTTATGTGTTGTCTTAGGTTAAGACCCTGATCTAGGATGACGCTGAGGTATCATACACTAGATTTAGTGTGGATCTTCTCCACCCATATCTATGTATGGTGGAGGAATGAAACAGGAATCCTTGGTGATATGTAATAGCTCTGTCTTTTGGCAGTTTATGGTAAGGTTGTGTGCTTTTAGCCATTGCATGACTGCATTGAAACAATTGATTAGAAGAGTATATACTGGGTTATGGGTGGAGACAGGGATATACAACATTATAATATACAATATTATGTCAACAGCATATAGGTGATACAGGGCGTTGTGGGAGCTGATGATATCACAGATGGGTTGAATGAACAGATTAAACAGGAGCACTAATATGCTGATCCTTGCGGTACACCCTGGGTTATGACGGATGGGGTGGCAGCTATCCTATTAATGCATACTTGTTGTTGCCTCGAGGTTAGATATGAGGAGAACTATTTGAGAGTAGTGTTACATAGGCCAATCGCTTGGAGTCGGAGCAGTAGTGCTTTATTCAGTACTGAGTCAAAGGCTGATTTTACATCAAGGAAGAGGAGGGTGAATCCTTGATTGGGTTTCCCAGTGCCTAGAGTAAGCCTGCTTCAACTCAATAATCATGACAATCCTGTAGAAATGCATATTTGGACATCCTACTTTTAAATACAAAACTCTGCTTTCTATTTACAGTATTCGTGGACCACTCTTCCTGCAAGTAAAAGAATGTGTTGATGGCTCTTAGAGTTTGTGTGGCTGTCAGGATCTATTGTTTTGCACTGACTGCTGCTCCTTTTTTTGCTGCCCCTCAGAAGCTGCTTCTCTAGGCAACTACCTAGTCTTACCCACTGGTTGGGTCGGTCCTACCTAGGTCCAGTTTACTTCAGTATTTGTATAAGTGATAGCTCAGAGTGTTATTAAGAATGATTTGTTTTTATAAAGATGGCTTTAAAATCTCCAGCTGGCCAGACATGCCAGATGGAGCAGAAAAAATGAAAAGTGACAAAAAAGCTTGAAGGGCACTCAAATATTTGATAGGGATGTGAATTTGTGAGTGCACATTTGATTCGTTAGTGTTCCTTTAAAACGTTTGAGCACGCTAAATTGATTTAGCACACATTAACCTACAAATTAATGCATGCTTAGTGCATGTTAAAAAGATTTCATGTGCATTAATAGAATTTTATTAAAATAAATGTGTGAAGCAAACTGAAAAAGAAGTTGAAAATTTGGAAAAAAGGCCAAATAAACTGAAAACAAACCAATATGTTTGCCCTGTGTGCATCCCTAGTACTCCTTTGCTAAGATTTAATGCAACAGAATCAAGCATTTGGGGTGTGGACATCCAAGAGATGTACATTAAGCAGGAGAGAGATCTCAGGATGACAAAGCAGTGATAAGAAACCTGGGAATGCTAGGGAAGAAGAAGCATAATAAGCAGCAAAAAAGGATGTGAAGGCCTTTGTGTGAGTCATATTATGTTGTTGCTAAGTGCCGTCGAGTTGAAGTCGACTCATGGCGACCCTCTGGATAGCTATCCTAAATTGTGTTCAGTCTTCAGTCAGGCGGCTCATTGTTGACAGACTGGTACCCATAGCTGCTGTTATTGTATCGATCCATCTCATTGCTGGCCTTCCTCTTTTGCGTTGACCTTCTATCTTGCCAAGCATGATATCTTTCTCTAATGATCTCTTTCTTCGCATGATGTGTCCAAAGTATGAAAGTCGAAGTCTTGTCATCTGAGCGTCTAAAGAAAGATTAGGTTTGATCTCCTCTAGTACCGACTGGTTTGTTCTTCGGGAAGTCCATGGTATACACAGTATTCGCCGCCAGCACCATAGTTCAAAGGCATCAATTTTCTTCCTGTCTATCTTTTTCACTGTCCAGCTTTCACATCCATATGATGTTATTGAAAATACCATGGCTTGAACAAGTCAAATCTTTATATGGAGAGAGACATCTCTGCTCTTGAGAATCTTATCTAGGTCTTTCATAGCCATTCTGCCAAGAGCAATGCGTCGTCTGATTTCTTGACTGCTTCTTTATTGATAGTTGATCCAAGTAGGTTAAAGTTGTTCACGATTTCAATTTCTTCTTCTTCAATGATGAATCTGTTGATTATGCCAGTTGTCATGATCTTTGTCTTCTTTACATTAAGGTGCAGGCCCATTTTGAGACTATGTTCTTTGATTGTGAGAAGCAAATGTTTCAGATCATCTTTACTTTCAGCCAGTAATGTGGTATCATCAGTATAGCGAAGGCTGTTGATGAGTCTTCCACCAATCTTCACACCTCTGTTGTCTTCATACAATCCTGCTTCTCTGATGATTTGTTCTGCATATAAATTAAACAGGTAGGGGGAAAGTATGCAGCCTTGTCTTACACCTTTGCTTATTTTAAACCATTCTGTTTCTCCTTGTTCCGTTCGAACTGTTGCTTCTTGATCAATGTACAGATTGTGCAAGAGTACGATCAGATGTTCTGGTATACCCATGCTTCTTAATGTGGCCCAGAGTTTCTCATTGTTTACACAGTCAAAAGCTTTGCCATAGTCGATAAAGCACAAATAGATATCCTTTTGGTATTCTTTAGTTTTTTCAAGGATACATCTCACATCCGCAATGATGTCTCTCATTCCTTGCCCTTTCCTGAACCCTGCTTGCACTTCAGGTAGTTCTTGTTCCAGGTATGATTGTAGTATCTTTTGAATAATCTTCAGTAGAATCTTGCTGGCATGTGGGATCAGAGCGATTGTGCGATAATTTCCACAGTCAGTTGGATCACCTTTCTTTAGTATTGGTATAAACACAGATCTTTTCCAGTCAGTTGGCCATGATGTTGTCTTCCATATTTCTTGGCAGAGCCTTGTAAGTACGGTAACAGCTGCATCAGATTGCTGTAATACTGCTATGGGAATGCTATCAATGCCTGGTGCTTTGTTCTTTGATAAGGCTTTCAATGCTGCTTCAACTTCTTATTTCATTACCAATGGTTCCCGATCATAAGGTAGAGGTCAAAACGGCTGTTGGTCCACTTGATCTTTATCATATAAAAACTCTGTATATTCCTTCCATCTTTTCTTGATCTTCTCAGCATCATTGAGCATAGAACCTTGAGCATCTTGTAACATTCCAATTTGAGGCTGGAACTTTTTCTTTAACTCTCGTAGCTTTAGTAAAGCCAATCTTGTTCTTCCTCTAATAGTTTCTACTTCTATTTCCTTGCATGCGTCATTGTAGTACTGTTCCTTGTCTTGTCTTGCTGCACGTTGGAAATATCTGTTGAGTTCTGTGATTGTCTTTCTTTCTCCACTGGCTTTAGCTTCTCTGTGTTTCTGAGCAATTTTCAGAGTTTCTTCTGTCATCCATTTTGGGCGTTTTTTCTTTTTCACCTTTTGTAGAGACTTCTCACTTTCTTCCAACACAACCTTCTTGATGTCTTTCCATAACCCTTCTGGAGCTCTGTCATTTGTATCTAAAGCAGCAAATCAATTTTGCAGGCAGTCTTTAAATTCTAGTGCTATATTCTCAAGGTCATATTTTGCTGCATTCATGAGTGGTTTGCTCTTTTTCAAATTTAGCTTGAGTTTTCATACTAGTAGTTGATGATCTGTACCACAGTCAGCTCCAGGTTTTGTCTTTGTTGATGTTATAGAGCTTTTCCATCATTGACTTCCACAGATGTAGTCAATTTGATTTTTATACAATCCATTGGGTGAAGCCCATGTGTACAATCGCCGCTTGTGTTGCTGGAAGAAGGTGTTTGAGATGAATAGATCGTTGGTCTTGCAGAATTCTATCAATCTTTCTCAAGCTTCATTTCTGTTGCCAAGTCCATATTTTCCAACTACTTTGTCTTTTTCTTTGTTGCCAACTTTTGCGTTCCAGTACCCATGACTATCAGGATATCCTGTTTGCATGTTCTGTCAATTTCAGCTTATACTTGTTCGTAGAACTCTTCAGTTTCATTCTCTTCTGCAGCTGTTGTTGGGGCATATACTTGAATTATAGTTGTGTTGATAGGCATTCCTCGTAGACGAATAGAGATTAAGCGTTCGCTGACTGCATTGTATTTCATTACAGTTCTTGCAAGTTTCTTCTTTATTATTAATGCAACACCATTTCTTCTTTGTCTTTCATTTCCAGCATAGTAGACCATGTGATCATCTGATGCAAAGTGCCTGATGCCAGTCCATTTCAGTTTGCTGACACCCATCAGATCAAGTTGTACACGTTCCATTTCATTCTTGACCACCTCCAACTTCCCTTGGTTCATGCTTCGTACATTCCATGTTCCAATGTGTAAGACATCTTTACAGCTTCTGACTCTCATTTCATGCACAGCTACATCAGCAGCCAGACGTCCCGATGGCTTTGATCCAACCATATCATAAATGCTGGCTTTACTCTGAAAAGTCTTCATCTCTTCCCCAGTAGCTAGTTGAGTGCCTTCTGACCTGGGGGTGTCATCTTCCAGCACTACAGCACAATTTGTTTTGTTATAACTATCTATTGGGTTTTCATGGCAAGATACAGAAGTAGATTGCCGGGCCTTTCTTCTGCGCAGTTTAAGTTTGGTGTTGTTGCCTTTGTCACAGAAATGTGATCCGCCGTCAACACTATCCCATTCTGCTGCTGCCCAGATGGGTGGTTTGTCTTGGTCTGGTACCTCAGCTGAGACATGTCCATCTTGGGAGACCCTGCCAGTAGTTAAACTACCGATAGTTTAGCTCTCAGCATCACTGATGCACACAAGCCCTCACAGCACAACAAGCTGCAAACCAAGTGAGGGAGTCATATTATAGCCTAGGCTAAATGTATTAATATAATAGATACTCACCCCTGTCCCTGGGCCACCAGAGCTGCAATAGCAAGGCAGCAGAAACTGCAGGGAACCACTGTGAAGGAGCAGTAGTGGCCTGATGCTGATCAGCCATGGGGGTGGCAAGGATGCCAGTCTGGAGCAAATGAAGGAAGTGGAAAAAGGGAGTCTTAGAGAGCCATGAACCACAGTGTGCTGGAGGAGAGCAGCAGGACCAGTGCTGGCAAGAGGGCCAAAGCAGTAAGGGCTGGAATGAGCAATGGCAGAAGATGCATCATGAAAGCTGCAAACTGCAGCTCTCTCTGGGGCAACGAAGAGCAGCAGTCATTGAAAAGAGGAAGCCAGAGCCATACCTTGGACTACAGCCTCAGAGAAAGAAGAGTCATGGAAGGAAGCAGTAGGAAGAACGTTGCAGAGACAGGCTGCTGCTGGATAGGAGCCATAGAGGAAGAGGCATCCATGACAGCCATGGCAGAGAGAGAGAGAGGCAATAGAGGAGCCTCCAGGTCTGACGGAGGAGAAGGTCTATCACTGCAAATGGACCCCAAAAGGCTTCCCCCAGAAAGTCCACAGAAGGGAGCTGAAAAAGGTTCTTCCTGAAGGAAGAAGGGTAACCTTGACTGAGCACTTACAGCAAGAACAGAAGAGAAGAAAAGGAGATGACCTCTTGTGCTCATGAAGAATCAATGTGTTGAAGACCAGGAGTGGACCAGAAGAAATAAGAAGAGCTCCTGAAAATTGGGGGTATCGGTCATTGAATAGCCGCAGACAGGAGAGGCTACAGTGCAGCTGCTCTGATTTTGGGGGAGGGGGGAGGGACTCCATAACCCAGCAAAGACAGACTGAGGAGGTGATCAGAGACCAGTAGCAGTAATAAGAAAATTTGACAGCAGAATGATGAGAAGGATCTGTCAAGTAGGAAGTCATCGAAGAGCAGCAACTCTGCAGGAGACCATATTCTTATTCATACATTCATTCATTTTACAGTAGCAGTTCATGGCAAGT
Source organism: Ichthyophis bannanicus (assembly GCA_033557465.1). Taxonomy (NCBI): domain Eukaryota; kingdom Metazoa; phylum Chordata; class Amphibia; order Gymnophiona; family Ichthyophiidae; genus Ichthyophis; species Ichthyophis bannanicus. Next base: position 1,492,255,276 of record CM066031.1, read on the forward strand.
TATAGTCAGTCACAGAAGGTATTTCTCTATCCCCAGAGGGCATAAAATCTAAGGGGACTTTTACTAAATGCACCCATAACACGCAAATCCATGGTTTGTTAGGACAACACCACAGTATTAACTGCCAGGAACATGGAAAGCATGTTCCAGACAGTTACCACAGTGTATGTGGCTTGTCATGGCACTAGAAGAGTACAGATGCACTCAACTTCACCTATGGAGGTGGGGTGAGCTCACCTGTGTTACCTGCCGAACAGGTAGTGTGGGTGCGCTGCCTGTATTGCACCCCCACCCTGCCTACTCTCCACCCTCACCCTGCCTACTCTCCACCCCCTAACCCTACCACTTGCAACCCTAATGTGCCATGGACAGTTATTATCAAAATACAACAGCGATAACTGTCATGTTAGCGCTGTGCTAGCTATCAACACAGGTCCAACACGTGCCTTTAGTACACACCAGACACGCACTGACAGCTAGCACCCTTTAGTAAAAGCCCACCTAAGTTTGTACATGAGGCCATGGAGGATTAAGTGATTTGCTTAAGGCTACAAGGAATGTTAGTGGGATTTGAACCCTGGAACCCCAGATACTACTCTGATCACCTAAGCTATCCTGAGAGGATACCCAGCTGCTGTGAGAGGCAGAGTATAGAGGCATTGAGAGAGCGGACTTGCCAATCACAAGAGCTATAAAGAACCAGAGTGTCTGGAGGATATCCAGCCATGAGAGCACAGAGGGAATACTGCCTACAGAGCCAACAGGAGCCGGAGATTGAGCAATGAGAAACGTTCCCAGAGCAGAGCAGCTGGACGTGAAGAGACACTGTTGGATGAGTGGATCTCATACTGAGCAGAGGGGATGCAAGCCTGAGTGAGTACTTCGTGAAACTGTGGGAATGCCACTACTGAGCATCTGCTGTTGTGGACTGAAGACAGACACGAGGAGCCCACGAGCGAGAGATAATGACTGCTTGAGCTGAGCACAGAAGGTGAGATTCTGTCTGCAAGAGCTGGAAGCCCAGTGGAGAATACAGCCTGAAGAACAGAGCCAGTGAGAGGCTAGTCCATCTGAAAAGAGATTGCTCAGCTCAAAATACCCTGAATTTTCTAGTATTGAAATAACTCCTGTAAAAGTAAAAGCCCTTTCATAAGTGAATGTGTAAAAGGAATGTTTTAGTTACCCATTTCTCTTGTGCCTTAGATATGGATCCTGAAACATTTTTTCTTTCTATGGCCAGATCTCCAGTGTTCCCAAGGCTGTGCAGTCAGCGTGAATGCTGGTTGTGATGGAGCAGAGAGGTGCTTTCTCTTTTAAGCTAAAATAGTAAGTATCCGCAGAGTTGGTGCTACTGTTTCCAGCAACCCGTGCAACCTATAAATTGGCCCCTCATCCCTCATTTGCCAATGACCCATGACTGCATATACAGTGCTGCTTTGGATAACAATTTAGGGGGGATATTCAGCGGTGTGGCTAGTGCTTGTAAGGTGGCTAATCATTGCCGCTGAACTGTAACCTTGGGGCCATATTGTTTATCATTTATTACATTAAAATATTAATATTCCTGTTAAATATAATGACAAGACATATGTAAATTGTCGGATGTTTCTGTTCAATGTAAACCGCGCTGATGGCTAATAGTGCGGTATATAAGAATTGTTAATAAATAAATAAATAAATAAATAAAATATCGCCATTTGACAAAGGCATTCAAAGCAGTTTACAAAGAATTAAAATCAAAAAGAAAAGAAAGCAATAATAACAGGAAAGTAACATAACATAGGTAAACATGGGGTTCTTGGGGTTTTTTTGTTTTTTTTTAAGTGCAGTCAAGTCAATGCTAACTCCTGGGGACCTAACAGCCTGGTTTTCTTGGCCAGGTATGACCAGAAGTACATTGCCAGGTCTTGTCTTCTGAGGCAATAGAGGGTAAAGTGACTTGCCCAAGATCGCAAGGAGCCAGTGGGAATCAAACCCTGATCTCTTGAGTGCTAAGCTAAGCAGTACTAAATTAGAAGAAACTACAGATATGCAGAGGACAGGCCAGTTGATGATCCCTGGATTGCCCCTGCTCCAAAAGCCTGCTCGAAAAAGTGAGTTTTTAATATGGTCTTAAAGTTTTTGGGGCATAGTTACAAGAGTGGAGTGGAGTTGAGTGGAGGCCTAGTGGTTGGGGCAAAGTACTTTAGGCCAGAAGGTCAGGGGTTCAAATCCCACTAGAGGACAGCAACCTTGGGCCAGAAGGACTGGGGTTTCTAGCCCCACAGGTGCTCCTTGTGGTCTTGGGCAAGCCACTTAACCCTCCATAGCCCATATTCCCTGTAAATAGTTATCTCCAAGTTATAATGCCCTGTTCAATGTAATTTCAGTTTATTCAATGTAAACTGCACTGATGCAGAATAGCACAGTATATAAGAGAATGTAAAATAAAATAAATAAAGAGTGGAGAGGTACTCTGAGGTTTCATTATAGAAGGCATGGTGCACCAGGGAAAGAATTTTAAAGCGAATTTGAAAGGTGACTGGGAGTCAATGGTGCTGTATGAATAAGGGGGTGATATGGTCGAATTTTCATGCTGAGAATGCATATGGCTGTGTTTTAGATAATTTGAAGTTTCTTTAATCGATAAACAGGAAGACCAGAATATACAGAATAACAATAGTCGAGCCAACCAATAACCATGCTGAGAAGCAGAGTTGTTTGCGTCCTATCTGTCCATTGGCATTGAATATCCGAGTTTGGCTGCAGAACCCAGAAGCAAACTGGACAGCGGCAATATTGAGTTGCTGCCTGGTTAGCTTCAGCAGCTAAAGTAAGGCCAACATTTGCTGCGCCTTACTTTGCCCATGTGTCGCTAACTGGCCAGCGGCTCAATATCACCACTGCCTGTTTAACAATGGGCACCACTTCCACTTCACCCTGGAACACCCCGGCGCTAACCACTTAGCATCAGGACATATAGCAGCGGCACCTGCATGGATATTCAGCAGCACTAGCCGTGTTAGTGTCATTGAAAATCCAGCTCAATGGCATTTACACGTTTGCAGATCTGCAAACAGTGTAAATGCCTTAGAATATGCCTCCCCCCTTAAGTTTTAATGCCTCTTTCACTTTTTGCTGCTTTCTTTTTCTTTTTTTTATTTCTCATTTTTAGATTTTATTTCCTCATTTTTTTATTTTCCTGTATTTTAGTGCCCTCCGAAAGTTGGCACCCCCCTGCCATGCTTACCTGGCTTACTATGTCGGACAGGCCCTGAATACCTGTTAGGCCTGATTAGTACTTGGATGGGAGATCACCTTGGCATACCAGATGCTGTTGACTTATGGTGAAGAAGAAAGGCTTGGAAATCTACTTCCAGTCACCTTTTGTCAGGAAAACCCAGGGGATAATCACATTAATCTACCACTACTACTACTTATCATTTGTATAGCGCTACAAGGTATACTCATGTACAGGTAAGAGATAATCCCTGCTCATCAGAGCTTACAACCTAATCACCGGGAGTCATTGACTTGATGGCACTTAAAAAAAAAAGTAGTCACCCAGCAAGAGTCAAGAGAGTTAGCTGGTCCAACTATCTACAGCCAGTAGGAATCATGAATATACCTCCTTGCATCACAGACATTCCTTTGACACTGCCTGTAAAGAGCTATTTGTGATTCTGAGTAATTTTAAGCAATAGTAATTTCAAAAGCTGAGATCCAGTAACTTGAGCGATATTTTTACACTTACTTTCATAGTAGACTATTTCCTTAATTGGGAGAGTCTGAAAAGCAAAAGCAAAAATAATTTTGACCTTTTGAGAAATTTTGTGGTAGACTTTCAAAAACGGACTTTACCAAGTTACTTATCTGCTATTTAAGTTTGTTGCTGGAAACTTTATTGAGAAATAAAACCACTTGAGATTCACAGCCGTAATAATAAAGGAATGCGTTATTAAATGTTTTTAGTGCTCTATGTAGGTGATAATTTTATAATAGGTCATTTAAATTGAAAGGTCAAGTAGACATCCATTTTCAAGCTATTTCATAAAGACCCATAGGTGTTTATAAAGGTGATTTTAGAAGCATTTCCACATCTAAATGGCTGTATTTGCATGAATAGATTGCATACTGTATACTGTACATTTACACCGCAGTTTCAAAAAATTGCTATTTAGATGAGGGAATCTATATCATGCAGTGATTCCAATGGGCCACGATATCTGCATGATTTTGGTGTGCTTTGGGTAGGCCAAAAGTCTATGGTCATGATATTCAGCAGCAGCGGCTAACGCAATTTCAGCGGCTAGCCATCGCCACAGAAACTTGAACTTGGATATTCAATGCCAGGGTCATGTCTGGCCCCCAGCACTGAATATCCGGCTCAGATGGATAACAAAGTAGCCAACTGGGCAGCAGCGATATTCAGCCACTGCCCGATTAGCTTAGGCAGCAAAAATTAGGTCACCCTTTCAGGTGCCTAACTTTTGCCACTTTGCGATAAGCAGGCAGTGGCTCAGTCTCACTGCTGCCTGGTTATCACTGGGTGCTGCCCCTGGAATGTTCTGACGCTAGCGCCATGTCATGCAGCAGCAACGCCTGTGCATATTCAGCAGCATTAACCATCTTACTGCCACTGAATACTCCGTTCAGCACCATTAACCCACTGAACAGGTATGCTAGCTGCATATCCCCCCTACATGCAGATTCCCTGTCTTACAATGCAAATATACAAATCTGAAAAAATATTTCTCCTTCAAAGTTTGCACCTGCTCTGAGGCACGAGCAAGTGCCAGCTACCACTTTAGACATGGATCTCAGCAAAAGAGCAAATGCAAACCTAAGTCAACCTCCCATTCCCCCAGGACACATTTCATGATTGTCCCCCTGAACTCCCTGACACACAGTGAATGCCCCCCCCCCTATATCACAACTCTGTCAAACCTCTCTGATAACAGCCATAGCACCCTACGCTCCCCAAACCCCCCTATTTTTTTTTTACCAGGAGTCCCCCTGGTGTCTAGAGGGGGTGCAGGAGTGATCCCCAGATACTCCTGGCTTGTCAGTGTTTGGGTTCAAACTAGTACCTCTGGTGGTAGTTTGGCAGTACTGCCACTAGTGCTCATCTTTGTTTCTTCATGGGTCTCAGGTTGGGTACCCCAGACTTCTCACTGTTACCTTTTTCTTGCAAAAGCACAAATAGCAAAACAGTCCTTCAAAACTCACAAAACCTTTCTAGAACTTAAATTAAGTTAATTTAATGTCATTGTCATTGACGTGAAACAAAAGAAAGGAAAACAATACTTTCCTCCCAAAAGAAAAATCAGGAATTCCTTACAACACTTCTTTTTAGTGCTCTTTGTGAGTGCCAAGTTTGTGCTGGTGGTTATGGTCCCTCACAAACAGATCTGGACTTCCCAAGGGTTGAAATGGGATGCATCTAGTAAGTCCCACTTACTTCCTGAAGGATACTCACAAATTCCACAGCTGGACATTCCCAGGCTCCCAATGGCTTGGTACCTACTGGCTTCTGCTGCTTTCGCCTGGCTTTTTTCTCCAGACCTTCTTCGGGTCCTTCCCTCTTCACCTTTCTTTCTCTATCGGCTTATCCTAGTAGGCCATCAGAGGGGCAGCTCCTCTTGTTGCTCTTCACAGCTTTTTAAGCTATCCTGGGCTCCCTCTAGCACACACCCTGGGGAAATGTTTCACATCATCTCCACCAAAGAATTTCTCAAACCCCCTAAATTCAAGCCCTTAAATAGTTCCCGCCAAAATCACCAAAAGAATACGCTTAGGGTTCTATTCTGTCTGGTGAATAGCAGGGATGGACGTCCCCTTCTATTCTGTCCAGCGAACAGCAGGGATAGACATCCCACTTACTGTCCTTGCCCTCATTGCCCCCTTGCCCCCCCTTGCCATCCCCGACTAAACTTCCCCATATGAACAAAGAGTTTGTATGTGGACGTTTAGATGGGGGCGGGAGGGAGCAGTGCAGAGGTGTAGTTAGGGCGGGCAGTGGGCAGTCTGTGCAGGGGCCGACAGACTGAACTGGGGACTTATTCCACCCCAGAGGTGGAATAAGTCCCCCTAGACCTCAGAGGATGGGAGGCCCGGCCAGCAACGAAAAGGTGAGGGGGTGCAGGAGATTCCCTGCAGAATGACCCTGGTCATGGGAGGCCAGATCGGAGGTCAGGCTGTGGGGAAAGGGGAAAGTGGTCGGTGGCTGGGGATCACGGCTCCTGAATGCAGTCACAGTGCCATGGCAACTGGACGCCATGGCACTATGGCTCCATTCAGGAGCTGACTGATTTAGCCTGGTAGTGGCCTGTACATGCAGGCCAATGGGAATCATGGCCCAGCCTGCACATACAAGCCCAGACGCATTCTGATCCCGCGGGGGCTAGATGTGCCCCATGGGATCAGAATCATGTCTACCTCTGTGTGTCTGGTTCTGACCAGACGCACAGAGGCTGGGACGCACACATTGGAATGTGCCTCTTATTGTCCATGGCACCATGAGAGAGGAAAAGTGGCTGAATACTGGCATGACCTCCCTAAGGAAGTGCGAAAATGGCAAAAGCAATACTACCAGTGCAAGATGCTCTGAGAGGGCAAAGCAGAACTGCCAGTGGCATGAATAGCCCGAGATATCAGGAGAGGGGCAAAGCAGCACAAAGAGTGGCAAGAACAATTGTAAAAACCAAAAGAGGGCTGGTAGGCCAAGGCAGCATGAGAGAGGCACCACATCAGAAGCAGTGCAACAGTCTTCCTTTCTATAGACTTGTGCGCCCTTCCATTCTCATGTTCCCATCTTATCATGGTGGATCTTCTAGAAAAAACAGATCAGCAGTAGTTGGAGTTCAGGTTTTATGGTTTTATGATGTATAGTTTTACGATGTACATACTGCAGAGTAGATGAGCACACTCACAACACACTGTACATATACATACAGTGATTTTTGTCAGGAAAACAGTAATGCACTGCTGATATTCTGTATTCACTGACTTAAAATCAGAGTCTTTTCTTAGGGAAAAGATTAAGAAATCAGTTATCAAGAAATTTAGTCAGAGAACAAGAAATGTGTCAGAAAGATACAGAAATATTTCCCATCATATTGAGAGCCAGAGGCCTAATTAAAAGCAATTTCCAAATACACTTTGATAAGTTGCCTATACATGTTACAACCTATAAACTTCAGAAGGAAGTTGGCACAGTACAGATACTATAGTAAGCTTTAACTGTAAATTTGAGAGGCTGCAATCTTACTCCTGACTTAGGAGTGAAGTTCATTACTGTCATGGCATGCACAAAACTAAATCCAACAAGATCCACTTTTTTTTGCAAAAAATCTAATGCACTACAATAATACATCAAATTTGCAGAATTAATATTCATTTTTGATCCTCTAATTTTCAAAAAAGAACTCCTCCGATAATATATTCTTCAAAAATGCCTTTGTTTGACTCGAAATGCTCAGTTTCCCAATCAGCTGTTCACATCACCTGAAATTGAAAAATGTTTTTAGCGGAGTTCAATTCCATGACACAACTGACTTCCATATGCCAAAAAATCCATTTCTTCATTGCTCCCATTGGTATATATTGCATATTCTGGTCCCCCTATCTATGAGATGAAGTAGCTGAAAACTGTCCAAAATGCTGCTTTCAAATTTCTTGCATATACATCTAGGCAGGACCGTACCTAGCCCTGTGCAAGCGGTGCGGCCGCATAGGGCACAAAGGCTTAAGGGGCACATTTCAGCTGTCTGCTGTTGCCTGCTGCCACCACTTTTTCTTCTCTCAGTAGCCGCAGGCAATGGTAGACAGCTGAAATGCGCCCCTTAAGCCTTCTCGTGGCATGCTAAGCAGGTCTGGTCCATCCCTCCTTTGACGCAGAGTCAGAGGATGGAGGGACAGATCTGCTTAGCACGCCAGTGACTTCCACATCGAGCAAGCCACTTCTCTTCCGTCGGCCTCCAGAAAGTGGCTAGATGGAGGTGCAGGAGAGGGGGGGGGGGGACGCACCCGATGTGCAAGTCGCACAGGATGCGATTCACGCTCGGTACGGCCGTGCATCTAGGTACGACCATGTCACACTCCTTCTGATTCACTTCCATTGTCTCTTAATGAACTCTTACATCCAGTTCAAAAATTTTACCATGGTCCACAAAATATTGCATACCATTACTCCATCTTACCTTTCTTCACTAATCATCCTTCACACTGCATATCTAGTCCTCTGTTCCCTTCATAGAAATCATCTCTTTCTCCCCCTTTCCCCCTCCCCTGCAAAGTAAGAATCTACCAAACACTCAGCTTTCTTCTTCTGTGTCCCTTACCTTGGGAAGAATCTCCTTCCAGATCTCTGACAGGAGCCTTCTTATACCAAATTTAAGGCCAACCTAAAATCCCATCTTTCAAAAGGCCTTCACTGATATTACCTGACACCCCAGAGAGCCTCCTAAGCTGACACCCTTTTCTTTCTCCCTCTTCTTCTGCTCTATGTAGGGTTCTACTTTCCTATCAGTTCAATGGTGTTTCTTCTTTCTCTTCTAATTTTTAAACATAAATTTTATGAAAACCACTCTACTAATCCTGAAGGACTGTATAGAAAGTTGTAGTAAACCATAAACTTACTGTATATATTTTCAAGAAAAAGTATTGCTCTATTTCAGGTTTTAACAATCTCCAAAATCCATTTAAATACAATTGTCAAGACTTACCTCAAAGACTAGTGAATTTGCAGCCAACAATCTTCTTTACTCTCATTTCAAAGGTTTCAAAGCTTCCTCTTCAATACCCTTCACCATCACTCAGGTTTTCTCAGGGATTTCTAAAAATCAAAAAGAGAAATTAACATGAACAACAGTATAGATCCCGTATTTACTGTAAATACGCTGTTCTCCATGTTACCATTAAAAAGATATTGACTTCAATAGAAAACTTATGCATGAGCAGTTCTTATTTTTTCCCAGAATGGGAGTGACTTCAATAGAACCATTGCCACTCAACCTCATTAGTTAAATCCTGAGGGGCACATGTCTGCCATTGAAAAATGAACTGTTGTTCTTGGGGTTTAAATAATGAGGTTGAGTAGGACTTCAATAGGTTCTATTGAAATCACTCCCCTTCTGGGAAAAACAAGAACTACTCATGCACAGTGCACCTTTCCTAAAGACTCTGCTCACAACCCAAAGCCGTAAGTCAGAAACAGAGATTGTCAACCTGCGCAAAGAAATCTTTCATAGCGGGTCCAAAAGACAGAAATTTTCATACCTGGCGATAGCAAACCCAATGCTTGCAATCTTGAGCCAAGTAGTTCAGCTTTTGTTTTTGATAAACTTTCCCTCACCAGATCATTCAATTCTGACTGTGTTATCAGATGAGACAAAGCTGGACATAAATGGTTCGAAATCTGGATCCATATCATTTTCCACGTCTGCAAAGGAAAAGAAACCATATTAAAGGAAAAAAGACAGTTCTCATTCCCAGCCCACATCCTTGGAGGGAAGAAGCAGAGCCATCACAGATACTAGGCAAACTAGACAGTCACATAGGACAACAGATTCTGGGGGACAACAAAGATCAGCTACAGTAAAAGCCAAGCAATGGGCCCTAGAAGCCACAGAAACTCAAAGGAGCATGTTTACTAAAGCGTGGTAGCCAGGAGCACAGGTTTTAGCATGGGAATAATACATGTCCTGGCCCCATGGTACTGAGAGCATGTGGCAAAACTGCAGCCTTGCTAAAAATCTTGTGCTACTGCTTGCAATGAAAAAAGATGGGGTTAGGATAGATTGGGAGTGAAGAGTGAGTGTAGACAGTCACACACAGCTAGCGCAACCAATCTAGTGGTATGTCAGCTGACCCCGATCAGCAGCAGCTACAGGGAATGGGAATGCAAGATCCTCTCACCCCCCACAGCTGAAACCAATCAGAACTTCCATTTTCCAATCCACCGGACTCTTAAAAAACAGCGTGCTCTGGAACCACTTCAGCTTCAACCGGCCCCGATCAGCAGCAGCTACAAGGAACGGGAACACAAAATCTTCCTGCCCTCTGCAGCTGAAACTAATCAGGACTACCATTTTCCAGCCCACTGGACTCTTAAAAAAAAAAGAACATTGCAGCATGCCTGCATATGAGGGCCTCACCAGAGGGCCCTGTGGTGTGGCCCTTAGGCGGGAACTGTGGGAGAAAACAAATGCCACTACCATTACCTCCTAGCAGCTCATGCCAGCAGAAGGACTACACAATCAGAAAAATCTCCAAATTACCCCCCCCAAAAAAATTATTTTAAACAGAACACATTATTTTTGTCGGATATCACCGCAGGTAGAGTACAACTTTTTTAAACAATACTCCCAAACGGTTCAATCCATTTTAATAACCATAAAATTATTTCAAAAAGACTTAGCTCAGTCAAATCACGATTTTCAAATCCTTGCACGACGTGCACGTTTCGGGAATACTTCCCTGTGTCAAGTGCTTTCTTCATACAATTCAGTAACTGTCATAAAATGCCGGATCACAACCCAGCTAATTTTTAAAGGGTAGGCAAACCTTACTCATTGGCTCTCAAAACCCTTCAATCACAACCAAACAACCAATGGGAACAGTGAAGACTGCCCCACTAATCAGGGGAAGCCCACCGTCACGGAGGTAAAGATCACATTATACTGTTCCATTCAACCTCCTTATTCAGACCTAAAGGCATCACCGTCCTTAGCCGGAAAATCCACCTCTGTTCACACTTTTGAAGTTTGGTGGTGCGATCACCCCCCCCCCTAGAATCCAGGGAAACATGATCGATCACCGACCACTGAAGACACTCAAAAGAGTGGTCATGGTCAAGGCAGTGTTCAACAATGGGAGCTGATGTAATTTTTTGATGAAGTCGGGATGCTTGTTCCTCCAATCGGATTTTAATCTGCCGAATTGTTCTGCCAACATATATCAAAGGACAAGGGCACACAATAATGTAGACCACAGACGAAGAGGTACAGTCTGTCTGCCATCGCTGAATCACTGATTGGCCAGTTGTAGGGGATGTCCAAGCTCTACCCGTAATTGATGAAACACAATAAATACATGTTCCACAAATAGAATGTCCATTATGTTGCAGGGGTGGAATAAGAGGTCTATCGGCTGGAGGTGTTGAACGTACTAAAAGATTGCGTAAATTTGCCCCACGGGAGAAAGCTATCATTAGAGACTTTTGGAAACATCCATGTAATGCCCAAATCGGCCATTGTTTCTTCAAAATTTTAACAACATCCACACTCAGCGTAGTATGTGGAAGAACCCCAACAAAGGAATTATGTGATTCTTTATCAGCAATGCTCTCTGGCCGTTCATTCAATAGCCATTCATGCTGAACATGCAGAGCTCGCCGGTATGCCAATCATATGACTTTGGGTGGATAACCCCTATGCATGAGTCGGTTGTCAAGATCAGCAGCTTGATGTTTAAAATCTGCTAGAGATGAACATATGCGTCTGAGTCTTAAAAATTGGCCAAAGGGCAGACCCTTATGCAATGGTTTAAGATGTAAACTACAATAGTCGAGCAAGCTGTTCCGTTGTACCGTCTTACGATATAAGGAGGTGCGAAAGTGACCAACTTCCTTAATAAATCGTCATATCCAGAAATTCAATCTAGTACAATCTTTAGAATCTCGTTGATCACCTCTCTATCTCTCTTGGTGCGGTGTCTTGAAACAATAGAAATGATGTTTGTGCCAAAGGTCAACTATATTCTGGGAATGCTACAAGTTCTGTTCTCTCCTTCCTTCTACAAAAAGTTATAACGGCTGCTAGTCTACTTCCTATAGAAGCAGAAAACCCCATAGATTGCCACGCGGGAACTGAAGCTTAGTAGAAAGGTGGAGGGAGTACAATTTCTGGACTTCCAGTGGCATCCCCAGGTCTATCTAGTTAAACAAGGTTCATGGTAGGCACACAACCCCCCTGACCTGAAGCATCCCATCTGACTTAGACTTGAGGAGTGTCTGGTGCACCTAACCCCATTGCATCTTTTGGTGAGCATGTGCCACACTGGTATTAGAGGGGTCCCCCCAACGGTCTCTACAACTCAAGACTCCTTCCACATTCTCTCCCAATTGCTTAAAGCTGACAACCCCCTTCAGTTCAATTTCTGATATGGTGGAACCCCATGTTCAAGATGCAAAAGCAGGTAATTCACAGCCGCCCAAGGGAAACTAAGGGTATCTGACAAGCTAGACAATTACTCACCACCACCTCTTCAAATCATTCTCTGTAGTAATGAGTTCAGACTTCTGAGCAAATTGTATTTCCAATGGCTTCAGTTACATCGCTGCATTCAGAAGACTGGTTTGGATCTCTGAAATTTATCCAGCACTTGGGGTCTGCTTCAGTTGGCCCATTCTATAGAGGACTCCTCCAAAGCAGTCTCCCAGTTCTATGCTCTTATCTGGGACCATAGTGCTCCCCTCTTTTTAGGGGTGAAAAAAAATATGGGAACCAATCTTGGAGAACTCCCTTCACGCGACCAATGGGAGAAATTTTGAGTCGAGCTAACACACCTCTCTCAATAAGCCTCCATCACCCAAACAGCCTACTTTTTTGTGCACCCAGCTTTTATTAAACTGTTGCTGCTCGCCAAATGGTGCAAGCAGCAAGGTATCTGCTGTTGGTTGCGTCAGTCAGATATAGTTATACTCTCCCATCTACTCTCTGATTGACAAAATATTCAATTATTCAGGAAGCAAATATGACAGAAAATATAATCGGTACTTCAGCTATAGGAAGCCCTCACGTACCACATTATGATATTCCGGTCTCTTACAGAGTTGCCATCCCTTAAAAAAGCAGATCGGTTTCTCTTTAACTTTGTGCTTACAGTAACATTGAAACTAATAATAGCTAACTGGAAAGATAATACAGCCCTTGCACATCATCAGTGGTGGAACATGGTTTGTTTATATTATCACTATGAGACAGCATATGATGCCTCCTATAAACAAATATCACTATGAGACAGCATATGATGACTCCTGTAACCAAATATCTATGGCTGCAACTAAATGGAAATCACTGGCAGCTTGGGTCTCGACACCACATGAATAACTATCTTGGGTCACTAGCAATAGCTCCGAACTATGTCAATGGTGGCCAGGGGGTTGGTTCACTTTGCTTTGTGATTGTTATATATATACTACATGTTGTACTGTTCTCAGAACTATAGATACAAATTTAAAAACAACAAAAACAAATGTGTAACCTCTTGCTTTTGAAACGGTAGATAATAAAGATGCAATAGGACTGTTTGACCGACTATTCCTCTGTGCAGGCATAAAACCTAAAGAATGAGAAGGCCCTTCTGGGGATGGCTGATAACAAATGCTAGGCACTTTTATAACCCTGGACTTATTTTGAAGGAAGATGACTCATCAGCCACTGTAAACACCACCAAAGTAAAGAAGAGGGTTGCTATACAGAGGCTTGTGCAGAGGTTTATGATGAAGCAGGTGAATCTGCACTGAAGAAATCTTTGGCCATATCAAGATGGTCTGTGACGCATGCAGTAGAGCTGTGCTGAGGTTCCCATGAGGAATACAAGTCTAAGTACTTTCTCCTTGCCTAAGGAGATACTGTTCTGCTGGGTTTGTACTTCTCTAGCACTTGAGAAGGAATTGACAAACACATCTTATCATCAGGCCTTTTGCAGGGACTCCAAAAGCAGCTGTGCTGTAAGCCTAGAAACCTCAGGTGGTATATGCTCTGTCTTTAAAAATATTTGATGGTCCCCTTGGGCAGCTGGACTCTTAGGGGGCAATTTTATAAGGAACCATGCAAAGATACACACTATTAACCTGTGTAAATCTTGTATTTTCAATGATTTACGTGCATCAGTGGCAGGGTTGCACCGAGGGAAGATCGCGCCCTGTGCGATTTGCACATCGGGCACGTGCCCCCCCCCCCCCTTGGTGGGAGAGAAGAGGTGCGCCCGATGTGCAAATCGCCAGCATGCTAAGGAGATCTTTCCCTCCCTGCAAGAGCAGGGAGGGAAAGATCTGCTTAGCATGCCGGTGGAAGGCTTAAGGGGCACATTTTAGCTTTCTTCCATTGCCTGCTGCCACTGAGAGAGGCGGCAGCAGGCAATGGAAGAAAGTTAAAATGCACCCCTTAAGCCTTTGCGCCCTGTGCTGCCGCACCGCTCGCACAGGGCTAGATACGGGCCTGATCAGTGGGTCTTTATGTGCATACTTTAGTCAATTGCTATTGTATAGGTACATGCATTAGACTTATGGTATGTATTTTTAATGTGGGCAGAGCTTGCTAAAGTGTACATTTATGTGCAAATTTTATAAAATATGGGCATATATGTGTAGGATACAAATGGTCAATTATGTCAGCTATCTATAGGACTAATGTACTGTAAGTGATCGCTCCTATATTAAGCACACATTTCCAGCTATTTATGGCCCTATTTTATAAAGTAAAGTATGCACATACCTGACTTTATAAAATAGAGGCACCTTATAAAATTATCCTCTTAAAATAACTGCACCTGGAGGTTGAAGGCAGCTCCATGGAAGATTTTTGACTTGTATGCGCAGTGACAGCATTTGTTTGTGCAGAGGGTCTTATCTTAGACTTTTCAAGAAGTAGTTTCTTCTCAGCTTCAAAACTGGATGTGATTCAGATGATTTTTTCATGCCCTCAGAGACATATAAGCACAATGTTTACAGTTTTCATTGTGGTTGGGACCCAAGCATAGGAGACAAATGGAGAATGTTTGCTAAGCTGCGTTATCGTTTTTGCAACTATCACATGGTAATCACATGGGGCGTGACTAGCATTTGCCCTTCAGTTAGCACACAGGGCTTACAATTACAACATGGACCCATGTTTGCTGCAATGACAAGCAGCACAGGTGCACCTGTGCTATCCACAGATGTAGGGAATGTGGGCCCAAAGCAGGGGAGCAGGTAAAGGACAAGAAGTAGTAGCTGCTACATCCTTTCCCTCAGCAATTCCCCACCCCATGGTTCCCTGGTCCCCCTCCAATATAAGCACAAACTCGTTGCCATAAAGAATATGATCCATAGCACCTATAAAGACCCCCCCTTCTCCCCTCAAAATATCACCACCTCCTTCTACAGTATCCAACATCATGGGGCTGGCTGTCCTCTCCCCACAGCCTGCCCCAGACAGGAAGTGATAGCAGGCCAGGCCCCCTCCCCCCACTATGGTCTCCCTGGTGGTTTAGTGGTGTTTGTGGCAACAGTGGTCTCCATCTGCTCCTGCCCCCATCCTATAAAAATGGTGTCAGTCTTACAGCACTGACCCCCCCCCCCAACACACACACACATTTGCCCTGAATAGTACTTGATCACTAAGGAGAACCCAGGAATGGCTGGGAGAGGTTGGAGGGGGTTTGGACAGCTAGTCCCAAAATGTTGGATGTTGTCCAGGGAGGGGGGGGGGGGCGCTGCTTTTTAGGAGGAAGAAGGGGGCCTTTATTAGTGCCACAGATCATATGATCTGTGGTACCAGACTTTTGCTTACATTGAGGGGGGGGGGGGAGGGTCCACTGGTGCAGCAGCCACAATGCAGCCATCCCAATAGTTCAGCTGCATATACTGCCACCTCTTGAAATGCCTGATTCAATCCTGTTTGTCAACAGAAAAATCATATATATTAATTGTTAGGTTGCACTTTTATCTTAGTTGATGTAACACTCCCAGAGTTTTGATGACTGGGTATGTAATCAAGTAGATTATCCCCATGACCCCTCTTGTGCTCTGCGGGGCATGTTTAAAAGGGAGGATTACTAGCAGAAGAGGTTCAGTGCTAACTTTAGGGGCACCTGCTTCCATCTCCCTGCAGTTAGCGCAGGTCCAAGACATACCACCACACAAGACAACATTGAGGTGGCATTTAGTACACACGCACCAAGGACAGCAAATACGGTTAGCCTTGACTGCTAATGCCCATTAGCTTTTATGAGCCGGCAATGCCCTATCTCACCCAGTCCCTACCCAGAGGGGTAGCATGGGATCTTTCATGTTTTCCACAAACTCAAGCAGCAGAACAGAGACTCAACACCAGAGATACAATACCAATTCCTAGCTCCTACACCAAAGCAAATAATTCCACCACTAAAAGAGCTCTCTCCTTAGCTGTGCCCGCCATATGGAACAGCTTGCCAGAAAAAATCAGAACCACCAAAGACTTAAAGGACTTTCGAAAACTCCTCAAGACCTTTTTCTTCACTGAGCACTTCAAAGAAAACACCTAATCCTGTCTTCTCACTGACCAAACCTAAAGTACAACTAACCCCATTCAACATGTTGCCTTGTATATAATTTCTGCCTCCAGGCATCTCCTGCATGCCTCCCCTACCTGATTTGTTTTGAGTTCTCTGTAACATTTTTGAAGTTCTATGTAAACCGCTTTGATTGTATGAGAAGGCGGTATAAAGGTCTTGTTAAATAAATAAATAAATAAAATAAATAAGAGCCCATGCTACTATATAGCGTGGTAGCCAAACCATGTATTTATTTATTTATTTAGCTAGGTTTATATACCGCTTTTCTACCATTCAAAGTGGTACACATTCAGGTACTGTATATATATTTTTTTTCCTTTGTCCCCGACGGACTCACAATCTATGCACTAAAGACTGCGCTACTGGGTAGTGCAGTTTAGTAAATATGTCCCATTATGCTTCAAAATTCCAGTAATAGAGTACTTCTAATCAACATTTTTATTATGTTTAAAACTCCCACACAAATATATTCCTACAGTCACTGCTGATAGCTGGCAGATTTTTGTGGAGATATTCCTGTCTTTTCTATAGAAAAATCTACCATACAATCAATTGTGTAATAATGCTCTGTTAGTTTTTCTGTATGATAGGCATTTTGACAGCCTAAATATGCCAGAATTGTTTTGATTACATGTGAGTTACAGGTAGGGTTGCAATATATATTTATTACTCTCAACTAATCAAGGACTTTTTAACAGACAAGCACGCCAACGCTGGCACACATTAAATGGCACAGGCATAAGCAACTATCCAAACCTTTGTTAAAGACAGATTTTCTATGCCAAGCATTGTGACTCTCCATTGTTTAAGGAATCATCGGAGCTTTATGTTCAAATAATTTTGATTAAAACTGGAAGTCCTAGGTCTGAATGGTACAGCTTCTCTATATGATAACGCAACTCAGGTTTTAAAACTGACAACAGAAATGTTAAGGGTTGCTTGTTTTTTAGCACGTTGCTAAAATTAAGTGAATACAAACTATAGTGGGTTATATTTTATATCTTATCTAAATGTTTAGCTGGATACTTTGAGACTGTTACTAATACTCTAAATAGGATCTGAAATAATACCAAAGAATATGAAGAAAGAGTGACCAAACCAATTTCACATCCCGAAATAAAAGACAGCGGAAAGCCATACTACTCTATTTTCCTCAGGTACTTGTATTATTCTTGATTTTGCGGTATGTTTACTAAACCATGTTAGCTGCAAAATCCTAACATGGTGTGTTAGGGCAAATAACGCTGTGTTAGCTGCACAAGCTGTGCATCTTTGTTGGGGGCATGCACAGCACTCCCCCATCAGATACCGCACCAAAATTGTGGAGAACGAAGATGGAGAGCAGCCAAGATGCAGCTAACGCCACCCATTAAGGTGACATTAGTTGCACCTGCACTGCCTGCAAATCCAGAGGTTACTGTACGCTGCATACGCCTGTGGTATGCACACAGTACAGACATGCCCACTCTCTGCCCTCACTCCACTCACGCACACAGCTAATGTGTGTTCTGCAGATAGCGCCGAAAATCACTGTGCTATCTGCATCTTCCTCCGCATTAGCCGAGTAAGCATCATTTGCCGTGTTAACAGCTGACGTAGTTTAGCAAACATGCCTTTTTGTCTCTTTTGTTCTGCTTTGTCATTATTGGAAAGTAGTCATTTTATCTTTTCAAACAGCTGTTTCTAAGTCAAAACTGATTTGCTTTAGTAAATATAGGTTTACTCCACCATTTCTACCCTGCTTAGTATATAGATGTAGCCATGAACCAGAATTTAGATATTACCTCAGACTCTCTCTCCCAGAGAGAAGCTCAGAAATAAAAAAATAAATTTGTCCTGTTCTTCTATTTTCCACGATTTTTCCTCTTTTAAAAACAAAGAGCTAGAGAATGATATTTAATTGCTGAAGTTGTGAGAATCATCAAGATATTACAAATTTACTTTAGGTAATTAATGAATAAATCGCTATAACGGCCCTGGATGCTGAAGTATTTTGAATAGCTTTTATTTTCTTAAATAGATGAATTAGTTAAGCTAATTAAACTGATAAATAAGCTGAAGCTTCAGAATTAAATAGTTCAAGTTAAAATATTCAACCTGTAATGAGGACAGCCACTAATATTGCACATAATATATCAAATGGCACTTTGTTTCATATTGCACTATACCTTAACAAATGTAATCAAACAAACTTTTCTTCTTCTTCAGCACTGGTACACCCCAGGTAAGTAAATTAACCAACTTGTAATTAGATAAATGGTATATCTCTGCCTCTAAAGTGTTTAACTTTAGGGTTTGTGTTTTTCTTAATAGGTTTACATAAGGAGGTTAAGCCTAGTGGTTAAAGCACTGGCTTGGTAACCAAGAGACCAGGGCTTAATTCCCACTGACACTTCTTGTCACCTTGAGTAAGTCACTTAACCCTCCATTCCCTCCGAAGCAAGGCCTGGCAATCTACTTCTGGTCACACTGCCAAGAAAACCCAAGAGCTGTTGGAAACTAGGAGTGAGCATTGACTCAGAAGCACGCACATTTTTTACCTAAGGAACATTAATTCAGGTAAGTGTGTCTGAGCTGAAACTAAAAAATAAAAAAATAGAATAGAAAGGGGTGCACCCTAAAAAAACAAATCTGAAAATAGAGCATTCAATGTGAATGTGGTGGCACTATCTCTTCCCAGAAGAATGTCTTGCCTTGGGGGACAATGGATTGATTCTCCTCCTGCTGATATCTTCTGGAATGGTCCTAGTTCCTCTTCTGTAATCTTTCTGGCTGCAGAAGCTGATGCCTACTCCCTGGCTTTAACCAAATAAATAAAATAATACTATCTGCCTACTGCTGGAGCTTTAGGATTCTTCTATGCTTTTTTTTTCTCTCCGGGAATTTGGAAAGAAATTCACTAAAGTAATGCTTATAATTACTCTATTAGAAACAAAAGGATAATTGATAATCCCTCTCTATATTTTCTTTTCCACATTCACACACAGCCACGTAATACACTTTAATTAAACTAAAGGTTTTAGGGACATGTTTACTAAAGCATGGTAGCCAGGAACACGGGCTTTAGAGTGAGGCTAATGCAAAAGGCACACACGCTAAAACCGCTGCGCTACCAGAGCAGGAGGAGTTAGGGCAGAAACGAGATGGAACGTGGGCAGCAACTACTGAGCGCCACAAGTGTGAACATGCTAGTGGCACTCTAGAGGCACAATGATGCTGCTAACACAGGTGCAGCTACCCCCTACCTCTGACCTGGCAGTAGTTGCACCTGCCTTGCTAGTGCATCATGAATGCGTAGCTCGTCCACTAGTGTTAGAAAATATGAAGGGCAGAAACAGGACAAACACACAGAAGAAAAAAAAGGGGCAATAGGCAATATTAGCACAATACCTAAGCGTCTGCCTAGGCTACTTGTTCAGAGGGGCAGCATGGTGCAGTGGACCACAACAGCCTAACAACCACAAAGCCAGGGACTGCAGGTCAGGAGTGACCCTGCTGGGACAGTGGGCATATATCCACAGAAACATCAACAGCTGTCTTGACTGGCTGCTGTTCATGTCTGCATATGCACTGGAAAGATGTCAGAGGGCTGATGGTGTTGTGTGCTTTGGAGGTGTCAGAAGATAGGGATCATGCTCTGTGCATTAGCCAGTATGGCCACATAGACAAAGTTGGAGTCAGCACATTACAGTGGGGGGTGGGGCATGAAATGAGTTGTTTAACATACTGTAAACATTATGGTTTAACATCAAAAGGTGCTATCAGACCGCCCCATTGGGGAGCATGTAGTTGTGCATATGTGGACTTGGGGGCCATGCCGCTGCCATGGGCCATGTTCCTGAGGTTCCAGAGGTTACTGTACACTGCATATGCTAACTTTGGGAGAATATGCTCTAACCTTGGGAGAATATGGCTTAGGCCTACCAGCTCTGAGCCGATAGTGAACATTTCCAGTACTAACTGTGGGTTTGCTTTGTTGGAGGTTACTATTCAGTGTCCCTTTCTTGGTCCCCATGACCTGGAAATGAGGTGTTCCATGGACCTGATGAGTTCTTGTGGGCTTTCAAGGTCCTGTGGGCCTTCAGTTCCCTGATAGCTGGGGTGCTCAGCCTTGGGGCTGCTTGGTTTTAGCTACCTCCATGGGAATGTGTGGGTTGCACTATGGTGTTCCCCCAGAGCTTTTCCCATTGGAAGGGAGCATGGATGCCCTATGTGGATTGCCTTCCAGCCACCCCTGGCAGATATCAGGCCACAGGAGTGGATGCTCTATATATTTGACCATGTGGGTGCTTATGGACATTATGAACCCCATGCTTAAACACAGATAAAACAGCTGCTAGTCTAACAAAATAAAAGCCATACTTATTCCCATCTCTTTTTAAAGTACCAGCAGTAAATCTTTCCTTAAATCTATTAAATTCCCGAACCCATATACTCACACAACCAGTCACACCACCTGTCTTCTTTGCAGTCAAGCCCCCAAGTGACTTAATTGTAACCAGCAGAACCTTACAGTATTAAGAGTTCTAAGATGTTCAGGAATCTTCCACCAAAGGAAATAGTTCTAGATACCACTCAGCAATTCTAGTAATAACCTACAACACCACAAATTGTCATCAGCACATCCACTAGTAGGATGAAATTCAAATTTTCAAAAATTTTGCAATTGCGTTACTATCTCTTTAAATTAAGTTATAGAATATTATCATTGATATAGCCCGCTCCCCCTTGCTTCTCTCATTAGACAGGTACTTGGAATAGCACATTTTGAACACACTTAAAAGAGATTTAACTGCTTTTTCTCTGAAAGGACAGCTGGGAAACCGGCAGGTACTATGGTAGGTCTCTCTCCCTTTTGCTTCAACAGATACGTAAGCTCCACCAACTGAACAATGGCTGGGAAAAATCATATCGACAAAGCTGTTGCCCCAGACAGAGGTGGCAGTGCCAATTAAAGGACAGGTTCCATGTGCAGGATGCCTGCATGCTGAAGCTCACGGGAAACAAGTGGAGGAACTCAGAGAGGAGTTGGCAAAGTTGAGGAACATTCAAGACAGTGAGAAATACATTGATGAGATGTTTCTTGCAATATCCAAACTCTTCAGCAGAGGAGAGGATGGGAGCCTAATGAATGACAAAGGTTAGACACAAGTCACCAGGGCCTGCAGAATCACCAATCCGACTTTTCCAGCTCTTGAATTGAAGAACCATTATACAGCCCTGGAAGTGGAGAAGGTGAAAGCATCCCTGGAAAGGGAAGAACCAGAGCTTGAGCACCCCAAAGTTGTAGCATCGGTGACCACAAGGAAGCAAAGGGTAGTGGTGGTTGGTGATTTTCTTCTATGTGGTACTTAGGCATCCATCTGCCGACCAGACTTGATGTCCAGAGAGGTCTGCCAGGTGCCAAAATCCGAGATGTTATGGAGAGTTTCCGAGACTCATCAAGCCCATTGACCATTAACCAATGTTGCTAATCTATGTCGGCACAAATGATACTGCCAGGTATCCCTCTGAGCATATCAAAAGTGACTTCATGGCTCTGGGACAGAGGGTGAAGCAGATAGGGGCGCAGGTGGTGTTCTCTTCAATCCTCCCTGTTGAGGATAAAGGCCAAGTCAGACAAGCTCGCATCCTGGAGATGAATGCATGGCTGCGTGGATGGTGTCACCGAGAGCATTTTGTTTTCCTAGACCATGGGATGCTGTTCCAAGGGTTGAAGAGCAGAGATGGCATTCATCTGTCCAAGAAAGGTCGATGTGTCTTCAGCAGCAGACTGGCTAATCTACTGAAGAGGGCTTTAAACTAGATTCATTGGGGATGGGTGAAGAAAGCCCCCAGGCAAGTGAAAGTTCCCAGGTAAGTGAAACATTAAATACTTTGATGGAAATGGGTAAAAGGGGCAACATATGGAAAGTGGTGTGTATAAATGCACATAGCATGGGAAATAAGATCCCAGATGTTGAAGTTTTAATGGGAGAGGCTGACTTGGATTTAGTGGCATTTATAGAAACATGGCTCACAGAAAACCATGACTGGGATGTAACTAAAGCAGGCTATACCTTATTCAGAAAGACAGGTAGGAAGAAGGGGGGAGGAGTGACACTATATGTAATAAATAATATTAAAGCTTTGGAACTACAGAGCTTAAAAGGGAGTGAGGAAGCAATGTGAGTTAAACTAGAAAGAGGGAAAGAGAAATCTATTTGCATTGCCATGATATACAGACCTCCCTCACAGGAGGAAGAGGTGGACGGAGAGTTAATTGAAGAGATATGCAGCATTGCCAGGAAAGGGGAAGTGCATCAAGGGGCCATAGTGGACTTGGTGCTTACCAATGGTGAAAGTGTTTCTGATGTTATAGTGTGAGATCATTTCGCATCCAGTAATCACTAGATGGTGTGGCTTAGTATTAGGACTAGGGCTGTTAAAATCCATTCAAAAGCGAGGGTCTTAGACTTTAGGAAAACTAACTTTGCCAAGATGAGTCAATACCTCAGGGAATCATTAGCGGGATGGGAACAGCTGGGGGATATAGAAAAACAGTGGGCAAAACTGAAAGGGGATATTTTAAGGGCAACCAACCTTTTTTGTTAAAATGGTAAATAAAGGAAAAAGGAAAAGGAGACTGCTATGGTTTTCGAAAGAAGTAGTTGAAAAGGTGAAGAACAAGAGGGATGCCTTCATGAAATAAGAGATCACAGAGCGAGGAAGACAGGCATCTGTATCTGAAAAAACTTAGAGAAGTTAGCAAAGTAGTCAGGAAAGCAAATATTCAAAAAGAAGAGGAAACAGCCAATACAATAAAATGTGTGTGTGTGTGTGGGGGGGGGGGGGATACGACATTTTTCAGATATTTAGTGAGAAGAGGAAGGGCAAAAGTGCTATTGTCAATCTGATGAGGATAAAGCAGAATTGCTTAACAAATATTTCTGTTCTGTGTTCACAGATGAAAAACCAGGAACAGGACCTCAGAAAATATCCACAAACAGGAGCAGAAGTGAGGGACATCTTGAACAATTTTCAGAAGACTGTGTTTGTGAGAAACTAGCTAAACTTAAAGTAGACAAAGCGATGGGACCAGATGGGATACACCCTAGAATACTGAGGGAACTTGAGGACTTTCTAGCAGCTCCACTGACTGACCTTTTCAATACCTCTTTGGAGTTGGGAGTGGTGCCAAAGGACTGGAGAGAGGCACATGTGGTCCCTTTACACAAAAGCGGAAGTAAGGATGTGGTTGAAAACTACAGGCTGGTTAGTTTAATTTCAGTGGTGAGTAAATTATTGAAAGCGCTGCTGAAAGAGAAAATAGTGAGGTTTCTGGAGTCCAGCAGATTACAGGATTCGAGGCAGCATGGGATTCACCAGAGGCAGATCTTGTCAGACAAATCTGATTGATTTCTTTGAATGAGTGATCAGGGAGATGGACCAAGGGACAGCCCTAGATGTGGTGTATTTAGATTTCAGTAAGGCCTTTGACACCATTCCTCAGAGGCAACTTATAAACAACTGAGCACCCTAGGGATGGACCCTAAAGTTACTGCTTGGATTAGAAATTGGTTGACTGGAAGGCGATGGAGGGTACAGGTAACTGGAGCTCACTCTGAGGAGATGGAAGTTACCAGTGGTGTGCTCCAGGGATCTGTCCTTGGTCTGATTCTTTTTAACATCTTTGTTAGAGATTTAGTGGAAGGTCTGTAGGGTAAGGTTTGACTCCCTGCGGATGATACCAAAATCTGCAATAGAGTAGACATCCAGGAAGGTGTAGATAACATGAGGAGGTATCTAGATAAACTTGAAGAATGGTCTAGAATTTGGCAGATGATATTTAATGTTAAAAAATGCAAGGTCATGCTTTTGGGCTGCAACAATCCAAGGGAGCAATATAGTATAGGGGGTGAAGTACTTTTGTGCACTAAAGAAGCTAAACAGGTAGAAAAGGCAACAGCAAAAGCTAGAAGGATGCTTGGGTGCATAGGGAGAGGAATGGTCAGCAGAAGAAAGGAGGTGATGGTGCTTCTGTATAAGTCTTTGGTGCGACCTCATTTGAAGGTCTTTGGTGTGACCTCATTCAAAAGGACATAAACAGACTGGAGTCAGTACAGAGGGTAGCTACTAAAATGGTTAGTGGTCTTCATTATAAAGCACATGAGGACAGACTTAAGGATCTTAATATGTACACCTTGAAGGAAAGGCGGATTAGAGATGATATGATTGAGGCGCTTAAATACTTCCATGGCATAATTGCACAGGAGGAGAGCTTCTTTCAGTTGAAAGCAAGCTCTGCTATGAGGAGACATGGGATGAGGGTGAAAGGGGATAGATTCAGGAGTGATATGTGGAAATATTTCTTTACGGAAAGAGTAATGGACCTGTGGAATAGTCTCCCAGTGGAGGTGGTAGAGATGAGGACAGTATCTGAATTCAAAGAAGCATGGGACAAACACAGAGGATCTCTAAAGGAAAAAAGAGGACTGTTGTAGTGGTTGATATGGAAGGGCAGACTAGATAGGCCATGTGGTATTTTTCTGTTGTCATATTTCTGTGTATATTGTTTTCTAATATTCATCCAAAGAGGTCTGTTCAGCTTCTGCTTACTGCACATGCTCAGCCTGGAAGCATGCCCAGAGCCTTTAGAGTACTTCTGAGTTCGAGCCGGGAACTACTGTAAGTTTCAAATTTTATTAATTAATTGGGCTCTCCCGAGCCTCCTCACACACATCCCACTACTTTCTGCCAAAACCGAGGTTCTAGAGCCCACCCCAAGCCCAGGGAATAACTTTCCCCATTTATATCTTCATCTGTGATTTGTGGGAAAATGCAGCCCCTTAAATACATTTAAAATAAGTTGTCTGGACCTCCCAGCCTTAACTTTAGTTCCTCTGCTGGCTCTGAACCCCTGGCTTCACCGGGACACTCACCCCTCCAGCTGCCCTTGATTCAGCTGATCCTGGACAAGTTTGTCTGCTCCTTTAAGGCCAGCTCCATCCCCAGACAGGCCTCAGCCCTACTCTGGCAGCTTTACTACCACTCCAGAGCAAGCCACTGGACCCTGTCACAGCACACACACAGCCCTGCTGCCTCAGCCAGCCCTTGGCCCCCACTGCAGCACATCTCTGCCTGCCACAGCTCTGACAGCATGACTCTCAGCTCCCCATAGCCAATCATGTTGCATTTTTTAAAATTTATTTTAAAATGCTGCCATGTCAGCTTCTTGTCCCGATGCCAGACCTTCTCACCCCCTCCCCCTGCAGAAGAACAGTGCAGCACCACAATCTCTTCTGGGACCCAGGTAAATGAATTAAAATATTTTTTCTTCCACTGGTTATACATAGAACCATAGTGGATGACAGCAGATAAAAACCAACATGGTTCAAACAGCCTGCCCAGTAGGATTGCTTGAGCAGAACCTGTAGCATAGTGCAATTTACTTTTCCTATACTTTTGTGGGGGTTTTTTGAGGGGGAGGGAGGGGGAAGGGTGGGTTTAAGATTACCAGATTTTTTGCAGGCAATTTGGGACAACTATCTGAAGTTTGGGGCAAGGACCTCCCCATCCATCTTATGACAGAAACAATATGACTACCAAGCAAACAAATTGAAAGAAATAGAAACAATGATGCATTCCCACTGTGCTGTGCAAAATATAAAGATAATGGCTGTAAATTCAATAAACTGAAAATGATTTTTTTTCTACCCCATTGTTGGAATTGGGGACAGGAGGCTGCCAAACAGGTAGGAGTTGGGGACACAGCTCTAAAATCGGGGACATCTGGTAACCTTAGGCAGGTTGTATCTGCTGTGCAGTACTAGTTACTTTCCCTGTGCTGTTGCTTTTCAACAATCCTCAAACTTATTGCACTTGATTAAGTCCCTGGCTTGCCATGAGATCAGCAGTGCTTTTATTCCTTCTGCAACCAATCTAGAGCTGTCCAGGGAGGAAAAGAAACAGTTAGTAAAGGCTATTTTGCTACACAGTGCCCTGACTTGTGCTTCTAAGGTAATTTTTTAATACGTTCCTGGGTGATTCACACAGCCCTAGGTTTGATAGAGGAAGCCATTCATATTGCTCCTTTGATCTGTCACTTGGCTTTAATGTCTATTTAGAACAATTTCACAGGTCTTTTGCCTCCTAACTGGAAGGTTTCTTTGTAAAGATCTCTAGAAACAATTTCTTTCTTTTTACTCAAAGAATATTTACCTTATTCTACCTTCTATTCTAAGCTATATATGATTTTAATTTAAATGACAGTTCTTTGGTGGTACTAAGCCCTGATTGACTTTAAATTTAAATGAAAGTTCTCTGGTGGTACCAAGCCCTGACTGATTTAACAAAAGCAATGAATTCTTAAATATATAGATTTTAACAACTATAACCAAAATAATTTTCCTTTCCCCAAGATTTAGAGGATTTTCCAGCAGGTAAATATTTACAAGTGCTGATGTCTTCCTAGCAATAGCAGTCCCTCTTGGTAGTCCTTCAAGACTGTACTTGTTGTGAAAAGAATGACATGTCACATGATTCAGCTGGGATATTCATGCTTGAGTAGTTTCTCCAAATGGGTTAGTTTTGAGCATAGCATGACAGGAGTGAACCTCACTTCTAAGCCAGGCTATGTGGAGAGTATGATCTCAGTCTCTCAACTTTACTGCTAAGGCTCAGCGTAATACTTGCATTGTGGCAAAGAGAGCCTCCTGCTGGAGTTCATAAGATGTAACATGTATGGGTAGTTTGTCAAGATGTGCTTGGAAATTCTTCGTTATCAAACCGGTGGCGCCCAGCACAATGAGAAATATTTCTGTATCTCTCTGCCACATTTTCTTGGTCTTGTGCCTGTGAGTAGGCTCCCGCCACATTTTCTTGGTCTTGTGCCTGTGAGTAGGCTCCCTTGCTATATGGTGGAGAGGGACATGGGGGAGGGGGGATGTATGATTAAATGCTAAAAGAAATCAGGGAAGCTAAGAAAAGTTACTACTTTTAATAATAATAATAACTTTTAATAGTAATAATGGGTGATTTCAATTACCCTGGTATTGACTGGGTCAATGTCACAGCAGGAAATGCTAGGAAGATAAAGTTTCTGGATGAAATAAATGACAGCTTCTTAGAGCAGCTGGTTCATGAACCAACAAGAGGGGAAGCTATTTTGAGCCTAGTCCTTAGTGGAACACAGGATCTGGTGCAAGGAATCTGGTGTTGGGGCCACTTGGTAATAGTGATCATGGCATGATCACATTTGATTTAATAAATGGAGTGAGGATGGTAAGGAAAGCCACAGTATTACTTTTAACTTAAAAAAGGGAGACTATGATAAAATGAGGAAATAGTTAAGAATAAACTAAAAGGATTATCTGCAAAGGTTAAACGTTTACATCAAGCATGGTCATTATTTAAAAATACTATTTTGGAAGCCCAGATCACATATATTTCACGCTTTAAGAAAGGTGGAAGGAAGGCCAAAAAACTGCCAGCATCAGGGGCGGCTCAAGGCAATCTGCTGCCTGAGGCGAGGGATGAGATGGCGCCCCCCCTCCCGTAATGGAGGGGAGAGACATTCTCAAAACTCCAGTCAGGTACTGAACCAAACCAAAAAGCCAATTAGACTATGGGGAATGTTTACTAAACCGCAGTAACGTAGCAGCGGCTACATTAACGCGAGTTAAGTAACGTTAACATGCGTTAAGTAACATTAACGTGCGTTAAGTAACGTTAACGTGCATTAAGTAATGTTAATGCGCATTAACATTACCTAACACGCGTTAACGTCACTGGCCGCGGTAAGTCCCACAGAGGGTGGAGAGAAGGGGTCAATGGGCGGGGAGTGGGAGGGGAGAGGCCCCTGCTACACTAACGTTGGGAAATGAAGGGCTGAACATTACTGGGAATGAAAACCTGTCGTTAGATACACATTTGCAGGAGGGTGAAACTATTTCAGCGTCAGCAATGTACAACCTAGTCAGGGAGCCCAAGAAAGTGATAGTAGTGATCCATTTGCAGCAACAGCATAGTGCCCAAGTATGAAAGGCCACAATGGCGATGGTGCAAATGGGGCATAGGGGGCTGCAGGCAGGATATATAGTGGGGGCAGCTGGGGCACAGGGTGGACCAGGCTGTCGCCCAGGTGGCACAAAGGAACAGCGAAAGCGGAAACCAGCAAGACAGCAGCTCACGAAGGCAAAACACAATACACCTACATCTACCTGGTCCACCCTAGCTAACAGTTGCCAGGGCACTGACCTGACATCCCCCCAGCCAACCCACCCCCAAGCAGAAGGGACATAATATTGGTAGGCGATGATTGGGGGGATGTGAGGATGCCCATGTATGCAGCCCCACCCTAGATGCCGCACCCTAGGCAACTGCATACCGACACAGTGGATGGCCTGGGTCTGCATACTACCAGCACCGACAGCATATGGTCATGTCAGCATGGCAGGGGGGGTGTCTGTCCTGGAGGGGGCAGTGACACCTGCCTGCAGTGGACCTAGGCCATGCCCAGTACCAGTACGTGGTGTGCATAGCAACAGAAAGGGTCTGGCTGAGAAAAAGTACAGTTAGCTCCAGAGACTACTGTGCATGTGTAGTGCAGTACACACAGCCAGTGTGTCCAGAAGCAGAGGGTCACAGGTTCAAATCCCAGCTGTGGATCCTGCCAAGCATGGCCCTATATTTTAGCCAACAATGCTGATACAGCAGCAACATGTGTAATGGCCAAAGTACTGCTCCATATGCAGCAACAGCATAGTGCCCAAGTATGAAAGACCACTATGGCTATGGGGCACATGGGGAACAGACAGCTGCAGGCGGGACATGTAGTGGTGGCAGCTGGGGCACAGGGTGGACTAGGCTGTCACCCAGGTGCCACATAGGAACATAGAAACTGGAAATCAGCAAGACAGTAGCTCGCCAGGCCAAACACAATCCACTGACATCTACCTGGCCACCCTGGTCAATATTCCATGCAAAATAGTTATCTGTCAAGTTACAATGCCCTGTGCAATGTAATATCAATTTTGTAATGTAAACCGCTGTGATATCATAAAAGGCAGTATGTAAGAAATGTTAAATAAATAAAAGTAAATTTAATAAAATTTGCAGGGCCATGACCTGACATCGCACAAGCCAACCCCCCCCCCCCCCCCTGTGGAAGGGACACAGTTTCGGTAGGCGGTGATGGGGTGGATTTGTGGGTGTCCATGTATGCCTCCCCACCACAGAACCTTCCCCCTAGATGACCGCCCACCTGCACAGTGGATGGCTTGGGACTGCGCACCACCAACACCAATAGCATATGGCTAGGCAGCATGGCAGGGGAGCGTGTGTTGGTGTTGGAGGGGGCAGTGGCACCTGCCTGCAGTGCACACGGTCCATACCCTGTATGTGTCATGCAATGCAACAGAAAAGGTCTGGCTGAGGAGAAGTAAAGGTAGCCCCAGGGACCACTGTGCACATGTGGTGCAGCACACACAGCCAGTGTGTCCCAGGGCAAAGGTTCAGTGTGTCCCAGGGCAAAGGTTCAGGTCCCAGCTATGAATCCTGCAGAGCATGTCCCTATATTTTACCTCGCAATGCAGATACAACATCCACATGTGCAATCCCAAAAGCAGTGGCCAACAGGGATGCAAACACCCACTCACACAGGCTCCACTATCCAAATCTCCATGGAGAGTCAGGCTGCTGGCCCCAGCACGGAGTCACAGCTATCACCAGGGCACTATTACTACCTCCTGCACAGTTTGGCAATGTCGGCACTGTGACCAAGACCAGTGTGGTAGCCAGGGTTGCCAACCACCCCTATCATTGCACAATGCTGCAATAGGAGTGTGTGTGTGTGTATGTCTTTCCATAGTTTTGTGGCTGCCTACGCATCACTGAGACCATAATGTCCCACTATCACCAGCCTTAGCCTGCCTGCAAATGTGCATAATGAGGAACAAGGTATTGTGGGTATGGCCCGGGCAGGGCAGACAGGGCAGGATGCATCTGCAGAAGGTGTAGGTCAATGGCTGTGGCATTGTAGTGCCTAACCATCACCTGCGTGTAAATGGTGGCCACAGCATATCTTGCTTTTAGGGCACACTCACACTGACCAAACCATGACCATGGCATGGCTATGTTCCTACATAGTGCCACATGGTATCTGTCTCAGGTGATATATGTGTGTCCCCATTCCCAGGGCTAGTCACTGGGGCACCTGCCGGGTGTCTGTGCCATACAACCCAGGTCTGGGTGTGCATAGTTCCACAGTAAACATGCAGGATAGACTAGCTAGCGGAGTGTTTGGGGTTAGTTTGAGTATGTCTGGGACATCTGGAGTGGTGCAGCAGGTACAGTCTGACTGTGCCTACTGCTGGTGAAAGTCAAACAATGTTTGGGGGGGTCTGGGGAACAGCTGTAGTCCTAGAACTGCCAACGGACAGGTACGCTACTGTAGTGCTCAGTATAATGGTGTATGCGTGTTGCATGTTATGTTGTTGCAGCACACATGCTCCCACGTGGCAAATTCAGACCACATGCTTTATGCCGATGATGTTCTACTTTACACCCCCTTCTCCACTGACCATTTAGATCTCTCCCCTCTAATAAACTGTTTCAATGCAGTATCTGACTGGCTTCTCTCCCAAAACCTCCATATACAACATAAGAAAACGGAAGTCCTCTTCATCACGAGGAACCCCAACTTCATCCCACCACAATATCTCAAAACAAAGGAAGCTGAATTGCAATCCAAGCCCTCAATACGTTACCTGGGAGTCACTCTAGATCAACGCCTGGATATGAAGTCCCACATAGGAAACACGGTCAGAACAATATACTATAAGATCCGTACACTGAGACACCTATGCTCCATGTTGGAGCCAAATGATTTCAGGACAATCTACCAAGCACTGATCATACCCCACTTCGATTATGCCAAAATGTCATCCTTCAAGGTCTTCCTCAATCCACCTTGAACCCGTTACAGCTGGCAATGAATGCCACAGCAAGGGTCCTTCATGGAGCCGCCAGGACCGACCACGTTACACCTCTGCTGATTCAATTACATTGGCTACCCATCCAGGCCAGAATTATCTTCAAAACTCTACGTTCAAAGCTCTCAATAAGCTCTCTGCCACATCATTATCTGCCCTTATTCACACTACTACACCAAACAGAGCAAGAAGATCCACGACCATCAATTCCCTAAAGCTCCCAAAGGCCCTAACAAGCTGCACTTCTTCTACAGCCAACCGAGCCTTTGTCCTCTGTGTCCCAAGGTTCTGGAATGCACTATCCCCTGGCATCCGGGCTATCAATAGCTTAACACAATTTAGGAAAGCCCTCAAATTCCATCTCTTCAACAAGTACCTTATAGAGTCAACGACACCCATAGACCTCAGTGATTCCACCCATTAATACAATTCCTTGGTGTCTCATTAACACGCCAAGACTGATTCTCTATAAGTAAAGATTATATTCTTAGTAACCGCTCCTAGTAATAGGTACCAATGCAGTAGTGTTATCCTTGTAAATAGATTGTAAATAATTACCCTTGTTATCCAAGTTCCTTCCCTTGCTATCTGTAAACTCATGCATGTTGACTGTACTGAGATCTTTGTTCTATATGAACCGCGCTGATGCTGAATAGTGCGGTATATAAGAGAATATAAATAAAATAAATAAATAAATAAACATATGCTAAGGTGCCTAGACCACGTAGAAAGTGCTGTAACGTAACGCGCAGTCGTGTGTGTGTTGCGTATCAGGATGCAGCCGTCGAGACCTAAAGTGCCTCCCAAGGCACCCTGCAATGTGCCCTGGCCTAAGGCGTGCCCTATGGTGATGTAATACAAGTTGCCGTAAAACGCGCCTGAGGCCTAGACAGCTGAAAGCCTGACACGCCGTAGTGTAAAGCGGCAATGCCTACAAGATAGCGGTCCGGCAGAGCTAGATAACCTGGTGTGTGTAGCACAGTGGTTAGGGGATATGTCAGTCAACAACGTAGTGTGAGTTCAAATCTCTGAAGATCATAAAGTTATGTAAATCATATGAGTCGTGGCCAGAAATGCAGATATGCATCGCGCGCCACCAATATGTAACAAGATACCTGCAACAAAAACAAATATGTCCACAGACAAACATGCGTCACAACTCCCCATGGGCATGGTAAGCGCATACTTACGCGCATAGCAACATGTGGCTCTATGTGCATGCATATGCGTGTAGTAACATGCCACACTAGACATGCCCACTACTACTGCATCATGAGGGCAGGGAGTAAAAACAGACAAGATGTCTGCCAGATGCTGTTTTTGTGGGTTGGGGTTTTCCCTGACGTCATGGGATTCACTCTTTTAAGTGCATGCGCTTGAATCCTTTTCTGGCATCTTTTTGATAGTTTGCTATAGGGACGCCGTGTTTCAGCACAGCTTCTTGCTTTATACATAGCATCTGCAGTATGTCTTTTGAACTTGTTTTCTGTGGGGTGAGTCGTTTTTGTGCTTTCTTTTTTGTGTTTAAAATGAGACAGATTGTTTTTTCACGATTTTTGCAGATCAGCGTTCTGCAGACTCACCCCCCTCTCCGGTACCTGCCAGGTGGGACGCCTCTTCTCCCTCTGCCACCGGTGACACAACAGATCTGCTATGTGCCTCATCCGTGGACTCTGACACAGGCAGGGGCCACGGGCTGGATCCTTCACTCAGCTCCCCCACATCCACCTCCATGGCATGTAGGTCACCTGGGGAGGTACAAGGATCACAGCTTAGGTGAGGCATGCCTGCCCAGCCCCATACATATCTCAGATATGTCATACCCTAATGCACTGTCCGACATGCAGGATACCTATGTCAATATGTGACCACCCAGGTTGTGTGTGCATGGGCAGGGACTGTATGGGTGCAGGGATGTGTGTGGTACCATAGGTTGTCTGTGGCCCTGGTGCCAGTATCGCTGCACTGGTGCCCACATGCTCATGCATGTGGGGAGGAGCAACATCCACAGGTCTGACTGTGGGGGTGGGGCTGGGGGTGATGGGCCTACATCTGGCTGGGGACAGGTGTGCCCTGTGGGGGCCAGGAATAGTGTGCATGGGTGCACGCCCCGGGATGGCAAAGGGCCCTGGCACTGTGACTGCCACAGGACACTGTGTGGCTGTGCAGAGAGGGTGCATGGGTGGGCGTGTGCCACACGGGTATGTGTTGGGTCTGCTGTACCCTCTAGCCACACATATCCCTGTATATTGGTGCACTCTCTGTCCAGCTCCCAGCTGATGCACCCATGCCCCCCCTGCCCCAGCCACCCACCACATGGCTCACTGTCTCATGGAGCTGGCAGCCACTCATCAGCTACCTCACCCACAGGTGCGGCCAATCTCTGCCACCCTCACAGTCTACATCCTCTGGCCATTGCTCTCCTCTCTACCCCATACTATGCCCCAACAGCACATTTTCATCCACCTTCTACACCCCCCACCTGTCTCCCCTCGTACCTGAATCCTCACACCACCCCTCCCAATCCCCTGTATACCACCCTTGCATCCCCCTCCACCCTGTCCACCCTCCTATCACCGGCTCCTGTGCGGAGCTGCTGTCTGCCTGTGTGTCACCCACCTCCCCTCTCTCCACAGCAGCCACGCCTATGGCTCTGCTGTACCATATCCTCCTTGCCCTGTACCCCACTACACCTGCACCGTCTCACGTCCAGCGGCATATCCCCAACCCTGTCCCCCCTGGACCTCTGTCACACTCTGAGAGGGGGAGGTCACACAACACTTCTGGCCCTATCCTTGTCCCTCACATGTCCCCTTCCACTCTCCCCCTCCCCCCTTCCAAACCTCCCCCCTGCCTCTGCTACCCCCCTCCATTGATGTGAACACTGAGACTGAAGGTGCTTGCCCCCTTCACCCTCCAAACACACCATTGCTCCTCTGCTGATTTTCCCACCCACTTCCCTGGCCTCATCTCCCCCACTGTTGTCCCCTCCATCTTTCATGCGCTCATCCCTTCCTTCTCCTCTGCAACTGTCCCTGCAGCCATCGGACATGCGGGGGTCACACCTGTCCTGCGTGGACTCTCACCTGATCCCACCTGTCCCTCTGGGGCTTCGCCCCCCTCTCCCCCCTCCATCTGTGGCCTGACTACTTGAAGGTGCTGATCACTGCCGCTGCACCTATGTCCCCCCCCCCCACTCATGCCCTCCTGGATCCGGCACAGCCTGGCATCTGTCCTCTACCCTCTGCTGAGGCGTCTCATGCCCAGGTCCCCAGTGACCTGTCTCTGGCATGATACATGGGCCTTTACTCTGTCCCCATCCCTCTTGCCCTCTCTGCTGCTCCTGGCACTGTTGACTACATTCCTCTCCTTGGTACCCTGTCATCGCTTGGTTCTGGGGCTCTGTTCTATCCTCAGTCTCCTCCCATCCCTCGCACTTCTCCTTCAGTGTGTGTTCCTGTGTCTCCACTGCTATCCCACGCACAGTTGGTGTACCCCATGGATCTGTCTTGGCTCTGCTCAGGTCCCTCTATCTACGCAGTCTCTTGGTGCGCTACCCTTGACCACGTGATCAATGTAGGTCCGTCCATCCTGCAGGGATGTTATTTGCACAGGGCCACACAGTCCAGGTGGCAAGATGCTATCAGCATCCCTATCTGTGGTACGGCAGGCTGGCAGCCCTCAGGGGGTGGTGGTGGGGTACCGGGGTCTGGTCGTGGGCCATTGCTGGGCCCTGCTGGGGGCGAGCACTGGTATGGACTGTGGATGCACGGTGACCGGTTGTGTCAGAGCCACATGGTATGTGGCTTGGAATGTGACATGGCGGGGGTGGGGGGGCAGTGTGGGTGGGAGCTCTATGAGGATCTAAGACCTGACATCGAGCCCCGGACTGGCCAGTCACATGCCATACTGGGATTGGCCAAGCTCCTCAGTGCCCTACATTTCTTTGCCTCTGGCTGTTTCAAATCCTCGGTGGCCACAGTGGGTAGGATGAGCCAACCCACCTTCTCACGCTGTCTCCACCAGGTACTGCGGGCCATGGTCAGCCGGGTTAGGAATTACATTACGATTCCTAACAATAGGCAACAGTGGGGGCCCTGGATCAGGCATTTCAGCAGATTGCAGGGATACCACACGTGATGGGAGCTATTGATTGCACACATGTTACCATGGTCCCACCTGGAGACAGGGAGGCAGTGTTCTGCAACCGCAAACACTACCATTCCCTGAATATGCAGGTTGTTTGTGATGCAAATATGCTTATTCTGAATGTGGTTCCTAGGTTTCCAGGGTCCACCCATGACTCCTATATCCTGCATCACTCGGCACTGTTTGACCAATTTGAGGGCAGACAATTTAAGGACTGTGTCCTGCTGGATGGGTATTTACCATCACTCACATGCACATGGTATTCCTGTGTCCTGGGGTGCTTGCTTCCTCTCACAGGTGGGACAGGGTCACCTGTGACTTGCCGTTCGGGCCTTTGGGCTGCATCTCCCCTGTGACACACATGACATGCTCTGCTGCAGATCTGACCTATTTTCTGGCAACATTACGGACACTGGCCATCAGGCTGTGCCATATCACTGCCCAGCCGGTGTATGGTTTACGGAGTCTCATTGTTAATTATAACCTCAACATCCCTTTCCATGCTTTGTGGTGGTAGGGCGCTGACCTTGTATGGGGCTGTGCCCACATTCACACCATGTCACTGTCACCGGGGACATGTTCACATACCTTTCTGGGTTTCAACACGTACATATGTCTACCCTATGTGTGTCATTGCTCTTCTGGGTGTCTTAGCACACATGCGGTTTGCATTGGTGTTCGGTAGCGCTGCTCTGTTGCACAGGTCTTTTGCACAGGGAAGCTATGGGCACATATGGTGTGTCCCTTATGTGGTGGGCTGCAACACCTTTTGGTTGACAACTATGGCTCATGGCCTCAGACTAACCACCTACGCAGATGTACATGTGTCTGCCTTTGTAGTGTATCCCTAGTTGACTCTGTCTGCAATCTGTGTGTATGTGTGCTACCATGGGAGGGGGGTTGATTTGTTCCCAGGCATGTTTTCAGACTGTACTGTGAGTTTGGGGGCCATTCACCTTTGACAGTTTTGGTCACGTTGTTGGCTTTGTGGTGACACGTTTCATCACACATGTATGCTTCATGTATGTCAACGTTGTTTTGTCATTTCTGCCATCTTGACTGGACCCCTCAGGTATATGTTACTGTAACACCTGCTGTGTGTGCACTGTATCATAGCTGTCACATGATTGCACACATGTGAATCTCTGCCCATGTGTCCGCCTGATGCGTTCAGGCCTGCCACTACTGCCTTTCGGGTACAGGGTCATGTGTTTGGTCTGGATACAGGTGATGTGTGTTGCCCTCATTACCCTTCCACGGTGTTCTGTGTCTCAGACCTCCAGACGCTAGCGCATAGCTGCTGTGTGCCATCATGTGCTGTCATATGTTTGTGTCCTCATTTATCTGTTGTCCATTCGCATGTACATGCTTGTGTGCATGTGTGTGACCATCAGCTCCTGATTGACCTTTCCACATTTCTTTCTGCAGTTGATGCAGGATATGGGTGTCGTGCCTGGTTGCTGACCCCTGTGCGTCTTCCACTGACACATGCAGAGATGAGGTACAATGAGGCCCATGCCTCCATCCGCTCAGTCATCCAGCACACCTTTGGCATTTTGAAAAGTCGCTTCAGGTGTCTGGATAGGACCGGCGTGACCTTACAATACTGACCCATGACTGTGGCACAGATCATTCTGGCCTGTTGCATCCTGCACAACATTGCTCTCAGGCACAATCTCCCAGTCAAAATTAATCTGGATCTGGAGGAGGATCCTACGTGCCATCCTGTATGTGCCTGTGGTGACACATATGAGGGGACGGCAGTCAGGCAACATCTGATCGAGGAGCTCTTCTTATGTAAGTCCTGCACATGTGGGGAAATGCATATGGGTATACATGTACATGCTGCCGTGTGTGTTGCAAGGCTCTATGATGACATATGTATGTTTCTCATGTGTTTTTGACTCCCCAGGATAAGCTTTTGGACCTGCCCGGTGCTGTGGTGCAGTGGAAACTGTGTGTACATCATTCAACTTTCAGGTGACTGGGGTGTGTAAACATACAGGTGACTGTACTGTGGAGACAGTGCAGCATGGCACATGTCTGTGGTTCTCTGTCCACTGCACATATGTTGTTGTACACTTTTTTGACCTGTGCCCCCATACCTCATATGTTCCTGTTGGCACACATATGGCCATTTGTTCATGACCAGTTCTGGGGTTTCAACACTGTATTTGACACACATATAGCCGAGCTGTGTGTGTCTAAGGGGCCAGAGTGTGGTGGTGGTGGACGGCACGTACAACCTTCCCTGACATTGTGGCATTCACCAACATCAGTGTATCATTGCATGGACTGTAATGATTGTCTCCACTGGTCGCAGGTTGTGCACAGACAGGCCGTATGCTACTGGAGGCATGCTCACCTTGTCCCACTGTGTGCGTGTGTGTGGTTTTGATGTGTCTATGTAACGATACACTCTGAGGCCCTTTGACATTATCTTGTGCTGGGATGTGTCTGGACACCTGTGGGGTGGTGAGCACTGTTCTACCTCTACCTTTCTGCTGTTGCCCTTGTGTACATTGTGCACATGTGTTTACGCATGTGTTTTATGTTTTTGACTGACCTGTCTCTATTGTGCTGACAGACCACTATGCATCAATGTTTCCGTTTCACACATGTCACCATACTTTGGACATGTGGCAATGACAGATGGACATACGGACATGATGATTCAACATATTTCAATGACATCCTATGCCTTTACTATGACCTCTTGGAGCCTTTGCCTGCCTCAGACAGTCCCTATCAGATACTTGCTGCACACAGACGGTAGGTTGCACCTTAGATCTTTTGTGACTGACATCAACCTTTACATGTTTGTGTTGGGCTGTTTGTTTCATCGTGCTTTTCTGTGGGATCTATGTGCACCAACACTGCTGGATATGCTGTGGACCTCTGGGATGCCTGTGTGACATGGGCATGGACATGACAATGTTGAGATGGAACCCTGGTCTGCAGTGCCATCTCCTACTGTTGTCAACATGCATTGTGCTCTGTGTTGTGATCGTTTCATGTTTGCATGTCTGAGGTTTCATTATGTACATATTGTGGTTTCACTCTCTGCAATGCGACCTGATGTTGTGTGCAGCATACCATGACCTTGTTTCATCTCCTTTTACCACAGGGCACAGCCAACACACACAGCACATCTACTACACTGCATCTGCACTCCGCATCACCCAACTTTTGGAGGACAGGGCAACTTCATGCAATGATCCCTGGGAGATGGTGCCATTGGGTGATGGACCTTTGCGAGGGGGACACATGCCTATGATGGACAGTATTGTTGGACTGATACTTTGAGCAGAATATGGATGTCCAACACACCATTGCTGCCATGCTCTGGATGGGTGTCGTGTTCATCGCAGGAGACAAACAGCACCTTTGCATTACTGTGGCGCATTGAGATATCACACATGACTTTGCATGCCCATGGATTCAGGGACAGTCATAATGGGACATGTGGGGTTGCAGATGACATTTGCACTGTGGACAATGTGTACTGGTCATTACATGTACAGCAGGAACTCACATACTCGCTGTATGTTGTACATCCATCTGACATTGTGTTCGTGTATTTGGCCCATGTGTGTGACTTGCATTGCAGGATTTCCTCATATGTTTGGATCAACAGGTGCATGCAGCCATGTGTGTAGCACATGAGGTTCATTCTGTAGGTCCTGTTTATTTGTCTGGCTACCATACACTTGGACATGACACGCTGTTTGCCACCACACCGCTGTGATGTGTGCCAACATCTGTGACTGCTGTTTGACCCTCGCAGGGGGTGTTACAGTGCATCTGGGACAGCACACTGTCATGGTTCAATGTACACAGTGCATGTGCATCTGCCTGATTCTGTTGTTACGCTAGTGCATGTGCTGGTGTTGATTTGATGTGGGTTTGTGCACCATTGTTGACCTTTCTTTCTACCTCCACGTACATGTTATTGTGTGTGGTTACTGTACAAATGTGGCACTGTACATTGATTTACAAACTGATCTTTGCATGTCTGCACAGTCCTCTTTATCACATGACATTGCACCACTCACATTGCACCGGTAGTTTTGCAGTGTGGCGGTGGGTGTGTCCATTTTCTGACTTCATTTGTGCATTCCCTGTACATTGACATATATGTGATGCTCCTGTATCCACAGCACCCATTGCAGAAGGCCTTCTGCATAGTGCTATCTCTGTATGTCT
Organism: Ichthyophis bannanicus; assembly: GCA_033557465.1. Classification (NCBI taxonomy): domain Eukaryota; kingdom Metazoa; phylum Chordata; class Amphibia; order Gymnophiona; family Ichthyophiidae; genus Ichthyophis; species Ichthyophis bannanicus. The sequence continues at coordinate 1,492,294,902 of CM066031.1, forward strand.
GTGAGGTTCTGCTTTGGTTGTTCTTTGGCAATATGTGCCTCTTGTACCTGTTACCATGTCCTCTTTTTGCATTGTGTCACTGTTTTTGCTCCCATTTGTGCATTAAAGGTGTTTATTTAACTGAGTACCTGACGTCTTCTCTTTCTCGGCACATCACATATTGTTGTCTGGCCATCTACACTGCTGTATGACCCACTGATACACACACATATGGTCTACGCAGCTGAGGGGTGGTGCTGAGGCATTGAGACATGACATCATTGTCATGTTTGTGCATTTGCCTGTGCACTGATGATCCACATCACTGCATGGCAGCATGACATTACATCTCTGTAACTTCCTTTCCTACCTTATCACCTTGTCGTTCTGTGGGTAGCTTGGTGTTCCTGCCTGTACCATGCCCCCTGCCATTTGTGTGTTCTGGTGCTATTGGCATGATGAAGCAGACAATGTACATTGAAGCCATCTGGATCACTCATAGCACTATAGCCACAGTCCACCTTTCATATCATTTACCTGTGTGTGTGTTGTATCATACACAGGATGTGTGTGGTGTATCCGATGTTGTGCTGCTGCATTCCTGCCCACAGATGGTTTCAATGTTATCCACATAGGTGTTCCTTTTTAACACAGGTACATTCATCGCTCCCATGTGCCTAGCCAGTTGCATGTAAGCTCATTTGGACCATTGTGGCTTCTTTTTGGTGGGCGTCTCAACTACTTGGCCACATGCATGCTCAGGCTGGTGCCTGTATATCCCCACCTAGGAGGTGTTTGTGGGACATAGCTGGCATTGGTGTTCGTTGGGACTGGTGCTGACAGTGGCAGCGGGGCAGATTGGGGATGCGCCTGCCTCCTTGTCTACACATCATCGACTGCAGAGATGTTCATGTCATGGTGTCGAGGTGTGGCATAATGTTTCACACACTGGCTTGGGAACCAAGGGACAGGGGTTCAGTTCCCACTGCCACATCATGTGAGGTTTATCAGTTCACATACCCTGCATTTGTCTGACAGGATCCAGTTAATCATTGACACTCTTTAATGTACATTACCATGATTATGTTGGCATGTGCCCCGCTTTGATTGATATCATGTGGCAGTATCAGACACCTTTTACATATATATGTGTGTACACTTACTGACATTTTGCTGTGTATGCTTTTTGTGGTTTGTGTCCTGTATTGCTGGGCATGTATATTTTTGTGGACATTTCTTGACTGATATGTGTTTGGTTCCCATCATGCACCACCTACTTTCTACATGCATGCATATGTGACTATGACATTTGTTGCATGCAGCTGCATTGAGGAGTGGCCCACTGACCAGTACATACCATGTAGCTCCTGGACATGATCTGTCCTGCCCACCATCTGTGGACAGGCCAGTGACTTTTGTGTGACATGTTGGACACACATTTGTGTATGCTGCTGAATCACTGCACTGACGAGCATATTTAGTGCTATACTGCTGATGTACAAGGCCCACCTGTGCTCACATCCTTGGACAGTGGCAGCTGTCTGTGTGCCAGCCATCTGCCACCTCAGAGGGTGCTACGGGTGTCCATACACACATTCCCCTTGGTGGAACATATGTTCATTGTGCTTGTAGTGGTTGTTTGGGATAGTGGTTGCAGACATGTGTTGTAATACCATAGGTTGTGTGTTTGATTCCTTAGCTTTTCTTTTCTTGTGTTCTGCTATCCCTACCAAACAGTGGCTCCAGCTTCTTCACCTCTCCGCACACCCGTCTTCTCTTCATTGTGCAGTGCAGTGTCCCCTCCGAGCAGCATATCTGTCACATGCTAGCTGTTAAATATGGTCCCTTTCTTTGGGATGTCTAGGTGAGCAGTTGGGTCTGTGGTTTGGTATTGGTGTCCATGAGCTGTGTTTGGGCTCTTCTGTGTATCACACAGGGTCAGTTCCACCTAACAAGCTGAGGTGCTGGGGAGGTGCATACCCCATCTGGTGAACAGCTGTAGACCACTGATCTGCATGTGCAGTGCATGATGGTTACCGGTGGGTTTACCCTATCCTGGGGAACAGCAGACAGTTTGTGCAGTGACCTGCAGTCTTTCTGTAGCCAGCCATTGATTTGACAAGAGCCAATAAGGTGTAGGCCACTGGTTAATACAATGACCTTGTAGCCATGGGTTCAATCCCCCCATTAGTCTCATTTTAGTTGGCCTGTCTGACGCAAGTCCTTCTCATGCCTGTAACAGTCAGACACATATTTGCAATCTGTACACGCAGCCAAGACCAACCTCACCTCAGTGACCTAGTTTAAGGTGCCTATAAGGTGCATTAGCCCAAGCCGTGTTGTAAGGTGGCGCAAAGAACGGCGCTGTAATCCAATGTGCTATAAGACACACATTACAACTCAAGCCATGGGTGCGTCGAGCACATATGAACGCATGTAGGAATGCGTGTCACTGCGCAGACGCATTTATATTGCATCATGAGTTCAGGGACTAAAAACAGCAGACAAGATGGCAGCAGGGTCATGGAGACAGTGATTTCCCCGGACACAGATATTCTCACGCCTCATATGCTCCAGACAGAGGCCCCTCTTCCCAGGCTCCTCACTACGCCTACACCTCACCTGGGGGAGGGGAGCCTGGGAGCACCTCACCAGGCGCTATAATAGAGCAGCTTCTTACCCATGTGAGGTAGGTGCATGGGGACAGGCCACACAAACCAAGGGGTGCAACACAGTGGCCAGAAATCAACACACATATCATACAAGCACAACATGGGTAAAGGACAGGTCTTTGGCTCAACCTGGAACCAATGCAGGTGCACCAGTTGATCTGCACAGGTCTGCTCTAGCCCCAGGTGGCCTCACGCCTCATTACAGAGGCCTGTGTTTGTTCCTGGTGCTATGGTAGGTGTGCCAGCTGATGTGTGCAGGTCTTCCCTAACCCCAGATGGCCCCTGGTCTATACAGGTAGGTCTTTGATACATCCCCTGGACCTTCGTATGTGAGTCTGCTGCTGTATGCATGCCACAATGGCTTGGCACATGTTCAGCACTGCTGCCATGGACTACTGCGGCACAAGCATATGCAGTCACAGCATATGATCTCCACATGTCTCAGGCACATTGTAAGGTATGGCAGACAGGCGGATCCAGCGCATTTGTTTTGGATGTGGTGCATGCCCCAACTACCCCTTGGCAACCCATCACATGGATAAAGGCACCATACAGCAGTTCTGGTACGATGCACATGATCTGCAGTATGACACTGCCACAAATGCCATGGGGTAACCATGTCATGCAGAGGCAACCCATCAGGTTGGCATGGGATGCCTGGGTGGTTGCACGCAGGATGCGTGGGGGCAATCCACACATGCAAAGCCTCACTCGCACACATGCAGGTGGCATTTGCAACAGCTAGCATTGGACCAACAGTGTACAGCAGGGGCAGCCCCCTGCTGCCCACAGCCATGTGTGATGTGCATCAGCCGATGGCCAGGGATGTCTGTCCCATAATGGTCTGTATCCATTGCTGTACCCCCAGGTGGAGGAACTTTTCATTATGGTGATGGAGCTGCGGCTACGCAGCCCCTGCCTCATCAGGAGGCTCCAGCGGGAGGCAATGGACCAAAGGAACTGTGAGTAATGCAGCCTGTGTGTCACACAACAGCATGATCCAGTGGCCCAGCAGCCTGTGGGGCCACCTACTATGTGTCCATGATGTGGAAAACATATGACCCCGGTGGTAATGTCTGGTTTCCCCCCACAGCAGATGCAGATGCTGGCAAGAGACCATCTTTGTTGGGGCCACAGCTGGCCAGCCCCCCAGCACTGGCACCCATGCGCCATGAGGAGGCAGGGTCAGAGGAGGACGGTGGCATGGTGGAGGATCCTGAGCCTGCTGATGGGGAGGGGGTGGCTGTGTAAGGGGTGTGGGATGGGGGGAGGGAGAGTGGGTGGTGGGTTAAGAGGAGGGGGAGGCCGGGGAGGGGGAGGTGGGTGTGTGGCAGCATGGGACTGCACCAGGCACTGGGGGCTCCTGCCACCTGCCCCATGGGTCTGGGGATGTTGCCCATCTGGGTGCAGGCACAGCATACAGTGCTGCAGATGAGATGTCTGCACATGCCACCACACAGACACCAGGCACATGGTGTCTGTGTGATGGCATATGTGTACACCGCCTATCTGTGGCAATGTGTGCTGTGTCCCAGTCAAAGCAGGCACAGAACCGCACCCTGGAGCAGGTGGTGGGTGCCATGGTGGGGATGGCTGAGGAGCTGCACATGCTGCATGAGGCTCTCATGGCCAGCACAGCTCCCCAGCCATCCAGACATGGTGGCCCCCAGGGGTGTGAGCACCACTGCGCAACATGGCACCCCTGTCCTATGCTGTCGTACCACACAATGTGGGTGGGGCATGTTACAATTATTACTACTACTACTACTATTGAGCATTTATATAGCGCTACCAGTCATACGCAGCGCTGTACAGACATTTTAGAGACAGTCCCTGCTCGTTACAGCTTACAATCTAGTCAAGACAAAACACAGAGCTAAGACAAAACACAAAACACGGCACTTACAATCTTGTCATGGCAAGACACAGACAATTATGATGTAACGCTATTGATGTGACACTACTTGACCGCTGGCAGCTGTCTGTGTGCCAGTCATCTGCCACCTCACAGGGTGCTATGGTTTTCCATACACATGTTCCCTTTAAAGGACCATATTTGCATTGTGTTTGTTGTGGGTCTTTGGGATAGTGGTTACAGATGTGTATTGGCATGCTATGGGTTGCAGGTTTGATTCCCACATGTTCTTTTCCTTTTCTTTTCATGTGTTCTGCTAACCTGACCATGCAATGGCTGCAGCATCGTCACCTCTCTACAGGCCCTTCCATCTCTTCACTGTGCATCACACTGTGCCCTCTATGCAGCCCATCTGTCGCATATCAGCTGTTAAATATGGCTATTTCTTTTTAATGTCCATAGGAGCAGTCAGCTTGGGGGACTGGTATTGATGTTGTTGAGCTGGTCTGGGCCACATCAGTGTGCAAGTTCAATTCTCACATGCTCCTTTTTTGTTCTGTTCTCCATTTTGCCCAGGTCCACAGACCATCCACACAGCCATCCCCTGACGCCCTATCCATTTTGGTTCCTTGCTCTTTTGCATGCTGTTTCCACTGCATGACATTTCATAGTGTGTGTGCATGTGTTTATATGCGGCTCTCATCCCAATTACAGACTGTGATATGAGCTGTGGACGGCTGTTATGCATGTGCGTTGCATCATGGATACTGTTGGGGTTGCCCTATCCTGGCACACAGCAGGCATTTCATGTGGTGCCCTGCAGTGTTCTTGTATGCAGCCATTGCTGTGGAACTCACCATGGTGGTGTGACCTACTGGTTTGTGCACTGACTTTCTGGCCAGTGGTCATGGGTTCTATTCCTCTTTGTTCTCCTTTTTTATGCCTGTCCTGTACACATACATGTCATTCCTATAAAAGTCTTATCCGTGCAGATCTGTGACGCCAGCACATTATACCCTCTTCACAGATATCAACCATCCTTCTGTCCGTCTATCGTTGTCTGTCAGCTGTGTGGCGTCTTGTCTTCATGCTCAGGCTGCTACCCCATGTCCTGCACTGGTACCCTTTTCTGCATTGCAGCTCTTCATGCTTGCCTCCCCTGTGTTTGCTCTGCATGGCACTACTAGTCTTCAGTCTTCCTATCATTGCACTTATCTTGCCACCTCTACCTCCACTGGTGGACATGTATCCCCATCCTCTGCCACCCACTGTCATTGTAGCACTTTACATTGCTAACACCCTGTGCATCAGTACAGCTGCCTCCGATATGTTCATCCACTTTACCGGCTGCCACATAGACTGCACGCAGATTTGGCGAGTCCATCAGCTCCCACCTCTCCTTCCTTCCATCACTTGTTCATTGCCTTTCCTTGGTGCTCTATCCAGTGTTAGTGTAAGAGCTGTTTTTATGCCTTAGGGTTCATTCTTGTCAACTTGGGCACCTTACTGCACTTAGGGCACAATATCTTGAGTCACCTTAACATCATTGTGGCACCTTAACCTAGAGCACCTTGTACAGCACCTTATGGGGCACCTTGTAGGATGCCTTAACCTAAGGTGCCTTGTATGGCGCTTTGTAACGTGCGTTAGCCTATGGCGCTTTGTAACGCACATTACCTGATACAGATTGCTTTAACGATTTCCCTGCCTACTCCTTTATATGGGCATCCGTACCATTACCGTGGAACCTATCGCGGGTAACATTACCGCGGTTTAGTAAACATACCCCTATATGAAGGAAATGTAAGAGTTTACACACCAGGGAACTAAAAGAAAGACTGAGAACCACAGCACTGTTTATAAAATTAAATTATAACTCATTTTTATTTTATTGTTATAAACTGTGTTTTGGTTCTTGTTTTTTCTTTTTGAACATATACTTTGGATCCACAGAATCCCTTCCCTCAACAGTGGGTACAGAGCAGAACCAGGACATTCACCCACAGAACTCAATATCTTAAAAAAAAAAAAAACAATATTATCCAGTACCAGGCATATTGTGAACTAATACAAAACCCTACAACAAAGTCACTGAGTATCTATAGCGCAAATCTACCATACCATACCAGCACCAAATTCCAAAACTCACATAAGGAGGCCATCCAAAAAAAGCATCACTGTAAATAATACAGTGGGCCCTGGAACATCCAAACACCTATTTGGACAGCTGAACAATTCAGATTACTACAGAACAGATCCCTACATACAAACTCCATGTTATCAGAACACCTGGTCTTGGTCACACGCTCAAAATACAGACCCTCACCAAGTACAGAATAAAGGACCGTAACCTAAAAATAAACATATGTAGATAAAAATTAAACTACAACCTCAAGAAGCCAGATTCTGCCTACATACAATACATACACCAGAGAAATAGAAAGAGATGCATCTCCATGTACTGTATAAAATATAAAGATAGCACCAAGTCTGGTCATTAAATTGAAAATAACATTTTCTTCTAACTTTGTTGTCTGACCATTTTATTCTCTGATCATGTAGGTTCCAATCTGAGGTTTCTGCTTTTCTCTGTCTCCCAGTGCACCCTCCTGTCTACTTTCCCCCAGAGACAGCACGAGGGTAATGCAGGGCCATGTGCAGACACACTACAGCATCATTTGCATAAATTTAGTATACTTTATTTTAAAATGTATATGGCACCCATCTAAAATCCTAGGCAGCTTCTAAACATACACATGCAATTTAGAAAAACAATGTTACAATAAACAAACATAATAATAAAACATGAAATTTGATTAATAAAAAGTCACTTACACAGTGCCCCCCTCCAATCAAACCATTATAAGTATCTGCACATCAGATTTATTTTGCTATGACCAGATTATTGATGAGGAGAGAAGATATAAAATGAGAAACTTATCCTGGTAGGCATGAATTCAAATGCTGGAATGGATTGTGTTAGAGCTGGAAAAGTCCGGAACTCAGCAGCGGTGAAGCTTTCAGGCTACTAAACACAATTAAACTGAGACATTCTCTGAAAAATTGAAATTTCCTTGAATCTGAACTGACAAAATATTTTAAATTTCAATCTGGCAGCATAAAGAACGCTAAACTGCAAATCTCAAAAACACTACATATTCCAGTACCTCCCCCAACCAACCTCACCAAGAACCCAGAGTACAGGATCCATAGAGCAAATCTACTATTCCATAACAGCACTAACTTCCAAAACTCACACAACATGGAGTGTACCCAGAAAAGGGCAGCACCATAAATATTGCAGTGTGCCTTAGAACATTCATACACCTAGAACAAGCCAAATTACTACAGTATAGTATAGATCCCTATGTAAAAACTCCATTTTAACAGAATACCTGGTCTCAGTCACACACTCAGAGCACAGACCCTCACCAAGTACAGAATAAGTGACTACAACCTAAAATAAAAATATGTAGACAAAATTAAACTGAAACCCCAAGAAGTCAGACTACACATTCAGTGCAACATCAGAAAGAAAGTCAGTTCCCCATACTGTGTAAAATATAAAGATAGTGCAAATGCCAATCACTAAAATGAAAATAAAATTATTTTTTCTACCTTTGACCATTTTATTCTCTGATCATGTTGGTCCCGATCTCAGTTTCTGCTTTCCTGTCTTCTCTTGGCTCTCTTTCTATGTTCTATAGTCCATCTGTCATTTCTTATCTCTTGTTTTCTTCACTTCGTTCCATCAGCCTATTTCCAGTCCCAGTAACCCTTTCCAGTATCAACCCCTTTCCAGTCCTCCCTCCCAGTACCTTCCAATGTCAACTTGCATTCCCATGACTGCCACTGGTATCCATTCCCTTCCAGGGATATTTAGGCATTTGCCATTCTTTCCAAGAAGAAATATTTCCTGATGTTACTTTTGATTTTACCTCCTTGTAGCCTCACATCATGTCCTCTAGCTCTAGAGCTTTCTCTTTTTTGAAAAAGGCTTGTTTGTTCTGTAATACTTTTTAAGTATTTAAAGGTCTGTATCATATCTCCTCTGTGCCTCCTCTCCTCTCCTCAAAGGTACACATATTTAGGATATCTTACCATTTTGGTCACTTTCCTCTACTTTCTCAACATCTTTATGTCCTTGGTGAAATATGGCCTCCAAAATTGAACACAGTAGTCCAAGTGAGGCCATATCAGTATACTGTACAGGGGCATTATTCACCACCTCCTCTTTCTTACTGGTTATACCTCTCTATGCAGCCTAGCATCCTCTTTGCTTTGATCACCACTTTATTTCACTACTTTGAGGTCCTCAGACACCATAACCCTATGCTCTCATTCCTGGTCCATGCATATCAGTCTCTTCCATCCTATCACAAGAGTTCCTTTGGGTTTCTGAACCCCCAATGTATCACTTTGCACTTTTTTGAATTAAAGATTAACAGCCAACTATTTGACCAGTCTTTTAGTTCTTGTAGATTACTTCTAATTGTGTCTAATTCCTATGGGGTGTCCACTCTTACAGATCTTTTTGTCATCTGCAAAAAAGGCAAATGTTTCCTTCTAAACCTTGAGCAGAATCACACACAAAGATATTGAACATAATCCATCCCAGGGCCGACTTCTGAGGCATTATATTACTTACTTTTCTTTCTTCCAAATGAATATTGTTTATCACCAACCTCTGTGGTGTATCAGTTAACCAATTTTTAATCCAGTTAACTACCAAACGACCCACCCATAAGCCATTCATCTTATTTATAAGCTTCCTATGAGGAAGCATATCAAAGGCTTTTGACCATACCTTCCACTGGTAAAACCATATTGCTTTAGATTTTACAGCCTACTGGATTGTAAAAAACTCACTATCCTATCCTTCAACAGCATTTTCATTACTTTTCCTACCATAAAGATAAAGGCTTTTTGATTGTTTGAAATGTAAACACTCACACAAACGCACACAGTATTCCCCTACAATAATCTATTTAATCTGTCACTAAACTTTTACATGGTCTGATTGTCTTTTGTGTTTGTTACTATGCAGCACACCGAAGGGGCAGGATCATATATGCACATTGGGGGTTATTTTAGAAGCATCCCCATGTCCAAAAAGTAGCATTGAGATGTGTAGAGTGAAATATCTTTATTCCCCTGATGCAGAATAGAAATGAAACATGAATTCATGATGGGATACTATATGGGAAGATGTATCACTGGATTTAAGATAAGTTATGAATACTAAGAAGCTAATATATTGTTATTAAACTATCACATGTTTATATGGATTTAAAAATTATGAAATCATAATTGACACTGATGGGCAGGCTGGCCCGTCCATTGTGTGGGAATGTTGTTTGCATAGGGCCCCATGCTTCAGGAGGCCCCATGCCAACTTCATCCTGTACATGCTGTTCCTCCTGACTATTTGCAGGGCCGGCTTCAGAGGGAGCCGGGAGGCCCGAGGCCCCGGCTCACCTCTGCACAGCTGCTGGAGTGAAGAGCGGCATTTTCCTTCACTCTAGCAGCTGTGTTCTTGTGGAGCCTGCTGGCACACCGGAGGTTAAAGGCCATTTCCTGTTTCCCAGTAATCAGTGTGCCAGCAGGCTCCATGAGAACACAGCTGCTCGAGTGAAGGAAAATGCCACTCTTGAACTGCAGAGGTGAACTGCAGCCTCGGGACTCCTCGGCTCCCTCTGAAACTGATCACACAGGTGCGGGGTTCTTCGGGGGGGGGGGGCTACAACTGGAAATGGGCTGATTGGGGGGCTAGGACTAAAAATGGCTGATGGGGGGGCTAGGACTAGAAATGTGTTGCTGGAGGGGCTTGAAATGGGCTGATGGGGGGGGGGGGGGCTAGGATAGAACTGGAAAGGGCTGATGAGGGGCCTAGGACTAGAAATGGGCTGATTGGGGAGCTTGGACTGGAAATGGGATGATGGGGGGGGGGGGCTAGGACTGGAAATGGCTGATGGGGGGTAGGACTAAAAATGGCTGATGGGGGCCAGGACTGGAAATGGGAGGGGGGCTAGGACTGATTGGGAGGGGGCTTGGACTGGAAATGGACTGATGGGGGCCTAGGACTGGAAATGGGCTGATGGGGGCCTAGGACAAGAATGGACTGATGGGGGGTTAGGATAGGATAGGACTGGAAAGGGCTGATGGGGGGCTAGGATTGGAAATGGGCTGATGGGGGGCTGGGAGTGGAAATGGACTGATGTGGGGGGATGGGAGAATGGGAATAGAAGGGAGCGGATGCTGGGTGAGGCTGGAACTAGAAGGGAGCTGATGAGGGAGGACTAGAATGGGATGGGGCTGGGGGAGTGAGGGTGGAGAGGGGAAAGGATATTTTGTGGGGGGGGGAAGAAAAATCTATGATTGGCTGGGTATTAGGAGAGTTAAGTGTGGATTGAGGATGGAGGGTTGAAAAAGGAATAAAGAAAGAAATGGAGGAAAGAGCAAAAGGAGATAGATCAGTATGTTGGAGTAGATGTAGTGAGAGAATGGAAAAAACTAGAAGAGAGAAGAAAGGACAAAAAGACAGCAGGCAAAGGAGAGTTAGCAGAAGACACAAAGTAAATAGAAGAAAGTGACTGGAGCAATTACAACTGAAAAATAAAATGCCCAAACAACAAAAAGATAGAAAATACTCTTTTATTTTGAATTTATTAACTGAAGTATGTCAGCTCTGGGAAATATGCATCGCTAATGTCTTTGTGTTTTATTTAGTACAAGAGGAAACTAATTTATAGTTTTATTTCTCCGGTATTGCTGTACATTCCAAGTTTGGCTTTTGGGGTTCCCAGTTTAATTATTGTCTTCATATTTCTAAATTGTGATCCCTTGTTTTATGTATGCTGGTGGTCTATGTTTTGCATGTATAACCAAGTTGCAGTATTCTGTTCTATGTGACAATCGCACTTGTTCTCTTTCCCAAGTAGGAGATGTATTGGTATTCTGTAAAATGTATTGGTTTAATATTTGCAGTTTTGCCTTTTGATAGGTAGGATTTGATGTTTTGTGAGTCCTGGAGTGCTATTTTGATATGGCGGGTTTGCTATGGGCTCTAAATGAGTAGAGTTTATAGTACTTCTTGGTAGTTGGCACTGAAATATAGTAATGCAGAAATATGGTAATCTTTCTTTATCCTCACTGCCCATGCAAATGGTATTCACACACTCATTAAGAGGCATGTTTAAAAGTTAATGCACATTCACAAATGTTAATGTGTGGTAAGTGCAGGAACACCCATTTTTTTCTATTGGCGCAGTGGCACTTAATGCACATTAATTTTTAGTAAACATGTCCCTACATCATCGCTAGGACAAAAGAGAGGTTTGTTAAGGGCTTCTTTGGAAGCCACTTAAAATTTTAGATGGCAACATATACATTTTAAAATCAAATCAATTAAATTTATGCAAATGAGATCCAGTGGATATGCAAATGAGGCCCTGCAATACAGTAAGTCTCCACACATGGCCCCACACCACCCTTGAGCCGCCCCTGCTGATGAGCAATAGAAGGTTGTAAAAAAGGAGATTGTTGATCTCATACTACTAGAGGTTTTCATATATCTCTTAGCCTGATAACTTGGAGGTTCATTCAAAAATATTTTTCTAAGGATGCTGGTTCTCTCTGGATGTTGGATTGAAACTTGTGATTACTGTATGTGAACTTTTTGATCTATGTAATTGATATAGAGTAAATGCTGTGTCTGGATCTCATTTGGGTGATATATTGTATCTTGAGATGGATCGATACAATAAGAGATGGATCGATACAATAACAGCAGCTACAGGTACCAGTCTGTCAACAATGAGCCGCCTGACTGAAGACTGAACACAATTTAGGATAGCTATCCAGAGGATCGCCATGAGTCGACTCCGACTCGACGGCACTTAACAACAACAACAACAACAACATTGTATCTTTGGCACATCATAGTATAAAGCAGGATACATCTGTTTTGCAGCTTCAGCAGAAGATGCTGCACCACCACCGCCAACACCACCACCAAGAAGGCTTACTGAAGCAGCAGCAGCAGGTTCTCATGTTTTACAGCTGTTCAAATACTGAAAAAATTCTTGTAATAACACTGCAGACCCCCGCCAAAGAAGAAAAATATCATCAATGTAGCGGTACCATTTAATAATATAGCCTGCATAAGAAGAAGGATACACAAATTGAGCTTCAAAAAAACTCATGTATAAATTGGCGAGAGACGGCGCAAAAGTAGCGCCCATTGCAGTTCCAGAGATCTGCTGAAAAAAATCCTGACTATATACAAAATAATTCCTCTTCAATGCCAAAGCAGCTAAAGATAATAAAAACGACGTAGGGACTATATGTGGAGAAGGTCGAGCATCCCAAACTGATTGTAAAACCATAAGTGCCTCTGCTTGTGGAATTGACGTATACAGTGCCGCTACGTCCAAGCAGGCCATTAACTGAACTTGGTCTGGATTCTCAACAGCTTCCAACACTTGCAAAAAATGTGCTGTGTCTTTTAGAAATGAAGGTATCTTGCACACTTCAGGCTGTAAAAAAACATCCAAGTACACACCTACTCGCTCTAGCAAGGAGTCATTACTTGACACAATGGGACGCCCAGGCGGTGATAACAAACTTTTATGTATTTTTGGTAACACATAAAACGCTGGCGCTTTAGGGAACATCGGATTCAAAAAAGATTTCTCTCGATCCGTTAAGAACCCTTGATCACTCGCCGCTGTATTAAGATCCAACACAAGCTTCTGTAATGCATCAGTAGGATCAACAGACAATCGTAAATAATGACTACTGTTATTCAACTGACGTAACACTTCTTTATCATAATCCACATAATTCAAAATCACCACTGCACCACCTTTATCTGCCCTCTTAATTACAATATTTGACATCTGACGTAGTTCTTGCAATGCAGCAAATTCCTCAGCTGACAGATTCTTCGAATAATAAAAAGGGGTCTTCTCAAGTTGTTGTAAATCAGTCAAAAGTAAGTGCTTAAACGTATACAAAATAGGGTCCAAAGGACCAGGCGGACTCCATGTAGATTTCAATTTAACCACCGATGGATCCAACACATCTGGCTTGTCTTTGAAAAAGCACTTTAATTGAAGAGACTGAATTAACCGTTCTATAGATACCCGACTCTGAAAACCATCATAACTTGGACCAATCATGAAAGATAACCCCCTAGACAAAACACTCATTTGGGCTGACGTTAATTGAACATCAGAAAGATTAATAACAGCTGGCATCACTGGAACGACACTCCGTCTTTCTTTCGTCTGGGGCGTGTTGCAGGATCCAAAAAAACCTCCTGCTTATCTCGTTGTGGAATCAATGAATCTAACAGAACGGTCCCTCGCCCCTTAGAGCGAGTAGAAGGACCGGAACTTTTAGGAAGTCCAACTGAATCAGAAGAATAGGAGGAAAGATCACTACTACTATTATTCTTCCAAAGAGGATTCTGTTGCCGGACTCTTCTCACATTCCAGTTATAAATAGGACCTTCCTTAGTCCGCATCTCATCCTTCAAAAACTTCTTAATTTTAGCAGATCTTAACTCGTTTTTATATTTATCTAGAGATTTCGTAAATTCTTCCAATCGGGAAGCAAAATCTTCAGAAATCTGCAATTCCTCTAAGTCCTTCTCAAGCTCTTTCTTCAAGGATATATTCTTAGAATGTGCCATTTCAATGACCAACAGCATCAAATCCAAGGAGCACTTGTTCAAAATACAATTCCACCGATTCACAAAAATGTCATCCTCCAAAACATGCCTGGAGCTTTCCAAATACGCAACCCCATGGGGATCACTTCTTTTCTACAGTACTCTGCCAATGTGACACTATGCAGCTCGAGCCTCACACTCCGCTTAGACTTCACAAAGAACGAATCCCAATCCGGATATCCCTTAGCATCATCTCCCAAAAGGGGTGGTAATTTCAAAATATCAGCAGCTTTCTCAGAACTATAGCTAAAGGATTCTTTCCACATAATATCCATGATAGCAAAAACACAAAACAAAAACAAGAAGCTATCTCAGAGCAACAAAAATCCAAACACCAACAACAAACTCTGCACAACACAGTTTTATTCATCAATGAAATTCAACTACTACATCCAGAAATATCAAATTCTTTTAATGTGCGTCAGACGCTGTGGTGCCGGTTATCGGAGACCGTCCATGTGAGTAGCTGGTGATTGTTTCATTTTAGAACTGGCCCTTGGAAGAAGCCCTTTGTGTGGCGAAATGGAAGCCTCCATCGGGCAAGTGGTATTGTTGAAGAAGTGCTACTATTGAAGATCTGTTGGTTTAAAAAAATGGTTCTCCGTTGCTGTCCTGGATGAAAAGATAGATGCGATTGAGCGTCGCTTGGACCTTCTTTGCTAGTTGTTTGGTGTATCGTCCTTCACAGATAAGTGCTGCGTGCTCTCTGTTTTGGATATAGTATAATTCTGTATGCCATTATCATTTTTTCTTCTTTTTAGGAAGAGTATTGGAGGTTCCAGCGCTGTCTCTATCAGCAGAGTTATTACTTTTGAGACGCTTTTTAAAGTGCTTTGTTTTGTATGTTGTATGAATGGTGTATGTTAATAGTTTTTTGTGGACTTGATGAAGTTCTCCCAGAGGTAGTTGTGGTGTTTTGGAGTTACCTTAATAGGTGAAATTAGTGGTTAGGTTAGTGGCTATGGGACCTGTGATGTAAGCGTCTGCTATTCCCTATAGTGATTTTTCACTACATGTGGGTTTTAGCCATCCTGAGGTCCTTTTAGCTTTATTGATTTGTTGATATTTCTGGATGTAGTAGTTGAATTTCATTGATGAATAAAACTGTGTTGTGCAGAGTTTGTTGTTGGTGTTTGGATTTTTGTTGCTCTGAGATAGCTTCTTGTTTTGGTTTTACAAATCTGTAAACCATGTAACTGCCTTTGAATATTGGGCCCTCTGTGTTTTGTGTGGAATCTGATCCAGTAATAGCACCCGTTGGAAAAGAGCTCACCAGAAAAGACAACTTCTGCTAGGATGTGGTGGAATTCATTTAGCATCAGGTCTTCAAGCACCAGAGAATTCTCCTGGGCCATGCAGATTTCCACATGAGTGCCTATCACAAATAAAAACTCTGGCTGGGCATATGTCATTGTGAATGTCATTCATCATAGAAATAGAGATGCAGAGACTTGAAACACAAGTGGAGGGATGTGAAGTGAAAAAAACTGCAGAAGGCTATGAACACAGGTCTGGCTGGCCAGCTGTAGCCATTCAGTGACCTAGAGTCACAGGTCCTACAAACTATAGATGAGGAAGTAATGAGGGCAGCTGGAGACCTGAATTCCTTAGGAGCCTCAC
Organism: Ichthyophis bannanicus; assembly: GCA_033557465.1. Lineage (NCBI taxonomy): Eukaryota > Metazoa > Chordata > Amphibia > Gymnophiona > Ichthyophiidae > Ichthyophis > Ichthyophis bannanicus. Next base: position 1,492,310,764 of record CM066031.1, read on the forward strand.
AGAAACATAATAGGTCCCAGAATGTTACTATCTTTCCCTGCATGCTCTACCAGTTATTCTTGCTACCTATCCTCCACCTGGGCCTAATGTTAGGGCATGAAATAATCTATTACCGTCACCTCGAAGACTACCCATAATGGGAAAGTATGCCTCATGCCCTTCTAGGGTTGTATGCAGTGGGAGAGAGTTAGGCCACATCCCCTAAAGGTGCCGTGATGTTGCCTCAACTCCCTGCAGCTGAAATGCTGTGATGAGTGTGCTGTCACTCTAGGAAGGTCTCCTCCATTCCACACTGTGTGTGCAGAGGGCATGATCCACACTACTTTTCATCAGTGGTCAGGCAATATCATTTGTATGTAGTGTATTTCATATTTTACTGCAGTAGACATTGCATGGTGCATTTACTTGGATATGCAGTATAAAACTGGAACTTAATAATAATAATAATAATAATACCAATTTGAATTTTCAGGATAGCACTCTATAATTGTTAAAGGTATAACAATTGATTTGGAAGGATGCTCAAAGGGACAGATATGGCACTCTCCAGGCCTTCTGCTATGAGGATGAATAAACAGTATTCACCTCTGTCATAACTATTTGAGCCCTATTCTTGTGCCCTGCACCAGGCTCATCATCACCATCTTGGCCACCAGCAATTTCCACACTTGCTTGTCCCTCTACAGAGTGTATCATCTGCCCAGAGTTGGGGCCATCATGCCTATTTAGCATATTTAGCTTTTGCAACATGTGCATTAGTGTATGTAGATTGATGAGATGTGTACATGAGAAACCTCCTGAACCATCACCCCTGCAGTGCTTATCCCATTGTGCACTGGAGAACATGCAGCTTGCTATGGACATCCAGAGTGTATAGCATTGTAGGGCACTGTTTTAGGTCCTTGAATTGGTAGGTCTACATCCAACTTTGCCATTATCATTTGTATGGTGCATGTAGTCATGGACAGCATGTAGTCATGGCTACCACTGAGAATGCCATCCTCAGTCACACACTTTGTACAACCATACCAGATGGGATATCTATGTGGCAATGTGTGTGCATCAATAATTTTATGTTGAGTGCCTATACAGCTTGCACATAGCAAATGAGTGCATTTCATGTCTTGCCTACAGGAGAGGATGAGGCTATGGATCTGCAGGAGGCAGAAGCACAGATGTTAGCAAACTCCTGGAGAGGACCCACTCCATAGTCCATAGCATTGAGGGAGAGGGTAGCACCCAAGTTGAGTAGAGGGACAAGATGTCCAGAGAAGAGGGACATTGGGATGCCGAGGGTGAGGACCATGCCAATATCCAAGTGGAGGCAAGGATGATGCCAATGGTGGTGACATCCAGCTTCCACCTTCATATCCCTTCAATAATAGTCAGGTATTCGGGAAGGTCACAAGAGGAGCTGTGAACCTAGACATCCCTAGTACCAGCTGGCAGAGTCATCAACCTCTGCACTGTGGTGAACATCTGCAGCAGCAGAATATACAGCTCCAGTTGCAGTAAACAGAAACTTCAGCTGATAAGATTGTTGGCATTCCAGGAGCACCATATCCACTTATAAGGAAGAAAGCTGAGGCTCCACAAGGATTTGCACCACTTCATGGAGAAATGTGTCATCCCCCCCCCCCCCCAGCACCTCTGCAAAATGTCACAGTGCCACAGTGCCCAGTCTGCAATTCTTCACCTCTACCTCCACAAGTGTATTAGTGCAATAGTCTGTCCAATGAACACCATCCACTCCCCACATTTTTGGATGTTTCCAACAGCAACTCAGAGAGCAGTGAAACATCATCCTGTACACCATCACACCAACATAATCTGGGTCAGGAGCATGAGTGGGAGGTAAGGGGTTAAGGAGCAAGGAAAAGGAAAGGGAATGATGAAAGAAGTGACCCTCTCATCATATGTCCACCAGGCAAAAAAACAGCAAAGCCTGCCACACGAAGAAGCAGAGGAAAACCAAACCAAGACAAGTGGGCAGAGAGTCCACACAAACTTTATTAATGAACTTTAAAATAAGCGGCCGAAAACTGGAGATAGCACAGGGCACAATTATGGCTTGGTACAGCCCTGATTGGCACATTCAAAATATCCACACTGCCATCACTAGCCTATGTGAAATCCTTCATTGATTTTCAGGCACAAGCATCATCCAGGCCACAGCCCGAAAAGCCTTTGGAGCAGCTCCAATAGAGATGTGCAAAGATCAACATGCCTGGCACGGAAATATAGTGGCCTTTCTGAAATTGCAGTTTAGATGTGAGTGTAGCTTCCACGTTTTTCTGGTGCCATATCCACATTTAAAATTTTAATAGAGATTCTAAAATAACTTCTTAATCCATAAGAATACTTGATTACCAGTACATATATGGGGTAATTTTGTAACATTTTTCATGCATAAAACCCCTTTGTATATGGATAAAAGTGCTTTTCTAAAATTAACCCAAAGGTTACTCACAAAAAGTATGCATGGTGACAAGAAGACACGTTATTTTAAGGAACCCGTGTGCAGGCAGGTTCTGGGGTAGAGTTTGGACAGATCAAGAGCAGTTCTTCTTTCCGTGCATATTTTCTAAAATAAGTGCAAGCATTCACACCTGTCCCCAAGATGGCCTAAATGTCTGAAGCTTGTTCCTACTGTTTGCTAAAGACACATAAGGGCATGTTTACTAAACTGCAGGCCACAGGTGAATTCACTTTAAATATATACAAACCAATATGCAAAAGAAGTGATACTCGTATGTTTCTTGGCAACTGGTGAAAGTATAATTTCTCTATCCATTGATTTTTGGCCCTTAAACATATAGCATTAGGATGTTTACCCGTTTCACTCCAGTCAAAATCCATCTAAATAGATCCATGCTAGCCGCATAATGAAGGGGCAGAGAAAAAGTAAGCTACAAAATAATACTGATAGTGGTGATATTCAACTGCTATCAGGACAAATTTATACAGTATTTAGTGTGGCACAGTTACCGCATGTATATTGAGTGCCACTGATTATACATTTGAAGACCAATTTTATATAGCAGATTGAGATGGGAACTGATTATACATGCGGAGGGTAATTTTATAAAGTCTTGGCTAGTTAACGTGTGGGCTGCCATATGTCTATCATGCCTATTTTTTAAAGTCAATTACGCACATATTTAATTTAATAAAACAGAGGCAGAAGTGGTAGCATACAGTACATTTGGCAAATTTAAACAAAATCAGTTATGCCAGCCCTAGGGCTGGTGTAAATGCCTTTGCCTAGGGTTTTTTTTAAGGAATGCATGTATTTTATAACTTACACACACACATTTGTGCTCTTCCTATGCTCCAAACAAGCTTGGCCCTTGTGCACATCTACAATGTGTGCACAAGGGCCAAGCCATCAGCCTGACATGCATACTTATAGAATAATTAGGTCCAAGAAACGAGATACCTAGCCACTTGCATGTGCCTCTGAGCTAGTTGCAGACATTTCAAAAGATACACAGGTATTCCTTTGTAAAAGGCACGGTACATGAATGATTTTTTAGCCTTTCAAAACATGACCATTTGAAATCTCTGCAACCTAGCGATATTCACATGTAAATAGGCTTTCTGAAATCACCCTTACATGTGCATCCCATCTATATGTGCATATGCTCTTATTTGCATGCAGAGATGCTTTAAAATGACTTCCCTGTGCAGTTAAGTTTATAAATAATGTCTGAATTTCCCCCAATATTGAAGTTCTAGACCAATTAGATTCTTTTTACCAAGTTCTGGAGTGGGTAATTGCCAGTGCCCATGATTCCGAGCTGAAAGCTCAGCTTGGTGCACGAATGTTAACAGAAATCTTTCACGCTTTGTGTGTATGAAAATGAAATGTTTTCTGAGTTTCTATTTCTATCTTCTCAGAAAGGGCATGAATATTAAGAACAGAAGTTCACGCGGTGGAATATTTCCTCTTTTACCATAAAAGCCACCGTTGCAATGACAAAACATGCATGAGCAATTAGCAAAATGATTGTTCAGTTATGATATTTGTTCGAGCTTGATTAGTGCACATGATTCAATTACATGACATCTGAGGAATCTTACCGTTCAGAGTGCACTAAATAATGATTGCACCATCTGTTTTTCTATTGTTCAAGATAGAACAAGAAACACAACAGGACATTTCTGAGTTTGGCACAGAAAATAAATGCAAACTAATACTTATTATCCAGTAATTGTGTTAATTAGCAAGCACTGTGAATTAAAATGGATACAGTAACATATAATGCATTTGAGATTTTTCTTACTGCTCCTAACATGATCCCTGCAATTACAAGTTCTGAGAAGGGAGTGACAATCACTATAGTAATCTCTGAACATTTTGAATGCCTCTCTTCCAAAGTTTCCCAGGACATTGTTTGCTACATTTACAAGGTTATTTTAGAAGCCCTATTCATGCTTTGGACGTCTGAAAATGGGCATAGAGATGTCCAAAGTACAAAGGCTTCTCCAGAGCCATATTAGGAGTTGGCTCTCTGGATGTCGACAGCCTGAACAGGGGTGTGGTGGAAGCATGGCTGGAGGATGTCACCACCTGCTCTTAGAAACGTCCTAGACATCTGGAGTCATGTCTAAGGTTATATCTTCTCCAGGCATGAATAGGCTTCGGGAAAGTAACATTTTGACCATAAAATGTCCACAGGGTGTAGAGATGATGGCATGCCACCCATAAGAACATAAGATGTGCCATACTGGGTCAGACCAAGGTCCATCAAGCCCAGTATCCTATTTACAACAGTTGCCAATCTAGGTCACAAGTACTTAGCAGTTTCCCCAAAATACACAGGTTCCACAATGCTTGTATTGGGGCAAGCAGTGGATATTCTGGGTCCACTTGGTTTATGGACTTTTCCTCCAGGAACTTGTCCAAACCTTTTTTAAACCCAGCTACACTAACAGCTTTTAATACATCCTCCGGTAACAAATTCCAGAGTCTGATTACACATTGAGTGAAAAATATTTTCTTTTCTTAGTCTTAAATAGATTACCCTGTAACTTCATTGCATGTCTCCTAGTCTTTCTATACTTTGATGGTGTAAACAATCGATCTATGTTTACCCGTTTCACTCCAGTCATTAATTTATAGACCTCTATCATATCTCCCCTCACCCAGGGGTGTACCAAACCATAACTGCACCCTGTGTGACTTGTAAACCTAGTGTCACCCCCAATGACATCAGACTTTTGTCATTTGCCCCATCCTCCCATGCCCAGCAGAGCCCTTCTGCCCCCTCCCTCCATGTCCAGCATTTCCCGATCTTATCCCACTTCCTCATATCCAGCAGGCTCCCCTCTCCCCCACCGTTCTGACTGCCTGACCTGCCCTTGCCCCGCCGCTGCTTTTCCTATTCCCCTGGCGGTAGAGGCAGTGGTCCTCCAATAAAAAAAAAGTGTCTTTCCGACTCCATGCTTACACAGCTTGTCTGATCCCTCCCTCCTCTGATGTATGCTCACGTCAGAGGAGGGAGGGACCAGACCTGCCTTGCAAGCGCAAATTTGCAAAGACCCACATTTTTTTTTAAATTCTATTTTTACATTTTCAGAAAAAAGTTACAACAGAAAAACCAAACAAGGTTACAGTTAAAATAATACATCCCTTTGAACATAAGGAAAAAAAAGACCTTGACAGCCCACCCCAACACCAACCCCCTCCCCCCTTCAGGCGGCCATCCTAGAAAGGGACTAGAAGAAAAAAAGAAAGAAAAGAGACTTGCAAGGGATATGGTATCACAAAGACTGCCCTATACCTTGTGCAATCATGGTTGATTGATTACCTCCTAAATCACAGCATATTGTGCTTTCGATATATAATCATTCAGGGGTTTCCATTTAAGCAAGGTAGAAGGCATAGGAGTTGAACCATGACGTGGCATCTGCTCATATTTACAACATAAGCATAATCGATTCCACCATGTGTGCCAACTGAGATCTGCTGTGTGTTTCCAATTGGCAATTACGAGATGCAGCGCCACTCCCATCATAAAGTCAAACAGGAAATGACAATCCCTCTGTAACGACGAGATGTCAATTGCTGAACGGAAAACAATAATAGACCAAGAGAGAGTGGCCCTGAATCCCAAGACCTCTTGGATTCGGTTCCAAATTGAAATCCAGTAGGACTGAACATTAGGGCAATCATAGACCACATGCCTTAAAGTGCCAACATCCCTCTGACAAGACCAACACACATTTCCAATTGACTTATCCCACTTGGAAACCTTAATCGGGGTAAAATGAACTCTGTGTGCAAAAACGTATAGTGGCTGGGAAATAGAGACAGATTGAGAAATTCTAATTAGTTTGCCCCAAAGTTTCCCCCACAAATCCAGAGAGAGTGTGTCCCCAGTATCATGTTCCCATATCTGCTGAGTACCAATGGAATATGGAGATCGACGATGGGCTACCAACTGATAATAATAAGAAGCCATCTCTGAGGCCTGTTGGACTGTTCCAATAATGTTAAGTAACCCCCACTCCTCAGGTAAAGATCTGATATCGATGAGGGATTTCCCTATACAGTGTCTCAACTGAATCCACTGAAAGTATAATGATTTAGGTAAGTCAAATTCACGCAGCAGACACACAAAAGGCTTCCACTTACCTTCAGATATCAGCTGCCCTATGGACTAAATACCCCTACTAAACCATTGCTTCCAGGTGAACGGATTTTGATGAATTTTTAAATAAGGACTATACCAAATGGGAATAAGCATCGACAAGCATTTTTCCTGAGGAATTATACTCACTAACTGCTGGAAAGCCTTTTGTATGTCCATTATAACCCTATGAAACCTCAAGCTCTCCAAAGACACCATGCCAGGGAGGAGACTCAAGGGAAACGGAGCCATCAATCTCTCTTCCAAATCAAGCCACAGTGGACATTGACCCTTATCCTTCTCAACCCATCTTGACCCCTGTTTTAACAAAAAATGCAGTGATAGGCCTGAAAATCAGGAAACTTTACACCCCCTCCTCTTTTTTAGACTTAAGCTTCCTAAGAGCAATTCTAGGCGGTTTGTTTTTCCATAGAAACTGGACAAGAGTCCTTTTCACTTATCGGTATGTTTTATCCGAAAGAAAAACTGGCATCATTTCTAAAACATAGTTAACCTTAGGAGTGATAGTCATCTTTATCGCTTCAAGACGACCCCACCAAGAAAGATAGACTGGTGACTATCTCGCAGTCATATTTCGTACAGTAATAAGGAGAGTCTCTTCATTATATTGCAGAGTTTCACTAAGTGGGCGGCAATAATGAACTCCTAAATATTTTGCCATTTTGGGTTCCCATACAAAAGGGTAGTCAGTCAAGTCTGCCATACAAACTTGTGAGTTTAAAAGGAACGCTACAGACTTTGTCCAATTCATTTTATATCCTGATAACCCTGAGTATTGGTCTATCGACTCTAGAACTGCCGGAATTGAACTGGGCATAGTGAACAGCAATAAATCGTTAGTGTAGGCAGAAAGCTTAATTTCCATACCAGCAATGGGCACACCTTTAACCGCAGAACTCTGTCTCAACAGCAGAGCCAAGGGTTCCAAGGCAAGATTGAATAGGATAGGTGAAAGAGGGCAACACTGACGGGTGCCACGCCCTAAGAAAAAATCTCTGGATTAAGTCGCATTCACAAAAATATTAGCACTTGGTCTCACATACATTGTTGCAGCAATCGCTGTGAAAAGCTCTTATTCTATCACTCACCCACAGAAGGAAGACTCTCAGACAGGCTGGAATGCAAACAGGAACTTTTAATGTGCACACAGGATCAGACAGAGACACCAGCAACCTCCACAAGGGTCTGAACCCCGAGGGACGGCCTACAATGCCTTATATACAGTACAGTTTTTAACTTATTCTACAATCCCATTTGCCACAGGTATTTCCTGCCCACCAATCAGCAGCCCCTGGGGAGGTACCTGGGTGACCTGTCCAAACCGGTATGCTCTGGTCTGTTGGTTTCAGGGCTAGGGAAATACTGTGCTCTGACCTGGAGTGGGGGAAGGGTGCCTACTGGAATCTCAATGTCTCTCTTAGCAGGCTGATTACCTCATGGCTTGCGGGGGAAGGGTCAGGCTGATCAGAGCCTCATGGCTTGCAGCATGGCTTGGGGGAAGGGCTATCTACAGTTCGCAGCATGGCTTGGGGGAAGGGCTACCTATAGCTACCTCATGGCTGCCTCATTCCCCCCTTTTTAAGTAAGACCTCAACCGCTAGAGGCGGTTGAGGGCTGTATTACTAGAGGCAAGCCGCAGAGGAGTATTTGGGACTGGGCCAATATCTGGGGGCCGTAGCCCCAAGGGTTAAGGCATGGGTAAGGGCAATGAGTTCCGCCTTCTGTGTGGATATTCCAGGGGGGTAAAGGCTGAGCTTTCCATCGCCACCACCGCATACCCCGCACACCTGCGGCCCTCCAGCATCAGACTGCTTCCATCTATGTAGTAGGTCTCATCCGGATTGCTTAGCGGCTCATCTGTCAGATCAGGGCAACTGGAGAAGACTGTATCTATCACTTCCAGGCAGTCGTGATCAGGTGGTCCTGGGCCAACAGGCAGGAATGTAGCAGGGTTTAGGGCTTGGCTGGTAGTTATTTGCACTCTGGGATTTCCCCATAACATGCTCTGGCATTCCAACATCCGGGAGCTGGTGAACCAGTGACTTCCTTTATGCTCCAACAATGTTTGGACTGAATGTGGGACGGTGACTAGAAGGCCTTGGCCCATGGACAGTTTATCAGACTCTTCCACCAACAAGGCTGTTGCTGCTATTGCTCTCAGGCAAGGTGGCCATCCCTTGGCCACTGGATCCAGCAGTCCAGACAGGCAGGTGACTGGTCGCGGCCAAGACCCCAGTTGTTGGGTCAAGACCCCCAAGCTGTTCCTGCTGCTTCGTGTACATAGAAGGTGAAAGGCTTGGTGACATCCGAAAGGCCCAGGGCTGGCGATGACAGTAATGCCCTTTTCAAATGTTCAAAGGCCTCCTGTTGGTCTCGACCCCTTTCAAAGGGGGCTCTTCTCTGGGCCCTTTGTAGACTCATAGAGTGGCTTTGCGATCTCATATAACCGCCATTCTTCTTCTCGGGGGACGGACAGTACCAAAACTGTTGGGCCCAGGCTGGGTATTTCGAGCTCAGCCTGGCCATCAGACCCGAATGAGATTTGGGCCTGGAGTTTTGCCAGAACATCCCGACCCAGCAAGGGTATGGGACATTCAGGCATATATAGGAACTGGTGAGTGATGGTCCGTCCCCCTCCCAACTGGCACGTGCGGTTTTGCAGAAAAGATCTCTGGGCGCTCTCCCTAAATTCATGTTGACCATAGGCTCCTGGGGACCCAACAGAAACTTGGAGCCCGGTCTGGCCTAGTAGTCATCTGAGTCATAATGTTCTATAGCTGCAAGGCCTTCGAAAGCTGGTCCCGGTGAAGGCGGGAAAGCATCATGCCGATCTTGCTCCCATGTGGTTTGTACGGGTGCTCTTACACCCCTCGTGGATGGATATCTCCCTCGCCTTGTGTTACGATTTGGACAGTCATTCTTCCAGTGTCCCTCCTCTTTGCAATAGGCACATTGAGTGGGGCTTAGGGGAAACCTCGGCCGCCCATATCCGCGTCCTCGTCCCCTATTTCCTTCTCTGGCCCAGGCTGGAACTGGTGGTCGCTCGGCTAAGGCGGCTGCTAGGAAGTCTGCCTTTTTTTTCATCCGGCGCTCCGACTCTCGCTTCTGCTCCTGGTCACGATTTACATATACTTTTTGTGCCACTTCCATCAATTGCGTTGCATTCATGCCCGCAAACCCTTCCAGTTTCTGCAGCTTCCGCCGTATATCACCTTGTGCCTGGGCCACAAAGGCATTATTCACCATCTTAAGATTCTCAGGGTCTGCTGGATCATGGGGGGTATATAATCGGTATGCTTCAGTCAGACGCTCATAAAATACCGCCGGACTTTCGTCAGGAAACTGGAGAACTTCTGCGACTTTACTGATGTTCATAGCTCGTTGCCCCCCTTTCTTAAGGCCTTCAAGGAGTGCAGTCCGGAAGCGAGTGAGAGACGCTGCTCCAACAGGGTCATTCGGGTCCCAGCGGGGGTCTTTATTCGGGAATTCTGCCTCTGCCTGCTGCCGTGGATTTACTTCTCCCTCTTGGGCAGGATGTTTCTCCAGCCACTTGAGGGCGGCCCGTACAATGCGCGCCCGTTCTTCTGTATTGAATAAGGTGGCAAGCAATTGTTTAATGTCCGACCAGGTAGGCTGGTGTGTTTGCATAATACTGGTCATAAGATCTGTCAGTTCTTGGGGCTTTTCAGTATATGAGGCATAGTGGGTTTTCCAGTTGAGCAGGTCCGTTGTGGAGAAGGGGACATAAATCAGGCTTGATGGTCCCACTGCCACCTTTCCAGTAGCATCAATATACGGGAGCCCCTGTACTTGTCGTAGTGGTAATTGGAGATCTCGCGACCGCAGGCGGTGGGCTAACGGGGGTGACGATTCTAGCCCAGCCCCTGTACTCTCGGGGGAGGAGATGGTGCCACTGGAGGTGGCACCAGATGTGAGAAGGGAATCTGAAGATGAGGGGCCGGAGTCTGTAGAACCTTCCCTAACTCTGGCATCACCCACCCCAAGAAGTCCTGACCTTTCAGCTGTGGACGGATCCTGCTGTGGTGCGGACGGGACACGGGGTTGAAGTAGAGGGAGGGGACGTGGAGGAATATCAGGAGAGTCCCGTCCCTGGTAGATAGGGGCGGGTGTCCGTCCCTTTTGGCGACAGATGGCCGCCACCATTACTCTACACTGATCCTCGTGACAGCGCTGGAGCCACTTTGGTCTGAGTTGGCATATGGCCAGTCATGAGTCAATATATGGGAACTGGTCAGGGTGCTCTTTTGCTACAATTTGATGGACCAAGGACACAGTGGCCAAATCAATAGACCCCTGAGGAGGCCATAACTTAACTAAGGCTGGCCATTCCCTCTCACACAAAAGGGTTAATCTGGAGGTGGAGAGAGGTACCCCATAATCTTCTCTAAACCCAGATTTAAAATGGCGAAGCATGTACTGTAGGGGCGTTTTCTCTTTAGACTTTCCCGACCCCATGCTCTAATTCTAGTTCAATATCTAAGTGCAGTATACAATGTAGAGCAGATCTTCTAGCCTAATCTCAATTTGGAGAGAGAAAAAAATGCAATTTACAATACAGATCCTATCTAGACTTAATCCGGGAAAAATAATACAATTTATAATACAGACCCTATCTATTCTTAATACAGGAGGGGAGAGAGAGGAAAAAAAAAACACAAAATTTTTATAATATAGGTCTTGGCAATTAACAAAATATATACTCAGATTTGATTTAGACAAGAGTTAAAATATATATATAAGCTAGCTATTCTTACAATGTCCACCAGATGGAGCTCCAGGATCACTTAAAACACAGAGAATGGTAGTAATTACAGCTAATGTCCACTAGATGGAGATCCGGAGTCGCTTTATATATATTGGAGTGTAGCTTACACGTGGCCTTTTCAAGATGGCCGCCTCCACGTGCGTCCCGATAGTTGCTCCTGGGTGCAGGGGAATTCGCACACGTGGTGTTCCCAAGATGGCTGCCACCCCACCGGGCTCCTTCACACAGGCTCACCCTCTACTCCACAGATGGAAAAAAGAAAGTGATGGACCTCCAAGCGACCACTTCTTCAATCGATTAAAAAAAAACAAAAAAACAAAAAGGTTAGCATTTTATTTATTTATTTTTGTTTAAAGGCAGGAAACCCAGCGGGGGGCTCAGCGGTGCATCGGGACAGCTCGGGAAGGCACAAAAAAAATCGGCGGGGGCTCAGCGGCAGGCACAGAAATTCAGCGGGGGCTCAGGAAGGCACAAAAAATTCAGCGGGGGCTCAGGGAGGCACAAAAATTCGGCGGGGGCTCAGGGGGGCAGAAAACTAAGCGGGGGGCTTAGCGGAAGGCGGGAAAATTCGGCGGGGGGTCAGAGCAGCACCGGGAGACTACCGGGAGGCAGGCAACTGCAGCGGTAGCTCAGAGCAGCACCGGGAGACTACCGGGAGGCAGGCAACTGCAGCGGGGGCTCAGAGCAGTACCGGGAGACTACCGGGAGGCAGGCAACTGCAGCGGGGGCTCAGAGCAGTACCGGGAGACTACCGGGAGGCAGGGGATTGCAGCGGTAGCTCAGAGCAGCACCGGGAGACTACCGGGAGGCAGGCAACTGCAGCGGGGGCTCAGAGAAGCATCGGGACAGTACCGGGAGGCAGAGGATCTCAGCGGGGGTTCAGGGGAGCACCGGAGCACATGGGGAAGCAGAAATTAACATCGGAGCAGAGAAATTACATCGGGGGTTCAGGGAAAGGCAGCAGATCCACACCGGGGCACATGGAGGGCAGAACTCACACCGGAGCAGAAATCAACACAGCGGCAGCATGGGGAGGGACAGAAACTTACATCGGAGCACAGAAATTACATCGGGGGTTCAGAGAAAGGCAGTAAAACCACACCGGAGCACATGGAGGGCAGAATTCACACCGGAGCAGAAATTAACACAAATTAGAAACGGAACGGAAGCATATTAGAGCCCTCTCCTTGCAGTCACGCTTCAGAAAACTCTCCACAAGCAGAACGGAAAGAAGAGAAGCAGCGATCTATTCTTTATCTCAGGTATTAACTTATCAAGTGCTATATTTAGTTACATTTTTTTTTCTTTCGGCAGCGCTTTTAAAAGATCTCAGATTACTGCAGTTTCAGATATTCAGATTTTACCGGTATTCAGATTCAGATACAGGACGAGCAATGGCTTCAGGGCCACTAAGGCCCGTACTAGGACTGCTCGTGCAGTTGATCAGGCTGCTACAGGTTCCCAGAAATTACCAGGACTCACAGATAGAGTACAGAACTAGCCCCAGACAAGGTAGCAGTACTCACCAGAACTCTGATCAGACAGGAAGTTTGGATGCCAGTCTATCCAGCTGGTTTTTCAATCGGGGATTCAACCGCAGGGACCAGCTGTCCAGACAAATCAAGGTGTCCTTCCGAGCACAAAGTGGCCCGGGGGCGCCAAGGACAGTTAATCACCTGGAGGGGCCGGTCCCTGACTGGTGGAGGCCCAGATGCTGCAAAAGCAGAAGTCTTCCCACCGTGGGTGTGATGAGAGAGGCTTTTCTTTTAATATTTCCCGGCCAATGCACCAAAATGTTGCAGCAATCGCTGTGAAAAGCTCTTATTCTATCACTCACCCACAGAAGGAAGACTCTCAGACAGGCTGGAATGCAAACAGGAACTTTTAATGTGCACACAGGATCAGACAGAGACACCAGCAACCTCCACAAGGGTCTGAACCCCGAGGGACGGCCTACAATGCCTTATATACAGTACAGTTTTTAACTTATTCTACAATCCCATTTGCCACAGGTATTTCCTGCCCACCAATCAGCAGCCCCTGGGGAGGTACCTGGGTGACCTGTCCAAACCGGTATGCTCTGGTCTGTTGGTTTCAGGGCTAGGGAAATACTGTGCTCTGACCTGGAGTGGGGGAAGGGTGCCTACTGGAATCTCAATGTCTCTCTTAGCAGGCTGATTACCTCATGGCTTGCGGGGGAAGGGTCAGGCTGATCAGAGCCTCATGGCTTGCAGCATGGCTTGGGGGAAGGGCTATCTACAGTTCGCAGCATGGCTTGGGGGAAGGGCTACCTATAGCTACCTCATGGCTGTCTCAACTGAATCCACTGAAAGTATAATGATTTAGGTAAGTCAAATTCACGCAGCAGACACACAAAAGGCTTCCACTTACCTTCAGATATCAGCTGCCCTATGGACTAAATACCCCTACTAAACCATTGCTTCCAGGTGAACGGATTTTGATGAATTTTTAAATAAGGACTATACCAAATGGGAATAAGCATCGACAAGCATTTTTCCTGAGGAATTATACTCACTAACTGCTGGAAAGCCTTTTGTATGTCCATTATAACCCTATGAAACCTCAAGCTCTCCAAAGACACCATGCCAGGGAGGAGACTCAAGGGAAACGGAGCCATCAATCTCTCTTCCAAATCAAGCCACAGTGGACATTGACCCTTATCCTTCTCAACCCATCTTGACCCCTGTTTTAACAAAAAAATGCAGTGATAGGCCTGAAAATCAGGAAACTTTACACCCCCTCCTCTTTTTTAGACTTAAGCTTCCTAAGAGCAATTCTAGGCGGTTTGTTTTTCCATAGAAACTGGACAAGAGTCCTTTCCACTTATCGGTATGTTTTATCCGAAAGAAAAACTGGCATCATTTCTAAAACATAGTTAACCTTAGGAGTGATAGTCATCTTTATCGCTTCAAGACGACCCCACCAAGAAAGATAGACTGGTGACTATCTCGCAGTCATATTTCGTACAGTAATAAGGAGAGTCTCTTCATTATATTGCAGAGTTTCACTAAGTGGGCGGCAATAATGAACTCCTAAATATTTTGCCATTTTGGGTTCCCATACAAAAGGGTAGTCAGTCAAGTCTGCCATACAAACTTGTGAGTTTAAAAGGAACGCTACAGACTTTGTCCAATTCATTTTATATCCTGATAACCCTGAGTATTGGTCTATCGACTCTAGAACTGCCGGAATTGAACTGGGCATAGTGAACAGCAATAAATCGTTAGTGTAGGCAGAAAGCTTAATTTCCATACCAGCAATGGGCACACCTTTAACCGCAGAACTCTGTCTCAACAGCAGAGCCAAGGGTTCCAAGGCAAGATTGAATAGGATAGGTGAAAGGGGGCAACACTGACGGGTGCCACGCCCTAAGAAAAAATCTCTGGATTAAGTCGCATTCACAAAAATATTAGCACTTGGTCTCACATACATAAGTTTAATTAGTTTAAGGAACCCTTCACAGAAACCAAACCACCTCAAAACAGCAAATAAGAAAGGCCACGCCAGTCAATCGAACAGTTTTTCTGCATCCATCGACAATCCCACCAGCAGGCCCTCTACTCCTTCCAACACATGGCACAACACTCTGGCATTATCAGCTGTAGAGCGTCCCTTTGTGAAGCCACATTGATCCGGGTGGATCAAAGATGGAATTAACCCGTTTTGGACCAGCGTATGTTTTACATACATAAGGTTTCCATACTTACTACTCAACTGTTTACTATGGTTATAAATTCAATGGAACTATGTATAGCTATTATCGTTATGTCAAAAAGCGTTATATACAGATTTTTATCTGAGATCTAGTTAGTTTAATAGGTATTCGAAGTTTGATGATTTTGACGGTACTGGCGGCTCAACATAAAAAGATCGCAAAAAATAGCAAGTAGCTTATCATGCTGTAATAGCTACTATTTTGCAAATAAAAGTATTTGTAGACTTTAGAAAATCGGTTTAGATAACTGTAAGTTACTTAGTGTCAGAGTTATTGGTGCGTATATCGGCCTTGTATGTTTTTCATACGCTGGACTAATATGTTGTTGAAACTAATTGCTGTCAAGCATTCTGTTCTAGGTGTTTCAATGGCGCAATATCGATGCACTGCATCAGAAGCGTTTTCATATGTATCATATTCCGCCATCAGGATGGACTGTTGACAAACTATATTATATCATAATAAAGTGTTTTAAATGAAAACTGCAGTTTCAATAGTATCATACAGTATGTTTATGTCAATGAATATAGGAACTGAATCCTATCTTTTCTGAAGACGGACTATATACTCTATTGGACCAGTGTATGAAAAACATACACTATGTGAAACTTCTATTTTCTGCAAAGTTTTAATATTTTTTATTATTGCCGGCATTTCATAGTTGTTTGAGTGTAACAAATCTAATAAATCATCTAGAACAGAGAAAGAATATGCGAGCTGTCCAAAACGGGTTAATTTGGAAAGACAATCGGCCAAGGTGGCAGCAAATATTTTATAGTCTGCATTAAGTAATGAAATTGGGCGATAATTACTGACCAGCTGAGGGTCCCTCCCAGATTTTTCAAGAACCACAATGTTCGCAGAGGCGAACGCTCCAGTCTGGGCATCCACTTCCAAGAGGAGCCTATAGTATTGTTAAAGATATGGACCTAACACTTTAGAAAAGGTTCTATAAAATTCAACTGGAAGGCCACCTGGTCCGGCAGCCTTGCCTATTTGCATAGAATCAATGGCCTGGATAATTTCCATGACCGTGATCTGCCTATCGAGAACTGCAGCTGTTTCCTGATCCAGAATAGGCCTCTGAACATCGGTCAGTAATCTCTCAAAAACTTCCTCAGAGAATTCTATCTCTGGAGAGTACAGCTGAGCGCAAAATTGATGGAAGGTTTCTGCAATTTCAGTGTCTGCAACAATCAATTGTTGCACCTGGGAATCTCTTAAAGCAGCGATGCGAGAAGCTTTTTTGTGACCTTTTAACGAGTTAGCTAGTAACCGTCCGGCCCTATTGCCTTCCAAATAATACTGCCTTTTCTGCACCTGAATATTCTGTGAAGCTTCAGTAGTTAGGATCATGTTATATGTAAATCCAAGGCATTGTAAATGTATCAGAATGTTAGGATCAGTTTTCCGGCCTAGGATGCATTCTCCCGCTTTAATCTGCCTATCCAAAGCTTCTAGTTCTGCTTTATGTTGTTTGGCCTGACGTATAGCAAAGATGGTTATGGTGGCCGGTATGTTAGCTTTGAAACCCTCCCACCACGCCCATCCTGAAGTGTCCTGGGGCGTGTTAAACTGAAAGTACTCCTCATGGTGAGTAGAATGGTTTCACGGAACTCCTGATTGCTAAGAAGAGTTCTGTCGAAATGCCATCGTGTATGAGATGAGCAGCTCGTAGAGTCTAATACGGAGAATGAGATTGCGGCATGATCAGATATATGAGCAGCGTGAATATTAGATTCACTGATTCTGGGACACAGTCTCTTTGAGACTAGGAAAAAATGTATGCGTGATACCGAGTTATGAGGATGAGAAAAAAAAGTGTATTCCTTATCAACAGGATGCTGCAACCGCCATATATCTACTAAGCCTAGTTCTTGCATTAGTGACAAAAGAACAGAGTGTGCTTTGGGGACCTTACTAGTTCTCACAGGTCTCCTGTCCAACAAGGGGTCTAACGTGAGATTGAAGTCTCCCCCCATCATAGTTGGGTATCTGGCTACATCTTGCGCCAGAGCTGCTACAGAACTAAAGAAAGTAGGGCAGTCTACATTGGGGGCATAAATATTGATGAAGGCCAGTTCAATGAGTCCTATCTTGATAACAGCCATTGCTCAGCACCCTTCAATATCAGATCTGGTTTGCAGCACAGTAAGGAATAGAGATTTCCTTACTAGAATGGCTACCCCATTTTTCTTATGATTTTCAGCTGAGAAAGCCATAAGTGTAAAGGGTTTCATATCTAATTTTAAAGACTCCTTTGCATTCAAATGTGTTTCTTGCAGAAATCGGATGTCAGCACGTTCCTTGCGCCCATATAAAAAAATATTTTTTCTCTTAATGGGATTGTTAATGCCCTTAACATTCAGTGAGACTATCTTAAAGGAAGACATAGAGACAATATAGCACACAAGAATGTACAATTGTTACAGAAGCATAACAGCATGTAACATAAAATTTTACATTGTTAATCCACATCTTTGAAGCTCCAAGAATTGAAGCAGCATTAATAACCCAAGGGAAAAAACACAAGCAGAAATACCACACCTTGACCATAGCCCTTATAGAATATCATCCAAAAAAGAACATGATTCTAAATACTGAAGGCCACCAAAACCCTGGGGGGCTGTACCGAAATCTAAACTTAGTGGGTGAGCCCAAAAGGACAAGAGAGGCACAGAGGGTATGACCAAATGATTCACTTCTTCTCCTCTGCCAAGTAAAACTCCTTGTGCTAACAATTACCCCCAACTAGTGTATCTTCCCCATATGCCGAAGCTCTAAAACACTAGAGCAGAACAGCCCCTCCCAAAGCATTGCATGATTGAAAAAGATAAATATAAATATATGAGGGCCATCCTATCTTTCAATGCCCCGACGCCTTCTGATCTAGCCCAAACGCCACAGATGGCAGAAAAAAAAAAAAAGAAGAAGAAGAAAACAGTGTGACCAGAGCAATATTTTGGAGTTGCCCCAAAAGAGCCATAATAAATGTCAACTCCATTATGATTCAAATCATGACTTCACGATCTTATAGCCAGTTAAGGTTCCCACAAAAGGAAGATTAAGGTACTCTGCAAGTTTATATCCACCGCTGAGTGTAAAGCAGGGTTTTCACCGCATCAACACCAGTCCTTTGTCTTCCAAGAAATCGTGCAACTCCCCATGGTCGTCGAATGTCCTGGTCTTATACCGTCAGGATAAAGCAGCCCAAAATGGGCCTGCAACTGCAACAATCATGGACGCAGCACCAAAAAACCTTTCCTCCGGTCTACTGTTGCTTTTGCAAAGTCCAGAAAGAAGAGGAGTGTATGTCCTTGATATTCCAATGGAGAGTGCAATCTGGCTGTTTCCATAATTTGCGGGACTTGTTGAAATCGCAGAACTTTTAGTATGATCGGGCGTGTACGCTTGCCCGAGACTATAGACTGAGTAGCCACCCGATGGGCACGTTTGATCTCAAATGGCATAGCAAACTTGACTTTTAGCACACCCAGGATCATTGACTGCAAGAAGGCTATCATATCTGTGCCTTCAGCTCCTTACAGGATCCTGATATTGTTTCTCCGAGCACGATTGTTGCCATCTTCCAGGTCTCTTTGCAATGACCAGATCAGCTTTGCTTTCTTCTCAATGGCCCTGAACCACTCCACGTGTGTTGCAAACACATTCTCCACCTTCTCCAGCCTCACTGTGATTGACTCCAGACTGTTTTATAAGGCAGTAATATCTTCTTGCATTGCTGTCAGCGAGTCTCCATTTGATTTAACCATGTCTTTAACAGTGCGGATCTCAGAGAGAAGTTCCTGCAAGGCTTCAGGGCAATCTCAGATGACCGCCATTTTGTGAGGTGAGAGAGGTTCCATTTTAGTTCACTTTTCACTGGCACTTTGTGTTCTTTAATATTCTAGAAGCGTCGGTTTGGGGCCAGACATATCTGGGGTTGACTGCTTCCAAAATAAATGGGATCCGCTCTAATAAAAGCAGCAGAAGACAGGATTCTTGAACTACCCCTCTGGAGCAAAGCTCTTACACATCCATCTTGCCTGAAGTTAGGCTCCTCACCCCCCCCCCCCATTTTTTTTTTTAAATTGGAGGTCTGATGCCACAACCACCACCAAGAGAACAGGAAAATCAATGTTGGGGCAAGGCAGGCAGTGCAAGGGGAGCCAAGGTCGGAAGAAAACCAACCCTAAATGCACTTCTATTTTTTTGCACCTGCACTAGTGGTACAGGCATAGGTATGGTACTGATGCCACCATCCCCAATAGTCTGCACAATCATAACAATGAAAGCAGTGAGATTTGAACCCTGACTTTCCCGGTCCTAACCCACAACTCTAACCATTAGGCTCTGCTTAGACATCAATAGTCAGGAGTACTATTCTGCAGATGTCTATGCAGGCATCCATATCAAACACATCCACATTTGCGAAATGGTGCCTGAGCTTGGACATGCCTGCTTTTTTTCAGACATTCTGACTTGGATGTCATTTGTAACATTCCTTTTAAAATTACAGTTCCTTAAAGTTTGACTAGGAGAAAGCTGATAAGTTAACAAGGTGGAAGCCTTTGAAGTCAGCAGCTGCTGGACAGGTATGTGAGGTGTCTAGATGATGGAGGAAGAACTGGATCAGTCAGGTGGAGAGCAAATGAGCTGGAATAGGAATGCATGAGCAGGATCCAGAGAGCCAGCTGTGAAGCAGGAACAAGGTCAAATGGGCTGACGTTCTTGAGGACATATCTTAGGAATCTATTGTGCCAGCAAGGGTGTTGATGTCCTTATGTTCTGCCATCAATCAAAGCATACCAGCTCCCTTGCAGAAAAATTAGTGCCTTTACAATGTGTATCTAACTCTTTGACCACTAGATGGTAAATATCCCCCATCCTCTGTGTCTCCTGTTCTGCTCTCTGCTTTCTTGGACTCCACCACTTAGGCATATGTTAAAAGGAAATATAACTAAGTAAAAAATGCTACAGTATAAAGCATATTTTATATAGTGTGGGGTCAATTCATATGAAGGCGTGCAGGCCTGACAAAAAAATGTAAGTTGCAGACGTGCAATAACGACACCAAATTCTGTCTGCGCAGGATTCAATGTACATGTGTGAATGGAATATGGGTGAGAACGTCTCTGGATATATCTGTGCAATGATGCCCGCTGTGCCTCCATGTCCTGCATGTACAAAACCAGAAAATGTGTACAATCACTGTCCATGCAAACAACCCCAAATAGCATACATGCTATCCGTCCACACACGTGTGGTTCTGTGATCGCTGCTAACGTGTAGGTTCAGGTCTCCCATCCACATGTATGTCCGAATACATGCCCTCTGCACTGTGCCATCCGTGTGTATGTCTGAAAACGTGCCCACCTGCACTGTGGCCCACACACAACAGGAAACAGGATGGAGTGATACCTCCCTCCCCCCTCAAAGTGAATCTCAGATCAGAGTTATGAAAATGGCCACACACCAGCTGAACTTTTCAGAGGCAGAGACCTGCCTGCTCTCCATGCTGGTCCTTGAGGAGGAGGCAGCTCTGCTTCCCATAGGGCACAGACGGCCAGCCCATGCTGAAGCACGCAGGGACTGGGAAAGGATCAGGACCACCCTAGTGCAGTAAGTAGAGGAAGGCTGGGATAATCATAGCTTTATAGGTACTTACACATCTTAAAAGACAGGAGGTGCTTTCAGGTGAAGCTCATTACCCAAATCAGTCATACACTAAGGACCTGAGATTAATTAAGCTTCAGGTGAACAAGGTATATTAAACGTATTAGGTACAGTTTTATTGGTATAAATACCCATAGCAACCCCTAGTAAGTAAGAACTTAAAGATCTAGACACAAACTTAAACTAAGATGCAGACAGCAGTCCAGCAGCGGGATGGGGGCTTTCCAGTCTTTTGCATTGAGTGTCACATGTATGATTTTCTCCCAGTTGGTGAGAGGTCTTACGTGTGCACTAGGTGCAAGGAGCTCTTTTCTCTCAGGGAACAAGTCCGTTCTCTAGAGGCTAAAGTAGCAGACTTGGAAAACATAAGACAGACAGAGAGGTACATAGACGAGACCTACAGGGATATAGTCCTGAAGTCCCACCTCCAGTCTGGCAGCACCCCTGTTGCCATGGAGGAGAGAGGTCACGTGACAGGAGAGCATCACCCTGGTGTGGCAGGAAGTGATCCTGTAACTAGGACCTGTCCTCCAGGTGATGTAAAACCCTCTCGCACCGAGGAAGTTTCTCCAGGGCCATGTGCCCATGAGGGAAGGGTTAGGACAGCCGTTATAGTTGGTGATTCGATCATTAGGCATGTAGATAGCTGGGTGGCTGGTGGACGTGAGGATCGCCTGGTAACATGTCTGCCTGGTGCGAAGGTAGCAGACCTCACGCGCCACTTAGATAAGGTCTTAGATAGTGCTGGGGTGGAGTCTGCTGTCTTGGTACATGTCGGTACCAATGACATAGGAAAATGTGGTAGGGAGGTTCTGGAGGCAAAATTTAGGCTTTTAGGTAGGAAGTTGAAATCCAGAACTTCCAGGGTAGCATTCTCCGAAATGCTTCCTGTTCCACGCGCAGGACCCAAAAGGCAGGCAGAGCTCCGGAGTCTCAATGCGTGGATGAGACAATGGTGCAGAGATGAGGGTTTTGGATTTGTTAGGAACTGGGGAACATTCTGGGGAAAGGAGGGGCTCTTCCGAAGGTGGTTCCTAACCGGGATGGAACCAGGCTGCTGGCATTAACCGGGATGGAACCAGGCTGCTGGCATTAACCTTTAAAAAGGAGATAGAGCAGTTTTTAAACTAGATATTAGGGGAAAGCCGACAGTCACCCAAGAGCGGATGGTTCGGAAGAATGTATCCTTGAAGGATGCTACCAAAAGCAGAGAGGTTCCACAAAAGAGTAAAGTAGCCCAAATGCCCTCAAGTATGGAGCAGACAGAACTTAAAGATCCCAATTTACCAATGTCTAACAATAGCCAAATTAACAAGAATAAAATACATTCTCTAAAATGCTTGTATGCAAATGCTAGAAGTCTAAAGAATAAGATGGGAGAGTTAGAATATATAGCACTAAATGAAAGGTTAGATATGATTGGAATATCAGAGACATGGTGGAAGGAGGACAACCAGTGGGACACTGTGATACCTGGGTACAAACTATATCGTAATGATAGAGCTGATCAAATTGGTGGAGGGGTTGCACTCTATGTTAGAGAGGGCATTGACTCAGAAAGGATTAAAGTTTTGCAGGAAAGAAAATCTGCTGTAGAATCTATATGGATTGAAATTCCATATAAAAGGGGGAAGGCGATGGCAGTGGGGGTGTATTATCGAGCACCTGGCCAGACTGACCAAATGGATGATGAAATGCTCAAAGAAATCAAGGAAGCTAACAAAGGTTACAGCGCAGTAATAATAATGGGTGATTTCAATTACCCCGGTATCGACTGGGTCAGTGTCACATCAGGACATGCTAAGGAGATAAAGTTCCTAGATGAAATAAATGACTGCTTCTTGGAGCAGCTGGTTCATGAACTGACCAGAGGGGAAGCCATATTGGACCTAGTCCTTAGAGGAACACCAGATCTAGTGCAAGAGATAAGGGTGTTGGGGCCACTTGGCAATAGTGATCATAGCATGATCGCCTTTGATTTAATTAGTGGAGGAGGGATACTAAGGAAATCCACAGTAATACCTTTTAACTTTCGAAAGGGAGACTATGATAAAATGAGGAAAACAGTTAAGAAAAAACTAAAAGGAGCAGTTGCGAAGGTTAAAGACGTACATCAAGCTTGGGTGTTGTTGAAAAATACTATCTTGGAAGCCCAGACCAGCTGTATTCCACGCTTTAAGAAAAGTGGAAGGAAGTCCAAAAACTTCCAGCATGGTTTAAAGGTGAGGTCAGAGAGGCTGTTGTTGCCAAAAAAGCATCTTTCAGGAAATGGAAAAAAGAGCCAAATGACGAAACCTGGAAACAGCACAAGCACTGGCAAGTCAAATGCAAGGCATTGATAAGGCAGGCAAAGAGAGAATTTGAGAAGAAGCTTGCTGCGGAAGCAAAAACGCGAAATAAAGACCTTTTCAAGTACATTCATAGCAAAAAACCTGTGAGAGAGTCAGTTGGTCCATTAGATGATAAAGGGGTTAAAGGAGCACTAAGAGGCGACAAGGCGATAGCGGAGAGACTGAATGAATTCTTTGCTTCGGTCTTTACTGAGGAAGATGTAGGGATGTTACCCATGACTGAAGTGGTATTTAAAGGTGCGGAAGAATTGGAGGAAATATCGATACATCGGGAAGATGTCTTACAACTATTAGATAAACTGAAGAGTAGCAAATCACCTGGGCCAGATGGTATACATCCAAGGGTGTTGAAAGAACTGAAATATGAGATTGCAGAACTGCTATCAGTAATCTGTGAACTATCATTAAAATCATCTCTAATACCTGAAGATTGGAGGATCGCCAATGTAACACCAATTTTTAAAAAGGGTTGCAGGGGTGATCCGGGAAACTACAGACCGGTGAGCCTGACGTCAGTACCAGGAAAAATGGTAGAAACCATCATAAAAAATAAAATTACTCAGCATGTAGATAGTCACAATCTAATGGGAGACAGCCAACATGACTTTAGACAAGGAAGATCTTGTCTTACTAATCTGTTATGTTTTTTTGAAGGAGTGAATAAACAGGTGGACAAAGGTGAGTCAGTTGATATTGTGTATCTGGACTTTCAGAAAGCCTTTGACAAGGTCTCTCATCAGAGACTTTTGGCAAAACTAAAGAGTCATGGGATAGGAGGCAATGTACTATTGTGGATCAGGAACTGGTTAAAAGATAGAAAGCAGAGGGTAGGGCTAAATGGCCAATTTTCCCAATGGAGAAAGGTGAATAGTGGTGTACCCCAGGGATCTGTGCTGGGTCCGCTGCTTTTTGACATATTCATAAATGACCTGGGAAGTGGAATAACGAGTGAGGTTATCAAATTTGCAGATGACACAAAACTATTTAAAGTTGTTAAAACCCAAGAGGATTGTGAAAAATTGCAAGAGGATCTTGATAAATTGGAAGACTGGGCATCAAAATGGCAGATAAAATTTAATGTGGAGAAGTGCAAGGTAATGCACCTAGGGAAGAACAACCCAAACTATGGTTACACGATGCAAGGTTCCACATTAGGAACCACCACCCAGGAAAAAGATTTAGGCGTCATTGTGGATACCATGTTAAAACCCTCGGCCCAGTGTGCAGCGGCGGCCAAGAGAGCAAATAGAATGCTAGGTATGATAAGGAAAGGAATGAAAAATAAAATAAAAGATATTATAATGCCTCTATATCGTTCCATGGTGAGACCGCACCTTGAATATTGTGTGCAGTTCTGGTCGCCGTATCTTAAAAAGGATATAGCGATTTTAGAAAAGGTACAGAGAAGAGTCACCAAAATGGTAAAGGGGATGGAAGGATACTCCTATGAAGAAAGGATAAAAAGGTTAGGGCTCTTTAACCTGGAAAAGAGACTGCTGAGGGGAGATATGATAGAAGTCTATAAATTAATGAACGGAGTGGAACGGGTAAACGTAGATCGATTGTTTAGCTTATCAGAATATAGAAAGACTAGGGGACATGCAATGAAGCTACAGGGTAAACTATTTAAGACTAATAAAAGAAAATATTTTTTCACTCAACGTGTAATCAAACTCTGGAATTTGTTACCGGAGGATGTAGTAAAGGCTGTTAGTGTAGCTGGGTTTAAAAAAGGTTTGGACAAGTTCCTGGAGGAAAGGTCCATAAACCATTATTAAGAAGTGACCGGAGATATCAATGCTTGACCCAATACAAGCATTGTGGAACTTGTGTCTCTTGGGGAAACTGCTAGGTACATATGATCTAGATTGGCCACTGTTGGAAACAATACTGGGCTTGATGGACCTTGGTCTGACCCAGTATGGCATATCTTATGTTCTTATGTTCTTAAGGCAGGAAAGCTGGCAAACATGCACTGATGAAAGCATGGAAACAAAATGTGAGTGACAGACAGAGACCAGGAAAGGATGGGAGAGGCCAGGCAAGGGCAGGATGAATGAATGTGGAGGGACATGAACAGAGCATAGAGTCAGGAATGCAGCCCGAAAGCAAAATATTAATGGGAGGAAGGGTCTGGTGCAGGGGTCTGCAACCTTTAAGACATAAAGAGCCACTTGGACCCGTTTCCGAAGGGAAAAAAAAAACTGGGAGCCGCAAAACCATTGCGACATTTAAAACAAATCTAACACTGCATATATTGTTTCTTACCTTAATGCTATATACGACCCCCTACTTTTCCTGTTAAAATATAGGTGTTTGGCCTATACTCGCCGTATAAGACTACCCCTCTTCCTTCGCACACCAAAAAAAATACGCCAGAAAATATCACAACAACAAGTAACAATATTTGATTTCAAAATTATGATGATTTTGTAGTCAAATCACTAATATGAAATAAAATTATTTTTTCTACCTTTGTTGTCTGACCAATTTATTCTTTGATCATGCTGGTCCCGATCTGAGGCTTCTGCTTTCCTGTCTTCTCTTAGCTCTCTTTCTGTGGTCTATGGTCCATCTGCCATTTCTTATCTCTTCTTTCGTTTTCTTCACTTCTTTCCATCAGCCTATTTCCAGTCCCAGTAACCCTCCCCAATATCAGCCCCTTTCCAGTCCTCACTCCCAGTACCTTCCAATGTCAACTTGCATTCCCATGATTGCCACTGGTGTCCATTTCCTTCCAATCCCCCTCCTTCCCCACTGACCAGTCCCTTCTAGTACAAATACCATGGCAGCCTTAGCCCCCAGTTATCTTCCAGGGCCAGCAGCTCTATCCTCCCCTCCCCACAATCAGCCCATGCCCATTCAAAGACCCCCAATCAGCTCGCTTCCAGTGCTAATCCCCCCTCAACCCCATTACCAGTGCTAGCCTCCCCTAATCAGCCCAATACCAGTCCTACCCCCCATCAGCTCATTACCAGTCCTAGCCTCCCCTAATCAGCTCATTTCCAGTGCTAGTCCCCTCAACCCCATTACCAGTGCTCCATCCCTCCATGTCAGCCCCCTCCATGTCAGCCCCCTCCCTCCCTCCATGTCAGCCCCCTCCCTCCCTCCATGTCAGCCCCCCTCCCTCCATCCATAACAGCTCCCTCCCTCCATGTCAGCCCCCTCCATCCCTCCATGTCAGCCCCCCTCCCTCCTTACATATCACCTGCCTACCTCCTTTTCAGCCCCTCCTCCCTCCCTCCATGTCAGCCCCACTCCCTCCATGTCAGCCCCCTCCCTCCATGTCAGCCCCATCAGCTCCCTCCCTCCATGTCAGCCCCCCTCCCTCCATCCATCCATATCAGCTCCCTCCCTCCATGTCAGCCCCCTCCATCCCTCCATGTAAGCCCCCCTCCCTCCATCCATATCAGCTCCCTCCCTCCATGTCAGCCCCCTCCATACCTCCATGTCAGCCCCCCTCCCTCCATCCATATCAGCTCCCTCCCTCCATGTCAGCCCCCTCCATCCCTCCATGTCAGCCCCCCTCCCTCCATCCATATCAGCTCCCTCCCTCCATGTCAGCCCCTCCTCCCTCCCTCCATCCATGTCAGCCCCACTCCCTCCATGTCAGCCCCTCCTCCCTCCATGTCAGCCCATCAGCTCCCTCCCTCCATGTCAGCCCCCCTCCCTCCATCCATCCATATCAGCTCCCTCCCTCCATGTCAGCCCCCTCCATCCCTCCATGTCAGCCCCCCTCCCTCCATCCATATCAGCTCCCTCCCTCCATGTCAGCCCCCTCCATCCCTCCATGTCAGCCCCCCTCCCTCCATCCATATCAGCTCCCTCCCTCCATGTCAGCCCCCTCCATCCCTCCATGTCAGCCCCCCTCCCTCCATCATATCAGCTCCCTCCCTCCATGTCAGCCCCTCCTCCCTCCATCCATCCATGTCAGCCCCCCTCCCTCCCTCCCTCCCTCCCTCCCTCCATGTCAGCCCCCCTCCCTCCATCCATCCATCCATATCATCTCCCTCCCTCCATGTCAGCCCCCTCCATCCCTCCATGTCAGCCCCCCTCCCTCCATCCATATCTGCTCCCTCCCTCCATGTCAGCTCCCCTCCCTTCTTCTGCAGCCGCGGCTCCCTGCCTCATAGGGAACCGCGGCTGTGCTTTTAAAATCATCTCGGAGCCCTTCCTGTCTTGACGGGCTCCGTGCAGCATTGTCCCCGCCTCCAAACTTCCTTTAGAGGCGGGACAATGCTGCATGGAGCCCGTCAAGACAGGAAGGGCTCCGAGATGATTTTAAAGCACAGCCGCGGTTCCCTAAGAGGCAGGGAGCCGCGGCTGCAGAAGAAGGGAGGGAGCTTACAAAACTATTGCCTGTCACCGGGCGGGCAGTGTGCTCCGGAGCCGCGGCAAAGGTGAGAAAGAGCCGCATGCGGCTCCGGAGCCGCGGGTTGCCGACCCCTGGTCTGGTGGATACAGAGCATGCACACATAATGAGACCCCACCTCCAAATGTCTGGAGACACACAACAGGGTCCACATCCAGGAAGAAAGACCCCCACCTGAATCACATGTGGACAGAGCAGTGACCACTGAAGACAGCAGACAAGTAGCAACAGAAAACATGCAACCAGAAACAGACTGCCCCAGAGAATACCATGGAGGCCATGTAGGTACAAAGGACAGATGAGCCAAAGGTGAAACACACACACACAAACACACACACAAAAATACAATGTCCCTTTGTAATGTACAATACCATGTGCAAGACAGAATGTCAGGTGCTGTGTCTGAAATGAGAAAGTGGGGAAATATGAGGCAGAAAAATGAAATAAACATAAATAGCAAACACAGTGAAACACACCAACCACCCCACACATATGTACTAGTGTAGCAACACTACAAGAGCATGTCAGCCAAAAGAGTGCACATCACTACAGAAACATGACAGTGCACAAACAACACTGATAACTGGAATGTATCACAGGCACTGGAACCACAAAATGGGCGAGTAGGTAAAGGTCATTTATTGAAATTACTCCTACATAGCCGTGTTTCAGCATTGCCTTCGTCAGGGGGTACTGCATGGAGAACAGCCAAAAATAGAATGATAAAATAAATAAATACATACATACATACATAATTGGTAAATAATGCAAATGCAATGTGTGCCTTCGAGTCAGTCCTGACTCCTGGAGACCCAGAAGCATATATCAAAAAGAGAATAAGAACAATTACGTTATCGAATAAATAAGCACGTAAACATTAAGAACAAAAAATATTATAATTATAATAAATATATATAAATAAAATCAAACACGAGTACAAATGAGATGTTATAAAAGATAAAACATGAATACAAATGAGATGTTAAAAGGAGAGACACCTGAACTTAAAAATTACTGCCCTTCCCCCCTTCTTTCCTTCTCAGCCCCCTCTTTTTCTCCTTACCCTCTTTCTTTCTTCTCTCCTCTGCCTCCCATCCCCTTCTCCCTTCCTCCTTCCTCTCCCTTCTACCTTTTCTTTCCTCCCTTTCGCTTCCCCCTTCCCCCTTTCCTCTTCCCCCTCCCCCTCCTCTTCCCCTTCCCCATCCCCTTTTCTTTTCTTTTCTTTTATTTCCTCCCCCTGCCTCTTCCTTCTCTTCCTTCCCCTCACTTCTTTTCTTCATCTTTCTTCTCCCTTCCTCCCCCTTCTCTTTGATTTCCCCTACCCCAATACCCTCCCCCATTTCCTCCCTTTCCTCTCCCTTCCCCCTTTTTCCTTCCCCTTTCCACCTCTCTTTCTCCCTACCCTTCCCTTTCCCCTTTTCCGTTTTATTAGCATATACTCGTACGTAATTTTTTACTATATGATGTCATTATACTATTTATTTATTTAATCAGTTGTTCAGTTACAGTTTTACTTTTTTAATCTATTTATTAATCTATTTATTTATTTATTCATGTATTCATTTAGGTATTTATTGATTTATTTATCCACTCATTTATTGATTAATTTCCCCTTGATCCTGTAGCTCCTTTTACTATTAGGTCTGCAGGTACTTCACAATGATTTGTAATATCCAGTGTTTTTTTATTTATAGGCAGACAAAGATAATTGTGATATATTGAACTAAGTGGTTCATTTGAGGCTTATGGTTCTCTTACCAAGTGCATGAATTGCCTATTAGGTTTCTTTGTGCTCTTCTGTTTTGCGACTGGTTCTTCATTTTATTAATATGTTTTATTATAACAGATAGTGTGTATTTTGTTGGAACCATTCCATGCCCCTGACAAAGGCAACACCGAAATGCAGCTATGTAGGGGTAATTTTAATAAAGGACCTTTACCTATTCACCCCTTTTATGGTTCTTGGGTTTAGCAAGTGAGGTTGTGTGCTATTTGTTGTCACAGGCAATGGAGGGCAAAGAGACATGCCTGTACAAAACAAGGGGAGCAGGGCCCAATCCACTAGGCCACACCTCCCCACCAATTGCACAAGACAAGTTACAAGCCCCAGCCACATGTGCATGGCAAAACGCAGCAACAGCCCTGTGACATGATGCAAAGCAGCAGAGAACCCTGTGGGGTGAGAAATCCTGCATTGCAAACAGATAAGTGCACAGACCTACTGGAGAGTGCCCTGAAAGGAGACACAGAGAAAGCCACAGAGACCAAGGGTACCCAAAATGGAGAAAAAGGTGTGGGAGCTACACCAGCTGCCCGCACAAAAAAGAGGAGCTAGTGGGAAATAAACTCCAGGCCTCTGGCTCCCACGACAGAGCCCAAACCATAGGAAAACACTACACCACACCACACCACCTCACACCACCACATGCTGACCCAACAACCACCTAGCCTGATGTGAACATGGAATGAGTCACCTGTGCAAGCCTCACCACAGGCACAATCGACGAGACAGGTGCTGAAATGTCATGGTGCAGTGTCACGATGTGCCCTGTATTCTGAATACGTCGGTGCCCCAGACAGGTGATCAGACCCCGTGAGGTCATGTGGGGCTGTGGAACCCCAGCATGGCACCCTAGTGCCAGGGTGATGGGATGCGGTAGCACAGAGGCTCTAAGCAGGAGAATTGGGAGGGTCAGATGGGATAGGAGATGTGTATCCAGCAGCACGGAAGTGGGGCACATCCTGCCCATCCAGGCCACAGCCCCCATTCATCTCCTGGAGGAACACATGACTCCTGTGGGGGAAGAATCAGAGGTGCAAGCCAGCCCTGCCAGTTCCTGGAGGTCCGAACAGGCTTGATGCACCACAATCAGAACCAAGCACCATGTGGCAGGGCTATGCATGGGGGGACAGAAGACAGAGCATGCAGGCAGGGAATAACCCCAGGGACATGACAGCCAGACCACCCCACCCAACTCTCTAATGAATACCCTTTTGCATCCCACACACAGCTATTCTGGTTTAGGACTATCCCCCTCCTCCCCCCCCCCCGACTGCAGGAGGAAGAAGCGGAGGAGGTAGCAGAGGAGGAAGCAGAGGAGGACAAGGAGGCGGAGGAGCAGCAAGGGCCACAGCAAGGTGGCAGGGTCCAGTCCCCAGCAGGAGTAGCACCAGCAGCTGGGTAACTGCTGCAGCTGATACCACCAGCAGAGCCAACTCCATAGTGCTATCCAGTAGTTCCCCCTTGGGGTAGCAGGGAGGATGAGGCGGTCACCTTATACTGATAGAGGTGCCATAGCTCCCCAAAGGGGAGGGTCTGGATGGCACTGTGTTGGCTGGGGAGGGAATCGCACAGTGGTGGGCTGAAGGAGGAATGGGGACACCCTGGAGGGGGCTACGGTATGGGCTGAGGTAAGTGGGGCAGGGCACAGCTGTGGGTAAGGCCCCAAAGGATGTGACAGAGGGCAGAGGGCACATATGGGGAGGAGGGAGAGGAGCATGACATGCCGCCCGGATTCACCATCCTGCCATTGGAGGGGGTAGGTAGAATGGGGGTGCTGTGGAAGTGTGAAGTGGATGAGAGCATGCCAGTGGTGATGGGAGGAGATGGAAGCACACTAGAGGTGGAGGGAGGGGATGGAAGCATGCAGGGGAGGAGGGAGGGGTGGGGTGTGGAGGTGGAGGAAGGAAGGAATGGGGGCATGCAGGGGGAGAAGGGAGGGGATGGGCGAATGCTGTGGGAGGAGGGAGGGGATGAGGCTTGCAGGGTGGGAGACAGGGAATGGGGACATTCTGGGTGTGGAGGGAGGGGACAAAGGCATGCCAGGGTGGAGCATGGGACCATGAGCAGCCTGTGTGCTGGGGGCATGAGCAGGGCGCAGTGCCCTGAAGCACCAGTTGCACATGCATAAGTCATGACCCTGCAGCAGAATGTGGGCACTGAGGCTGCCGTGCCTCAGGGCCTTGCAGCCATGGACATACCCCTGGACCTCATTGTGCTGCTCCTGCAGGGCATCCAGGCTAACCTCCAGGCCCTGACCCAGGAGGTACACCACCTTACCAAGGCCCTCATGTCTGCAGTGGGTCAACAGGCAAGGGAGGGGGGTCCCGGTAGCCCTTCAGAGACAGGGTGGTATGACTGCTGTACCACACAATGAAATGGGACATGTTCCAGGCACCTGTATGTTGAAAGGACGGGTATATGGCAGGTAATAAAGTTCTGTATTGTTCACCAGCCAATCTTCATGTCTGTACTCACTGGTATCCACAGGGGGCATGAGGACACGCACAACACTGTGGCACAGGTGAAAATTGCAAAATGTCTAAATATGGAACAGACATGCAAAATCAGATCGGGGGTGTGAGGAGGCATGGGTGACAGATTGCCTGCATGGGTGGGGGAGGGCCCACATACCTGGGGGGGGGGGCGTGTGGGTAGGCTGGAGTGTGCCCTGCAATGAGGAATATGGATGGCTGACTGCAAGAGTGGAATGTGCAAATGGGGAGGAACAGCACAGTGGGGCAGATGAAGTGGGGGAAGTGGAGGTTGGTAGGGGTGTGACAGAACAGATGACAGCACACAAGGAGGGGTGAGCAGAGGACAGGAGGGTAGCAGAGGTGGGTCACTGGAGATGGAGTGACAGATGGGAATACCACACACATATGTGGTGGGACTGGCAGCTGAACAGCTGCCAGAAACTGGGGTGTGTCAGCCCTGGGGACTGTGCAATGCACACAGCTGTGCAATGTGATGGGGCTGGTTCATGTATGGAATAGCTGCATGTTCCCTGGACTGTTGTACAGGCATGTGCGACCCTGGACTTCCCAGGGTGCACACTGGTAGTGCTGTGTCCCTCCTGTGTCACCAGGCTGTGGTAGGTAGTACATGTAGGTCCCTGACACCAGGGAGCCAATCTGTCACACCTTTGCCCCAGCATCCCCAGCCACAGATACCCAGCCCTGCATGCCCCTGCCTCTAACCTGGCCCTGCCCACCCATCCCCATGTCACAGGTACACCACTGCTGGGTCAGCTTACCTCACACAAAGTGTGTCTGCATGAGATTCCACCATGTCGTTGCACCCCTACGATACACTGCCCCATGGGATGACTGTGGGAGCATGGTGTCATCATCCTGGTCCTCTAGCAGTACATCCAACACATCAGGCATGGGCTGCCTTCAGCATACTGCATAATTCTGAAGCACGTAGCAGGCCAGCAATATCCTGCACACCTTGGATGGCTCATATAGGAGCTCAGCACCTGAGAGATTAAGGCAGTGGAAGCGGCTCTTCAGTAGCCTGAACGACCGCTCAATGATGGCATGGGTCCACTGTTGTGCCCAGTTGTACCATTGCTCCCCTGGTGTGTGCAGTTGCATGAACAGTGTCAGAAGTCAGTCCCATCATGGGAAACCTCTGTTGCTTGTAGAAAAAGGGGGGGGGGAGAGATCATAGTGATGTCTGGTGGGCTGCATAGCAGTTGATGCCTCACCTAGGCCCCTTGTCCCATCCCACCTGTTCCATGCTGCCCATGCCCATGCATGATGGTGCTCCCACACTGGATCACCAATTCCGCTGTGTAGTGTATACTGTTGTGCTGGGCCATCTACCCACTGATTCATATGTGCAATGTGTGTGGCCCCATCATGAGGCTATATGGTGATGGGTATGCAAATGGGCCCCCTGGCCATGAATGGCTGTCCTGCACCTGTGTGTGCCACCATGGAGGGCACAACCTGCCTGCATAAATGTGACAGACCATGCCTCTGTGCTGCAGGTGGGTGCCCGCATGCATCCATGTATATTTCTGGGGTGTGTCCACCTACCTGGCAGCCAGCTACCAGTGATGACACCACCCTCAAAGGCATCATGGATACCCAAATGGGCCAGAATGTAGGCGTCATGGCACAAACCAGGGTAGTGTGCCACAACATCCGTGATCTCCATCCGGGCATTGCAGATGACCTGATTATTCATGCAATGGTATGCCTTCCTCTTCCTATATGCTGCCTCATGCTGGCATGGTGGGCAGAGGGCTACATGCATGCAGTCTATAGCTCCCAGAAAGGGTGGTAACCCTGCAACCTCATAAAACTGCAGCATGATCCACTGACACTGCTTTGTTGTATGGGGAAAGGCAATGTACCACTACGTCAGTCCCACAAAGGCATTGAGGAACTAAGCTAGCACAGCGCAAGGTGAACCTGCAGCTCCTGGCAAGTCAAAGTGACATGCCCCAATGTGTCCAACCATAATCCATCATGGCCAATGTCCAGGTCCCACCAGTGGCCAAAACTAGGTCACATGTACATATGGGCCTCCCAAGCACTCACACATGTTCTCCAATGAATGTTTTGGGCCCCCTATCACACTGGTGTCTGGTCCATTCACCTCACCAGGAGCAGGTCCAATCCGTCAGACCGTGTTTGTTGGTGCAGTGGGAGGGTGAACCCATACACATATCTGTCTTGTGCAGGTCACACTGTGGCATCACTGCTTGTCCCTTGGTGCCTCTACACATTGTTGGCAGCAACAGAAGAGCTACATGTCACTTGTGGACCTCTGTCAT
Source organism: Ichthyophis bannanicus (assembly GCA_033557465.1). Classification (NCBI taxonomy): domain Eukaryota; kingdom Metazoa; phylum Chordata; class Amphibia; order Gymnophiona; family Ichthyophiidae; genus Ichthyophis; species Ichthyophis bannanicus. Next base: position 1,492,344,910 of record CM066031.1, read on the forward strand.
ATCTCCCCTCAGATGCCCCCTGCCCACATTGAAGTTCCCTGGCCTCTGCCATGGGAGTCCCCTCCTATCCTCACCACCATTCAGGTGGTATCGCCTTGTATCTTTACTGCCCCCACTGCAGGCTGTGGCGACAGGACTTGCAGAGATATGTGAAGGGTGCATTAGGGCCATGGACCTCTACAGGGTCATGAGGTATGCTTTGGTTTCACTTCCCTTCCTGTCCTCCTGTGTCCTAGCCTTTTCTCTGGTTTCTGTGCCACCACTGCTCACTGTGTGGTGGGTCTCTCAACCTTTTATCCACAGTGGCACCTTGTGCGATTCTCTGTGTGGTGGTCCAAGTGTGGGGGAGGGGTGGAGGCTCATCTGGGAGTCAAATCCTGGACCTCTTGCACCATGTATGAGCTTGCAGTCCCTGGGCAAGCAGGCCCAGGCAACATCTGGTTGGTGGTCCATTGTGCCTTTGATATCCTGCCTTGTTGCTGTCAGTTTTGGGATTTGTGCATCGCTGACATCCTGTGCTGTGATTGATGCAGGGGGGGGGGAGGGGAGGATGCACCGATTCTCCTTCTCCTGCATTCTTCTACATTCTGGCCTGGCTTTTGGAGTTCCCTGTCTGAAATGTGTTGAAGTGGGTGTGCTGGGGGGTCAGGGTGGGTGGGATGTGTGGCAACCCCCCAATTTGCCTGGCAGTTAGCATGGGGCCATAGAACTGTGTAACCAATGGCCTTCAGAGGCCTCACATGCTCATTATCCTCTATCCCATTATTGGGGGGGGGCCTATTGGGGTAAACCATTTTGTAGAGGTGTTGCCTAATGGTTTTTGCAACTGCCTAATACCCAGACAGTTAGGGGTTCGGTTCCCACTGGCACTCCTTGTGACTTTGGCAGGTCATTTTACCCACTTTTGCCTCAGCAGCAAAGGACTGGCAATTACTCTCAGTGACACATTGCCAGGGATACCAGAGGCAGCAGAGTCTACAGGAATCAGCGCTCATTTACGGCACTGTTACAAAGCTGATGATCTTACTTCTATGCTATATCCCGAATATTGTTAGATAACATTTCATCCTCTGGATTCCTCTTTAGTCTTGGGGCATATCTTACATTCTACAACTTTGTTCCTGCCATATCTATTTTTGCAGACATATTCTGCATATATTACCCACAAATTCATGTTTAGTCACAATCCAACAGTACAAGATTTGTACTTCCTACCAGCCCATACCAGTTATCAGTCCTTACCAGTACACATTCACTGTGCCATACACTCACATATACCACGTTTTCCTAACCTACATACACACACTTTCACATACACATGTACATGTCCTAATCTCACATATGGCTACCCAGATGGCAAACACTGCAGTTCAACCCAGCCCCCAGGTACACTATAGGTTTCTCAGATTGGGAAGGAGGTTGCATCAATACAGTACACCTATAGCTGTCATGTGTGTATTTCCAGGGACATTTGTTGACTGGCTTGCCTGTATTTTGCATGGAATTTTTTCTCCATGCCTCTTCCTACTTGCCATTGGTGTGTGGGTTAATAGTGTGTCTATTTCCAATGTTGTTATGTTTTTGCTAGGAGTAACATCCTAAACTTGTTATTTTCCATCTGTCACCCCCTTTCCATAGTTTAAATGCCTGTCTACATAAAGCCTGCATTTTTCACTTAGGATCCTTTTCCCTTTGACAGAGAGATATAGTCCATTCACACAGTATAGCCTCTTATTGTTCAATCTATTTCCTCATTTGCCAATATATCTAAATCCTTCATGTTTGCACCAGGTTTGGAGCCATGTATTAAAGTTGATTATGTGATGCAACCTTTCTGGCCCCTTACCAAGAATAGGTAGAACTTTTGAGTTTGAGTTTCTCTCCCAGAATCTGGAAGTCCCTTTGAACTGTAGAGGCACTGTTTCTAGCCAGGTTATTTGTACCCAAGTGGATGATAACTTTAATTTTGGAGTGCTCCCTTTCTGCACTAACTATGCCAAAAATGTGGTTCATATTCCTGCTGGATGAAGAACCTTGGAGGCATTTGACCATCTTCTCTCCTTTGAACTGTGTTCCCAAGTTGGTGCCTCTGATGATGGAATCTCCAAGTAGTAGTACTTTCCTGTTTTGTGATTTTTCTTCATGTTTGGTGCATTACCAGTAGAAAGGGAATTAACCTTCTCATTTAAGGGAACTTCAATTTCCATTAATCGGGCACTCTCATTTTCCAAGGCAGAGAAGACTTTAAGCAGGGATATCTCTTGATGGAGAGGGTGTCTCTGTGTTATAGATCACCATAGCCCACTGTGATCCATATCTTCCTGGGATATTTGATTCTTTGCGGGAGCAGTGGTGCATTTTTTTCAATTTGTATCCTGGAGGAGGTGTATTTAATTGCAGCTAATTTATAGGGCAAGCTCTTAGGCTCCAAATGATTCTTCTTAGAATGAAGGCATCATAGCTATTGCATTGAATACATGACATGCTAATTAAGATGGTTATAAAGCATTTCAAGGAAAAGGAAAAAAGATGGGTATTACACCTAACTGGAGGACAGATGTCAATCTATATGATGACTATATAGGCAATGCAACCCCAGGGTGGGTGGGGTGAGGAGTAGGATGGGAGAGAATATAAGTGACCATGGCTAGTAGACCTTATATGAAGTGAGAGCACACTCAGATTTCTGATTTATTGTCATTTATAATAACACTCAGGTATTCACATGAATGAAAATAGGAAAATATGGGGACTCCACAACATACCAATATATTAGCACAGTTACAATAGGAAATAAAAAAAAGAATAATACATCCTGACCCAAAATTTAGTCCACAATTAGAATAAGGGGGCTACAGGAAATTAACTATTGACCATGATTTACAATCCATTCTTGAGAGCAAAACAAAAAAAGTTATTGGCAGGATAAGACTTATGCGTCAACCGTAATGGGACCAACCTCTACCCCAGGCTCTTCCCTTGCACATATAAAATCTAGAAGCTGCTTAGTTTCAAAAAACAGGAAATTCTTCCCTTGGTAGGAAATATAACATCTAGACGGATACTTTAACACAAAAATAGCACCCAGGGATGTGGTCCTGGCATGATAAGCCAGGAAAGCCTTCATCCTTAATTGGGTTACATGAGAAAAATAAGGAAATTTGCGTACATTTGAACCTAAAAACCTCTCATTAATATTTTTGAAAAAAGATCGAAGAATCAATGCCTTGTTGGCTTCCAGAGCCAGAGTCACCAGCATAGTAGTTCTTTCTGTAACCGCGTCCAGAGAACTTTCCAGGAATCCTGTCAGGTCCCCAATGCCACTCACTGAAGCCTCCAGATTTTTCCCCCGTGCTTCAAAGGTGTTAACCGACAAATATTGAGCTCTGATAATTGGGGATAAGTGCTCAGCTGGAATTTTTAGCACCTCCCTAAGATACTTCCGCACCATTTCCAAGGGGGACATGAGTAGAGACCTTGGAAAGTTTAAAAGATGAAGATTATTCTGTCAGGCAAGATTTTCAAGGTGTTCAGCTTTTCGTGTCAGCACTGCCCTTTCTTTCATCAGAGCCATATACTCCTCCTTAAGATGGCTAATGTTCTCCTTTACCTGTAGCAAAGAATCCGCTTGCAACTCCTGGTCCTTGGTCACCTCCAATTTCATAACAGATATCTCAGTACTTGCATAGTCCAAAACAGTTGAAAGGGTAGTAGTCAAAGCAGAGATAGTGTTCCACAGCGCGTCCAATGTAATCACTACTGGCTTCTCTAACACCCAACTCACTGATATCAGCCCTCCTCCAGGCTCCAACAACCATGGAACCACCGCACGAGGAGACGGATCATCCACACCACGTCCCTCTGACTGACTCTCCCCTCTGGAGACTAGGGCCAACCGTTGCAGCACTTGCCCCTCACCACCGAGCAATGAAGTGCTCACCTGGAGACCCAGCAACAAAAGAAAGCAAACGCCGTCAGGAGATGAAATGCTTCAGGGTGGTGTCGGGGGCGCCCACTAATCCAGAGACAAACTCACTCCCCATGCGCCCAGCATGGATACCGACTCCTCCTGCCTGCTGGCGAAGACGCCACTATCGACCAAGCAGCCGCAAACCCACAGTGTTCCAGGGTCCTCTGGCCAGAAATAGAAGTCTGTGATGGAGCTCCAGGAAAGCCCGCTTGCTTCCTTTTCCTCCTCCCCATACTCAACGAAACAGAGTTCACTACTGGCTCAGAAACGTGGAGTTAACTGCGGAGCAGCCACCAAGAGTCAGGTTCCTGCCGCCATCTTGCCCCCCACCCTTTTGATTTATAAAGGCAATGCGAGGAATGTAGGCAAGCCAAAGTTTCCTAATCTTATAATCAAAATTCAGGTTGTTTGCCACTAGACTGTAGATCAAGGTGGCTGTGAACAGATAGAAATTTTATAGAGACAGAAAGATAGGAGGAACAAGGTTTCTTTTATTTGAGGTTTTTTTCTGGTTCTTTTGTGTTTGTCTCCCTTCCCTTGGTGCATTTACCCTAACACACCACAGTGCCCAAGAAGTATTATAAGAGAATACAACAGGTAAGCAATAAGCAAGGGGAAAAAATATATATATATAAAACAGCCAAATAGTAAAGTTAGAAATTTTAGCTTTGTAGAATCTCTTGAAGTTGTGATGGAAATTACTGGATCAGATCACTTGCTCAGGCAGCAGAGGCTGATTTAAATTAGCCACACTCTTAGAGACAAGCTTGTAACAGAACAATGAAACTTTGAAAGGTCAAAATGATGCAATAAAACAAAAACATTAAAAGGTATATAATAAAAAATAAAATTTACATAAAGCAATTAAATGATGGATGGATAGAGGTACATATAATAACAATTTATATTATGTGGAAATAGGGACTAACATATGGAAGGCAGGATATGTTCTTATTGGTATAATTTAACTGTAATTAGGTAAACATGAGTGAAGGAGGAGCCTAGTGGTTAGAACAATAGCCTAACACCCAGGAGATTGGGATTTGATTTCCACTGGCACTCTCAAGTGACATTACCTTCCCTTGCCTTGGATGAAAAGACCTGGAAATCTACTTCTGGTCATATTTTTGCTAAGAAAACCCAGGGGCTGCTGGGTCATCAGGAGTCAGCATTGATCTGATGGCACTTAAAAAAAAAAGACAAACATGATCTGTCCTAAGTCAATCAGATCATGCCTGATATGGATGTCTGTGGGGTCATCTATGTAGACACCCCCCAGAATAGCATTTCAGAACCTGGATATCTAGGAATAGTCTAATGGTTCAAGTAGTGGCTTAGGAACAGGGAAAACAGCATTCAAATCTCACTGTCACTATCATTGAAATTGTTCTGAGTGCTGGGGATGATAAAGTGCTTTCTTCTCTGGATGTTTTTCCATTCAAAATATGCAATTTTCAGGTACCTGGAGCAGGTCTAAATGTAAGCTCGAAGCTGGAAATTCAGAATATTTCTGAGATCAGGCAGGGATGTCCAGGTTCCTGGGACTGCCCGAGCCATGCCCCTGTTCAGACATGGATATCCTCACACTGGGGATGTCCACAGACGTGGCTTCTAAAATGGCTCTGGAGAGGTCTCTGTGCTTCGGATGTCTCTATGCTCATTTTCATTGATCCAAAGCACAAATAGGGCTTATAATATATAAAATTCTACTGAAAAAACATTTGTGTCACACAACAACTTATGATGTTCTTTCTAATTATGTTTAATCTGCTACAGTCTTAAAATATGCAGTTTTGCAAAATCCATTTGTCTTGCTTAAGAGTACACATTTGCTTGGTATATCTCTTAGGTAATCTTCCATTTTCTCTAATTCCTTTAACAATTTCCATTTAGTGATTTTGATTTCATGTTTTATATATATTCTGAGCTGGAGAAGGTATCTCTAAAGTGATAACCATGCTTCAGATAACAAGGGTAAAAACATGTATTCCATTCTTTTATCACAGCCAGTTTGTAACTGCAAACAAGACTCTTCACAGGAAAGCTTAGCACCATTATAGCATGCATACTAACGAAGAAGGAGGGATACTACAGTTTACTTCTCAAGAAACATTAAAGGTAGGAGGAATGCATTTGAGAGCATTCTCAATATCCTAGCTAGAATATATTGTGGAAGCTTTTAAGTTTTGTGAAGTAAAAGCTTGTTAGATATCACACATTTTATTGTATCAGTCAGAATACACATTGGAAGAGACAATTTCAAACTAGCTACCTTAAGCCCAAACAGGTATTATATAGACCTTTTATAGAATAAGACATCAGATACTTGGCAGTGGTGGTGGATAACTTAATGGTCCTTCAGGGCGGGAAGAGTATGAACCAAAGTCTCCACCTTCACCCTGGAGAGTAAACATGAGTAGCCTAATACATGCACTCTCCAGAAAATGTTGCTGAAGGCTTTTTCCAACAGTGTACTAGCTCACTCCTACCTTGTCTACTTCTTTCAGGGGTAATTTTATAAACCTTTTTCACCTTTTTGTTGAGGTGGGGTAGACGCTATTTTATTTATTTGTTTATTTTTATGTATTTTATTTGTGTGTTTTATATACCACCATTTCAGGGAATCATAGTGGTTTACATTTGGAACAACAGGTACATCAAAACATATAAACAACATAACAGGTGCTGAACAAAACCATTGTAATTTACATAATTTCAAAACAGTATAACTTATTTACAGTTAATATTATGATTGATTAAGGGTAGGTTTGAAAGTGGTCGGATAAAAGTTGTGCTTTTAATTAATTTTGATCATTGACAGTTGGGGCTGTGATGGAGGTGTATTATCTAGGGTCAGTTTCAGATGGTCGATCGTTTTGACCAAAATGTTTGATAAATAAGTAGGTTTTTAGATGGGACTGGAACAAGGTTAAGTCTGTGATATTTCTGAGCTCTTCGGGTAATAGGTTCCAGAGCACTGGGGATACATATTCAAATGCCCTGTTGCTGATGCATTGTTTTGTTTTTCTGAAGTCATTTGGGGTAATGAGCATGTTGTTGGTTTGACCTCATCTTAGCCAGTCATTGGGCACAACTTTGATCAATTGTGAAAGGGTAGGAGTGGCCTAGTGGTTAGGACATGGTACCTCAGGCTGGAGGATTGGGGGTTCAAGTCCCACCTGGGGACAGCAATCTCAGGCCAGAGGGACTGGGATTTCTAGTCCTATAGGTACTCCTTGTGGTCTTGGGCAAGCCACTTAGCCCTCCCTTGCCTCAGGTACACAGATTGTGAGCCCTTTGGGGATGAGGGAATAATATATCCAGTACCTGTTTGTAGTAACTACATAACATAAACTGCTTTGACTGAAGGATAAGGTGGCATAGAAAACTGGCCAAATAAATATTTTATCTGGCTTTAAATAGGAAGCCAGTGTAGTTCATGGAGAATAGGGGTGATATGGTCCATACAATGTGAATTGTTCATAATTCGGGCAGCCGTATGTTGTACCATTACCAATGGATGTAGTGATATTTTAGGCAGGCCATGGAGGAGACTATTACAATATTCAATGTGCGGAGTTATCATAGCTTGCATAAGGGTTCTAAAATCAGAATGCTGGAGTAAAGGCTTTAGGTGTTGTAGGAGTCAAACTTTGTTAAATATTGTCTTTGCTATGTTTTTAATATGGGTTTTGAATGATAGGCATCTGTCTAGTGTTATACCTAAATATTTTAGCTCATCTTTAACTTCAAGGTCAAAATCATCAATTATTTATTTTATTTATTTAGACAGTTTTGTATACCGCCTTATCCTTCAATCAAAGCGGTCACAACACAATTGGGGGATACATTTAACACGCGGGGATATGAGACACATACACTAATACTTACAGGGAACATGGGCAATGGAGGGTTAAGTGGCTTGCCCAAGACCACAAGGAGCATCTGTGGGACTAGAAACCCCAGTCCTTCCGGCCCAAGGTTGCTGGGACAGCAATTGTAATGTTTTTTGGTGGGGTGTACTTTTGATTTCTGGAAATTATCAGAACTTCAGTTTTTTTGTAGTTTATATTCAATCCATGATTTTTGAGACAATCTTTGAAACATGAGGTGATAAGATCGAAGTTAGGCAAGTTAATGTTAAAAGGCATGTACAGCATTATGTCATTGGCATAGATGGCATAATCAATTGAGAATATTTGTATTATGTGGCAAACAGGTTGAATATAAATATTAAATAGTAATGCTGAAAGTGCAGAGCCCTGAGGTAAGCCTTTGCTTTGTGGATAAGCAATGGAGAAAGATTGGTCTATACAGACCTGTTGTGTTCTGTTGAAGAGATAGGATATGAGCTAATTTAGGGTAGTATTAGTTAGGCCAATTTGTTTTAGTCTTTGTATTAAATGTATATGTATTACTGAGTTGAATGCAGCAGCAATATCTAGGAAAATAAGTATGAAGGCTTGATTGTTATTATCAATCCCCTTTATGATCTTGTTATAGATTGTTAACATCTGGGTCTCAGCGCTATGGTCAGGTCTAACCCCATATTGGTTATCATCGAGCGGTGAGTAGAGGTCTATGTGGACTTGGAATTGCATATATACGTTTTTTCTATTATTTTAGCCAAGAAAGGTAGATTGGAGATGGGTCTGTAGAAGGATGGACTGTTTTATCCAGAGTTTTATTTTTTAGTATTGGGTGTATGATGGCTTTTTTAAGGTCACTGGGCCTGTATCCTTGAGAGAGGGAGAGGTTAACTATCATCAATAAGATAGGGGCCTGTTCATTCTATGCAGTTTTAATCCATTTAACAGGGCAGGAGTCGGCTTTTGATGTGGTGGTGTTCATCTTTGATATGGTATGTTTTAGGGAGTCTAAGGGGCTTGTTTACAAAGCCGCGGTAGCGGTTTGCGATCGTAATCGGAGCCGCGGCCCCATTGATTTCAATGGGGCCGCGGCTGCGATCGCGATCGCGAACCACTACCGCGGCTTTGCAAACAAGCCCCTAAGTGTATTGGATAAAAACGATTTCTGTGGGCTGTGTAATATCAGAAATATATACAGGAGGTTTGTTTGAAGTTGATGAGTTTGAAGTTGATGAAGTTGATGAGTTTGAAGTTGAAGTTTGTTTGAAGTTGAGTTTGACTTTGATGCATAAAAGTCAGCTAGTGTTTGTGATGCGACAGTAGTTGATTCAGTTGATAAGTCTGGATGAGTTGTGAGAGATTGGGTCTGTTAATTGATTTCATAAGGAGAGGTGTGTGGTATTCTTTTTTAGCTTGGTTAATCTGATGACGGTATTTTGTGAGTAAGTATAAGAATTTGTCTCTGTTTTTAGTATTTTTTTTTGGCATGCCATGTGCATTCAAGTTTTCATAGTTCTCTTTTGATTAGCATTAACCCATGTGTGTACCATTGCTTAGAAGGATTTTTAGAGGTTTGATGAGAGGCCAGTGGCTTGGTTGCCCTGTTGAGGATAGAGGTGTTCCGTTTGTCAATTAAATCATCGAGATCTTCTGTGCTCGTGTGTATGGATTGCGAAATCGTGTCTGTGAAGCCTTCTTTATCAAATTGAACATATTTGGAGTATTGTTTAACATTTTTTTTTTAGTCTGGGAGAGAGGTTGAGTGACCTCTAGCGTGAATTCTATGAGGTGGTGGTCTGACCATAGGACCGGAGTGATGGGGGGGGGGGGGATTAGATATGAGATCTAGTATGTTCCCTCTTCTGTGCGTTGGGCTGGTGATTATTTGCTTGTAGTCTAAGGGGCATGTTTACTAAAGTCCGCAAAATAGCGCCCCGCAAAATAGCGCACGGCAACGCGGTACTGAAACGCGCAGAAACGCGTTTAAACGCCCCGCACATGTGCGTGTCACCCCCGCACAGGTACGCGGCTCACTAACGGGCCCCGTACAAGTGCGGCCCGCAAATTTCCGATAGAGGCGTGGAACGGCGAAAGGAGGGCGGAGGAAGGCTCCGGAGGGGCGGAGGGACGGGGTCAATGGGTGGAGAGTGGGAGGGGAGAGGCTCCCCGCACAGTATCGGGCCCGAATTTGCATGTAAAAACTACCGCGAGTGAAATACTCGCGCTAGAAAGCATTTAAAGGGAAGAGAAACCATTTCCGTCAGCAATGTACAGGAAACCCGGGGAAACCTTCAAAACGTCAGCAATGTGATCCATGTGTACAGCACAAAACTGCAATTTAAAATAAAAAATGAGCAGCACAAAAATATGATAAAGATTATGTCAGCTGTGGAACAGTTATAGAAATGTTGAAAAATAAAATACACACCCAGGAAAGCACAAAATAAAAATATACCTCTGGAAAGGTGTTGGGAGCGGAGAGTGTTCCAAAAAGCAGGCGTTTACTTTGCAGATGTCCCGTTAGTGTATGCAATGGTTGGCCATTAATATCACTGTTGCCTTGCTTGTGTATATGTTTTTCCCCATTGTTCTGTGGCCCTTCGTGTGTTTTATTTTCACGTTTGTCCTGACAGTGGTTGAAGGAGCCCACAGTAAATATGCGCACAGCAGGGTTTGTGACATCATCCTGCTAGGTGTACTATCTCCAGGGAGTGCACAGTCTGTGTGGTGCAGCAGACAGATACAGTACCTCAAAGACCAGAGGTTCAAATCCCAGATGGTACATTTGCCAGACCAGTTTGTAAATTTTATCCATCACGAAACAAAGATGGCACAGACACCCCTGTATTGCAGGGAACATAAGCATGTTGAAAAAACCTATATGTTAACCAACACCGCACACACCCCACAACAATGGTCCTCACTTACAGCAAAATCCCCCACATGCATTACTGTAATGCCAGAATGCAATCAGGTAATTTTTAGAGTTTTCTGAGAGAAGGACATGCCACCATGTTTGCAGACGAGTACATGTGGTGCAGGAGGCAGTGGCTGCCATCCCCAGAGAACAGTGACCTAGCCATGTGTTGTCTGTCACCGTGCACTGCAACAGACAGGCCCTGCTGCATGCACAGTCATGAGCCTCCCAGGGAAATCACCCAATCTGTGACTAGACAGTGGTGCAAAGCACACAGACAGTGCATGCAAGAACAGAAGATCACAGGTTCAAAGCCTAGTTGGGCCCACTGCTAATCCTGCACATATATTTTTTTCCCACCACCAAACACAGAAAGTGAAGACACTCAGTGATGGCAGAGTAAATAATCATGTTTCCAAAACCAGTGTGTTACCTAACACCGTGCCCCCCCCCCTCCAAAATGGGCAGTAGGTACAGGCAAGTCCTCACAACTCAGTCCTGGAGTGGCACAATGCAATGAAGCTATATGTGTTTTTCCAGATAACGACATGTCGTCATGTTGTGCGAGGTGTACAAGTGATGGAGGGGGCAATGGCAGCAAGCCACAACAGACAGTGCCTTAGGTGTGTGTAGGCTGGCCCTGGCCACCACACCAGACAGCCTATATTGGATGTACAGCCATGGATTCCCCAGGGAATGCAGCCATGATGTGGCAAAACCGTGGTCCAGTGCACACAGTCAGTGTTTACACGAACAGAAGGTCAGAGGTTCAAATTTTGTCTGTGCTTCCTGCCAAACGTGCCCCAGAATGGAACCACTTTGGAACATGGCATGTAAGACAGAACCTTTGTGGCAGATAATCCAGATATTGTGATATAAATTATTTCTTTGGTTTCCCTTCAATACCACACACCAAATAAACATGTGCATCCTCTACAGTAGATTCCAAGAAATGCACTTCTGGAGGGTCACTGATTGTGCATCTGCTGTGCATGTGCCAATATAAGGCAATGTGAGCATGGTGATGGCAGGGGAACTGTTGGCAGCTGTGCACATCACACCAAGGCCTGGTCTGTATTAAGTGGGCGCTGTGCACTGCAAGTGACAGGGTCTGTCTGAGAAATAGCCATGTATTTTCCTGGGAATGCACTGCCCCTGTGTCAAGATGGTGGTGCAAAGCACACAGGCAGTGACTACAGGAGCAGAAAGTCACATGTTCAAATCTCGTGTGTCTGCTCAGCCAACACAGTCCCCTCAATTGTCACACCATGCAAGTATTTAGAAAAATAAAAGATCCTGTAGTGCAGATAATGCACACATGTGTAAAACCTCTATATTTTACATGAAAGTGTACAGAAATTAGAAACATCTGTATTACATAGAGCAGATTCCCCAAATGCAGTCCTGGAGTGTCACAAATCATTTACATCTTATGAAGTGGGAAATAAAGATGTGTCTCTCCATGTCCATATGCTGCTCCATGGTTTGCAGATGTATCTCATGCATATTCCTGAGGCACAGTTGCAAAACATGATCAGTGTGTGGGGCAACACGACTGGAGTTGGGGACCTCAGGCTGAGAGTATCAACCAACAGGAGCATAAATGTGCAGAGACACAGGCTCCATTAACCAAACACTACTGGACAGTCATGATATTGGCCCTTCTGTACATCTCAAATAACTAGTACGTGCACACCGTAGCACTGTCACCATAAACCATGAAAAACAGTAAACATATATCAACGTGTAGATGTGAAAGGCTACATAGATCAATGCCAACGTCAAGCACAATATGGTTAGTGAGCATTAGAACACCAATATGTCAGATGTTTGGGAAGTGTGTCTCAGGTCAGGTGCATGACAATGTTCACCACCCTGTGTTGTGACACCAACAGTATGCCATACCATTGCCATGCCTGTACTGGGTCCAGGACTGCTCAGATGTCCGAGACTGCAAAAGCAAGCTATATTGGCACAGTGATGGCATAGGTGTGTGAATGTGTGCCTGTCCATCCAGTGTGTGATTTGTTAAACATATTACTCAGCGCACAATGTTTGCTCTGTGTCCATTGTTAGCTTGTCTATGTGCATAATGAGGAGCAAGGTATTGTGGGCATACCTCAGACAGGCTGCCCTTGCCATGATGCATGAGGATAGATCATTAGTCAATGTATTGGACATTGTAGTGTGCACCATCAGCAACATGGACATGGTAGCCCCTGCATGTCTTGCTCGAAGTTCAATTTCACCCTAACTGAGCAGTTAACATGACATGGCTAGGTCAGCCATAGTGTAATCCACATCTTCTGCAAGTGATATGTATGGGTTTCCTTTTGGGGCCCAATCACTAGCTTAGCTGCTTTGTGGGTGTGCAGACATCCCAGTTTGTGGTCCACACCTATTCACCAGTAATATGCACTATGGATGAGCTAGCAGTTTGCTGCCACCTAGTATGTACAAGACTGCCACACCTAGAAGGGTGCAGTGTTTGTGCTTTTGAGGCTGGTGAATGTGCGCTTTGGTGGTCTGCTGAGCATTTCCAGGCCTACTGTGTGGTCTGGATGTTCACATAAATGCATGGACCCTCTTAGCTGGTGTCACTCCATCAGCTGTAGGCAGGTTTACATTTTCCTCAAGCACCACCATATTAGTGAAGGTGGATGTGTTTCTGGGTGATCATGAGTTGTATTGCTCAGTTTTGGTGTTGTTGTAAAATAATCTGTCTATGTATTTCAAACAACTTCTCCCCCCCTTTACTAAACTAACCTAATTAATGTGTTGCTGTGTAACACACAGAATATGTACAATGTGTTATCATAAAATTATAAAATGTATAAACCTGACACACAAATAAGAGATGGACACAAGTGTAGTCAGCAATGGATCTAGAAGACCTACCCATCAGACACAGTCACTGATGTGTACACACAACATAGACTAGCTTAGCTTATCTTGTTGCCTTGGACATGGTGTTGTGTCTCCCCTCTCACTCTCAGGGTGAGACCAGGGCCTGCACAATGTGATGCTCAGTATAAGCTCTATGTCATTGATCTACATGCTTATTTAAAAGTATCAGGATGAGTGGGTTCATTGCCCTCATAACACATCTGAATGTTATGTCTGGACTGCTTTCTTGCATGTGCAGTGCATCATGGGTATCTTTGTTTTGAGCCTATCATTATAAAAAAGGGAAAAAGGTCATGTGGTGGTCCTCAGTCCCAATGTATGCAGCCAGGGGTGTGTTAGTATAAAGGGCAGTGTTTATCAACCCATTCCTCGGGGAACGCCAGGCCAGTCAGGTTTTCAGGATATCCATTATGAATTGGCATCAGATATATATGCATTAGAGATAGTTTGCCAACGTAACTGGTTTGTGGCCCTCAAGGTCTTGATTTGGAGACCCCGGCCTTACACCTCTGTCATATAAGATTGTCATTCTCCAAGGTACACATGTCCCAGACCTTGAAAGGCTAGATAGAATGTGTCACATTCACCCTTGATTCTCAACAACAACAAAGATTTGTCTAAATGACAATATTTTGGTGGTGTTTAGAAATAAGGAGGAATGTGGAACGTTCTATATACCCTTTTGATGATAGCCCCTGTGATGGCCTTTCTTAACCTGTGTGGATCGGGAGACTATATTAAATGGTGTAAGCACACCCAAAAATATTAGCATGGTGACTGATAGCCCACATTGATGTTTTCTAAGCAGACATTGCTATTTTATCTGCGGTATTGGCAGTCATTCCACTGTGAAAGACATAGCACATGACATCACACAAAAGGCTAGGAACCATTGTGCAGGTGTTGGTAGGTTTAAGTCCAAAATGTGTATACACAATAACAATCTGAAATGTTTTGTTTGAGTTTTTAAAAAAAGACACATAGCAGTGTATAATGTGTGTTGCGCATGTGTGCCCTTTTTTGCGACAATTTGTGCATTTGCGTGGCGCAGCTGCACGTGCACTAACGGCAACATGCGCCAGCTGCATAGGCCACATGCACGTAGTTTGTCACGCGCATGGACGCAATACATGTCTGACCTGCGCCACTGTTGCACGTAAATCGTTGCGCAAGTTGCAATGCGCATGCGCGAGAAGCCCGCTGCGTGCAATCAGGTGATAATATCTGAAAATGGCGCCCAGAGCAAGGAAGCCCTCCTTCACCCTCCGTGAGCTCAGGTACCTGTCTCGCCTCATTGCACCACGCCAGCAGAAACTCTTCCCTGGCACCACCGGGCAGAGGGACAGCTCCAAGGTACTTAGGGCATGGCAACGTCTACAAAGACGTTTCAATAGAGAAGCTGACTACCCAAGGGAGGTAAGTGTATAGGGCCAGGTCTTAAGAATCATATATGTAGCCTGTGCTCATTGCAAATGTCCATGCTGTTGTGTTGAGGTACTATGAGTGAAAACTGTGCAGAAGATGAGAAGACATACCATAATGTATCTGTATCACTTGTGACTGTGTTGTCCTGCACCCTGGTGTGGATGTAAATGGTCAAAGAGGTTAAGATGCTAACCTTGTGACATGTGAGCTGCTGCTGTGGCTGTGCATCAACATACTGTAACTGCGTAATACCTTACATCAGCATATGTAAATATATCCAACAACATATGGATATGGTGTCATTTGTACCTTGAACAAAACACCTTGGGACCAGCACAAGTATATGTGAAACATAACATTAATGGTATGTGACTCACTCAAGTGATATGGGCTCTATTGGTCATGAATTGCAAATCACATGCCTATCTGCATGGCTCCTCAGAGCCCATCACAGTGGGCTTGCTGTCATCCTTGTGCTATTGGTCTGTGTGTGCTGTCAGACATTGAAAAAATCCTCCCAATGTCCAGGGGTCCAGACAGATCCTCCCATTAGGCTAACAATCACCCTGGGGTAATGCTTGTGTGTGCCCACCCACTGTCACACATCCACCCTAACACCAGGAGGACAGAGAGACCATCACAGTGGGCTTGCT
Organism: Ichthyophis bannanicus; assembly: GCA_033557465.1. Lineage (NCBI taxonomy): Eukaryota > Metazoa > Chordata > Amphibia > Gymnophiona > Ichthyophiidae > Ichthyophis > Ichthyophis bannanicus. The sequence goes on from CM066031.1 coordinate 1,492,360,651, forward strand.
GTCATCCTTGTGCTATTGGTCTGTGTGTGCTGTCAGACATTGAACAAATCCTCCCAATGTCCAGGGGTCCAGACAGATCCTCCCAGTAGGCTAACAATCACCCTGGGGTAATGCTTGTGTGTGCCCACCCACTGTCACACATCCACCCTAACACCAGGAGGACAGAGAGACCATCACAGTGGGCTTGCTGTCATCCTTGTGCTATTGGCCTGTGTGTGCTGTCAGACATTGAAAAAGTCCTCCCAATGTCCAGGGGTCCAGACAGATCCTCCCATTAGGCTATAAATCACCCTGGGGTAATGCTTGTGTGTGCCCACCCACTGTCACACATCCACCCTAACACCAGGAGGACAGAGAGACCATCACAGTGGGCTTGCTGTCATCCTTGTGCTATTGGTCTGTGTGTGCTGTCAGACATTGAAAAAGTCCTCCCAATGTCCAGGGGTCCAGACAGATCCTCCCATTAGGCTATAAATCACCCTGGGGTAATGCTTGTGTGTGCCCACCCACTGTCACACATCCACCCTAACACCAGGAGGACAGAGAGACCATCACAGTGGGCTTGCTGTCATCCTTGTGCTATTGGTCTGTGTGTGCTGTCAGACATTGAAAACATCCTCCCAATGTTCAGGGGTCCAGACAGATCCTCCCAGTAGGCTAACAATCACCCTGGGGTAATGCTTGTGTGTGCCCACCCACTGTCACACATCCACCCTAACACCAGGAGGACAGAGAGACCATCACAGTGGGCTTGCTGTCATCCTTGTGCTATTGGTCTGTGTGTGCTGTCAGACATTGAAAAAATCCTCCCAATGTCCAGGGGTCCAGACAGATCCTCCCAGTAGGCTAACAATCACCCTGGGGTAATGCTTGTGTGTGCCCACCCACTGTCACACATCCACCCTAACACCAGGAGGACAGAGAGACCATCACAGTGGGCTTGCTGTCATCCTTGTGCTATTGGTCTGTGTGTGCTGTCAGACATTGAAAAAATCCTCCCAATGTCCAGGGGTCCAGACAGATCCTCCCATTAGGCTAACAATCACCCTGGGGTAATGCTTGTGTGTGCCCACCCACTGTCACACATCCACCCTAACACCAGGAGGACAGAGAGACCATCACAGTGGGCTTGCTGTCATCCTTGTGCTATTGGTCTGTGTGTGCTGTCAGACATTGAACAAATCCTCCCAATGTCCAGGGGTCCAGACAGATCCTCCCAGTAGGCTAACAATCACCCTGGGGTAATGCTTGTGTGTGCCCACCCACTGTCACACATCCACCCTAACACCAGGAGGACAGAGAGACCATCACAGTGGGCTTGCTGTCATCCTTGTGCTATTGGTCTGTGTGTGCTGTCAGACATTGAAAAAATCCTGCCAATGTCCAGGGGTCCAGACAGATCCTCCCAGTAGGCTAACAATCACCCTGGGGTAATGCTTGTGTGTGCCCACCCACTGTCACACATCCACCCTAACACCAGGAGGACAGAGAGACCATCACAGTGGGCTTGCTGTCATCCTTGTGCTATTGGTCTGTGTGTGCTGTCAGACATTGAAAACTTCCTCCCAATGTCCAGGGGTCCAGACAGATCCTCCCATTAGGCTATAAATCACCCTGGGGTAATGCTTGTGTGTGCCCACCCACTGTCACACATCCACCCCATCACCAGGAGGTCAGAGAGACCATCACAGTGGGCTTGCTGTCATCCTTGTGCTATTGGTCTGTGTGTGCTGTCAGACATTGAACAAATCCTCCCAATGTCCAGGGGTCCAGACAGATCCTCCCAGTAGGCTAACAATCACCCTGGGGTAATGCTTGTGTGTGCCCACCCACTGTCACACATCCACCCTAACACCAGGAGGACAGAGAGACCATCACAGTGGGCTTGCTGTCATCCTTGTGCTATTGGTCTGTGTGTGCTGTCAGACATTGAACAAATCCTCCCAATGTCCAGGGGTCCAGACAGATCCTCCCAGTAGGCTAACAATCACCCTGGGGTAATGCTTGTGTGTGCCCACCCACTGTCACACATCCACCCTAACACCAGGAGGACAGAGAGACCATCACAGTGGGCTTGCTGTCATCCTTGTGCTATTGGTCTGTGTGTGCTGTCAGACATTGAACAAATCCTCCCAATGTCCAGGGGTCCAGACAGATCCTCCCAGTAGGCTAACAATCACCCTGGGGTAATGCTTGTGTGTGCCCACCCACTGTCACACATCCACCCTAACACCAGGAGGACAGAGAGACCATCACAGTGGGCTTGCTGTCATCCTTGTGCTATTGGTCTGTGTGTGCTGTCAGAAATTTAAATAATCCTCACAATGTTCAGGGGTCCAAACAGATCCTCCCAGTAGGCTAACAATCACCCTGGGGTAATGCTTGTGTGTGCCCACCCACTGTCACACATCCACCCTAACACCAGGAGGATAGAGAGACCATCACAGTGGGCTTGCTGTCATCCTTGTGCTATTGGTCTGTGTGTGCTGTCAGACATTGAAAACATCCTCCCAATGTCCAGGGGTTCAGACAGATCCTCCCAGTAGGCTAACAATCACCCTGGGGTAATGCTTGTGTGTGCATATGCAAAGTTAAGACATACACCCTATCCCCTGGAGTCGAGGAGTTCCATCGCAGTGGCCCATCTGGCAACATGGGGATATGGTTGTGTGTCACCTAACAGTTTGCTTTTTGCACCCTATCCCCTGGAGTCGAGGAGGGCCATCGCAGTGGCCCATCTGGCACCATGGGGATACGGTTGTGTGTTACCTAACACGTTGCTTTTTGCACCCTATCCCCTGGAGTCGAGGAGGGCCATCGCAGTGGCCCATCTGGCACCATGGGGATACGGTTGTGTGTTACCTAACACGTTGCTTTGTGCACCCTATCCCCTGGAGTCCAGGAGGGCCATCGCAGTGGCCCATCTGGCACCATGGGGATACGGTTGTGTGTTACCTAACAAGTTGCTTTTTGCACCCTATCCCCTGGAGTCGAGGAGGGCCATCGCAGTGGCCCATCTGGCACCATGGGGATACGGTTGTGTGTCAATTGACGGTTTGCTTTTTCCTCCATATCACCTGGAGTCAAGGACGCACATCCCAGTGGCCCATTTGACACCATGGGGATATGGTTGTTTGTGACTAACACGTTATATGCATTCTCCCTATCCCCAGGAGTTCTGTGAGCTGCGTAATGGGTCGTGTTAGTGACCCTTCTTCAAAGGTGTATGCAGCTGATGATCTGTGGTAGGACCCCCAACCCACAGGGGGCAAGATCAACATTTGTTCTGGTGTGTATGTTCATAAGCTAAGGTGGTTTAATTCATGGCAGGTACGTTGCAACTACACCATAGTCTGTGAGAATAACATCTCAGCACACATGTGTGTGATGTTCCCGGATGATATGCTAGCTGCAGAGGTTAATGTGCGTATATGCACCCCATCCCCATGAGCCATGACATGTGTTAGCAAATACCTGTAGCATTACCATGTCCCCATACCGTCAAAAATACACAGGACCAACACCTTGCCACCTAATATAACCTCAACACCAGCAGACACATTCAGATCACAGATGGTGTTTCAATGATACATGCAACTGTTGTGGCTGGAGAACACACATACACCATTTAATTAAGCATTGTAGCAAATACCTGTTATGTTATTATGTCCCCTGGTGCTATTGCTGTTAGTAAACACATGCTGTCAGGCAAGCTGAGCCAGGTCACATGAGGATAACAACATAACATAGACCACTGAGGATTAATTCCCCCCCCCTCCCCCACATTATGGTGTGAGCAACTGTGTCCAATGTAATTTGCACAGAGCAACCAGGTTCCCCATAAGACACAACTCACACAATGGAAACTAGTGGTCCAAACACATATCGTGGGCCCTGTCAAAGATGAAAGTTAAGGTTTCTTTCCCCTGCCAAGCTCAGTAGGACCACCCACACAATGTTTAATCTAAATAAACACAGCCTATGATTGATGGCAGATCAGGTTGCCATTGGGGGTGAATACTGGGATGTATACAGAGCATATGAACATTGATGTGTGGGACACATCACATGCTGCCTAACTGTGACTATCATGGACATCATCATGTTGCAACAACCTGTGGCATGTTGTGTCAAGGTCATGCAAGTGGGGGACAGGGTAGTACCAGGATGTGCGGAGGGTGCCAAATACACAGGGTACAGGTGTCAGCGCAAACATGTGCACACACAATGGAACAAATTAAGATGGTAGTATGACCACTAAACGTTGTTAGGAAAAAGGGATGTAGGCCTGCCATGTGTGTGTAAATTGATGACAACACAGGATGCTTAGAAAAAATAAAAACAGTGTAGCGTTATGATCACATCATAAGCTAAATGATGTGCATGTGTGCGGTGATGTTGCCTGTGCAATATGCCTTTTTCCAAGTCAAGCTGTTTCACACATCAAGCATGTCACTGTGGCTGTTCAGGCAAAACATCAGCTATTGTAGTGACACACGTGTGTTATTGTCCTTTGTGATGTGTGTCTTTTCACCTGAATGCCACAATGTACACAGATGAACTTAGCCAACACACCCACAAACGTGAACCATGATCCTAAAAGGTGCATGTTACGTTGTAAGACCACCCTAGCTGTCAAAAGGCCATTATGAGATATGAATATGCAAAAAACATCCGTAGTCTTCCACTCAGGCTCCATGTAGGTTTGCTGGAAGGCACCTCCAGGCATGCCCCGGTTGGTCTGGCTGTTTTGCCACACACCCAAAATATGTCACCCACGTCTAGCTGCCACACACACAGGATGCTATAGAGATATGTGGTGAAAAAGGAGGCCAGCCACAGTCCATCCACACACGTGTCGAAACACATTAGCATTAAAAAGACGGTGTTGCCAGATGTTTGCCCATGTGTTGTGTGAATCTGAAGACAGCATAGCTAAATCCCTGTCTGAGGTTTACTGCTGGAACAGCAGCTTCAGGAGGTCAAAACCCACCCAACCCCCCTTGGGGGGGGGGGCTCTCTCTGTCCGTGTCACTCTCCCACTATGTGTCTCATTGTTGGTCCCTGTGTAAGCTGTATACGTGACTGGTGAGAGACATGTTTGACAGGGGTGAGGGCAGCGCATTCACAACGTGGGATGCTCCCATACACCGTCACAAGTTATGCGTGTCAGCTGTGACGCACATGCTCCCTTGCCACCAGCAGTAAACACATGTCATTACATATGCCTTTTGCCCATGGGAATGCCTACTGATAGGGGATTAACTATGCTGGACAAGAGAGACACACACACCCAGCAGTGTGGCAGAAGCATTAAGACTCTATGCACAATGATTGGGGGGGGGGGGGGGGAAAGTCCCACAAGTAGAAAAAGGTGACCAGTCACTGATGCCCTTACCTTTTCCTTGCTTATCTACAGATTGAGGATCTCCGGAAGAAAGGCAGGGAGCTGCGTCTCCACCATGCAACCTACCTCCAGCACCTCTTGGGTGAGAACTAACAATAGGGTGATGTACAATACTCAGAAAGTGACGTATCTGTAACCAATGTTCCATTATGTCAGATGCCTGTGATTTGCCCACCTATCTGCAAGTGCTATATGTTTGACATACATACGTGCTGATGACTGTTATGTTTCACAGATGGTGATATCAATGAGGATGGGGCCACCACCTCTGCACATCTTTTCAGAAGAACACCTACACCACATGATGCAGAGGTGGTGGTTCTGGACACCACGGACGAGGAGGAGGAGGAGGCGGAGGCGGAGAAGGAGGAGGAGGAGGAGGAGGAGCAGGAGGCGGAGGAGGAGGAGGAGGAGGAGGAGGAGGAGGAGGAGCCGGAGGCGGAGGAGGAGGAGGAGGAGGAGGAGGTGTTGGTGGTGGAGGCGCAAACACCTGCATCCCCGCAAGATAGGACACCAGAGGGCCAGAATGGGCTTTTGGAAGGGTTGTCTGGGGGGGAGCCTGCGTTGGGAGAGGGTGCAGGTGATGTTGAGGGGGGGGAAGTTGGAGAGGGCTCAGGGGGGGAGTGTTTCCCAGATGGTGTGTGGGAAAGTGACATGGAGGACAGGGCATCACAGGCCACTGAGCGGTCCCCCCACAACAGTTGCCTCCACCATCCAGGGCCACACACATGTCCTACGCAGATGCCACCACACAGACAACATGTACCATGTGTGTGTGTGGTGGCAGATGCGTGGAGCCCCTGTCTGCGGCCGTGGATGGACTGGAGCAACGGATACACCAGCTGTGTCATTCACAGCAGTGGCTGGCCACCGTGATTGAGAGGGTGGTTGCCGAGGTGGCACATCTTCCATGTCGGCAACCACCCCCTCAATGGCATCACTGGCGCCAGTAATTGCACCTGAAACGTCACAACATGTGCCCTGTGATGCCCTGTCCTCCATCTCTGGGCATGCTGGGGAGGGTTGGACCCATGTGTGATTTTGTATTTTTGTGTGTGTAATATGTGTGGGTGGGATTTGGAGGGGAGGGAGGATGGTTGGGGCGGTGGGCGGGGTATGGTAGATTGCCCTGTCCAACTTTTGTAAATAGTTTCGGGTACTCAGATTTTTCTAACATAGTAAATATATTTTTTGAAAACAGCTGTATGGGTCATGTGTCTCACCTAGTCTATGTGTGAGGATGTCAGCATTGGATATGTGTGTGGGCACATATATTTCTGTTGGGTAAACATGTGTCTGATGATAGCATTGGCCAGATATTATGGTGTTCTAAAATACCATGTGTGTAGGTGTGTTAAACTATGATTATCCATTAACTGTTGCAACGTTGCACCTTTCCCAATGCTGTACATGGCACAGGTAAGGTCCTAGGTGAAACAGAGGTCTGCACATATTGAGTCTCCAACATAGGCTTTGGAACGATGTATGCCTCTGAAACAGGCATCCCTAGAGTGGGGTGGGAGGCAGGTGATTCATGATGTGGTCAAGGGCATGGGTCACACATATGCCACCAATGTGTATTATATGATGGATTTCACACGGTGATGAGTATGTCAAGTAAATGAGCCATTTACATAATAGTCACCCTGTGACAACATGGATGTCTGTGCAGACTGTGTCACTGCAGCCTCAGGGCTGTGGCTAAACATGTTGCACATGACACATTACATATGTGTGTAGCATGACAAGTGTAGCTGTATTTTGCAAAGTCGTTGTCATTCAGGACCTGTGTGTGGGTCATGTAATGCACCCAGCACTGTATCACCTGTGTGTGGCTCATATAGGGGTCCCACCCCCTAACTCCATGATATAAATGTGACAACCTGGACACTCATTGCACACACACACTGTATGTATGTTTAGAAAACGTTTTATTGTTGCAGCTGTACCCTCAAAGTTAGGACGGCATATAAACATATATATGTATATGTTTTGGAGTTTACATTAAACAAGATTTAACTCACACACACACTACATATGATTTGCTTATGTCAGATGTGTCACATGTGACACATAACAAACAACTCTGAGTTACGTTAAACTGAAAATATCTTTTATCAAAATGAGCATAGCCACATAGAAGGATATATTACAGTGTAATGATACAGCAAACTATGTTTTTCCATTATTGGCGACGTGGACGCCCACACCTGACACGTCGGCCCCCCAAACCTCTCCTCCCCCGTGCACGACCCTCCTGTGGAACCCGTGCTGGTGGTGGTGCAGGTGCACATCGTTGCATAACCTCTAGCATTCCCTCCAGGGCCTCAGATATACGTTGTACCGGCATATTTTGGACAACTTCACGCAATTGCCGCTGCTCAGCACACACCTCCCTGGTGTTCTGCTCCACTGCAAGGCGAATACGGTCCAGCATGCGTCTAGTGCCTGTGCATGGGATACAGGGTGGTATATCAGATACATCTCCACTACTCTGGCACCATACACAAACATGTAATGCACATCCCATACGATTGCTGATGTGATAGGGCAGACCACCTTACACACATGGATAGTGACAATAAACATCATGACCCCAGTAGTAAATAGCAGACTAACCCACAGGGCACATTCCACCACGTAGATCTGGGATGCCATCACAGCAATTTACAGGCTGTGGAGACATACCCACATACTACTGTTGACGCAACAGGATTGGACTATGAGAGCTATCACATATGCATCGTGTCGAAGACGTGCAGCATGCACTAGACAACAAATAAATCAGATGGACAACAGCAGTGTTTAACACAGGAAGGTGTACCTAATCCATCACAATTGGGAACACAGGTCGAGGGATACACACAATTCCTGCCACATAACAAGTGTTTGTGAATGAATCAGTGTGATGTTAGTTAAGGGCAGAGAAAAACACACCTCACCTGCACATGTGTCCCTCTGCTGCACATATGTGAAAACCTGAGTGATACATATGCACCATCAATGATACACAGAGGAGGTTTGGGGAGCATATAATGTGTGTTGTGCAGAAAACATGGTCAGTTTCAGCAGAGCAGCGGGAGCAACAGAGGGGCCCATCTGACGTCTAACGACATTAGGGCCAATAAGGGGATGCGGCATGCTACGTAACACACAGCTATTTATAGAACCTGGCGAAGGACAGTGGTGTGCACAGTTGGCAGAGTATGTATTGGCTGTCTCTCGGCATGAGGTGTATTAGCTGAGTTTGGTCTACTGTTAGACATGTTATGGTCTTATTTTGGCCATCCTTTCTGCTTATGTGTTTGGGTTGTAGAGAGGGCCAAACAATACAATGATCACATATGTTTCATCACATAGGCCGCTGGTCACAGGGACAACCTGCAAGATACATGTATATGTGGCATCCTCTCTTTAATGTATTCAATACCTGCCTAATGACACAGATGCACCAGCAATGGAGGAATATATAGTCCTGCTGGACCCTCTGTGTACCCTTATCCTATCTGCAAAAACTAACAGATATGTAGAGCGAGTGTGTATATCCTACCTCTCTGTTCAGGCCACAGGGGCTCATGGAAAATGATGCACATGATTGTGTGGACACAAGGCTGTGATGGATAGCGTTTCAATAGGCCCATTGGCGGCATTGTAAAGCAATGCAGACCATGTTCCCCTTCTGTGTTGTATGTCCCTACAGAGGGTCTCTGCCGACAGAGCTCCCCCACATCACGCCCTGGGACACTACAGGCAGCTACCACTGTATGAGCGATGATAAGCACATTGCAGTGTCTGAGACAGCAACATTGCCAATGTGGTGTGGGGTCCGGATGTGACGTGTATGGGTCTGTGGTGGGTGGTGGGTTAGCACATGAGATGTGCTCTGGGTAGGGCTCTAGGGCGTAAGGTGCCTCTTGTGGTGTCTCAGGACCGTTAATGCCCAGTGTGGGTATTGTACCTGTGATGTGCTGAGCAATGCAGGGCCATGTCTGACTAATGGGTCTTGCAGGATAAGTGCTAGTACTGAACATGAGCTGTTTGGTGATGGTATGAATTCAACTGTCAGTTGTGGCTGCCTAGGTCTCCATACTCTCCTTGAGTTGCTTGCACTGGCTGTAGCCTCATGGGGGGACTCAGCCCTGATCTGGACCGTGTGCTGGTGATGTAAGCTGTAAGTGTGGCCTGGGCTGGGGTTTTGTCACAGCACATGACTCTGTATGTGATGATTTCTTTATATTTTGTATTCCAGAGGTGGCTATGTGTAAATAATGAAGATGGATGGTGTTTAGCTAATTTATGGTTTTGCCTGCGTGCAAGGACTATAGCAGATTATCTGCGGACGTACACAGGAAAATGTTAGTGAGGTCATGTTGGTGCATGGACAGGAATGTGTTGGTGAGGGGACAGGTTAATGAAGAGATTTAGATATTATTTGGCCGTGAGGGGTGGGTAATACATCCTGCCCATTGTTCTGTTTGTTGTAGGGTAGGTGTGCGTGTGGTAGGATGCCATGTTATTGAACATGAGCAAAGAAGTGTGGGAACTGAGGGACATTCTACAGGGAAAATAATGGGTATGATCAGGCAGATGTGAAATGTGATAATGGAGAGGACAGTGAACTTTAGGTTTGAAACAACGCGCCATAATTACGCTTTGGGGTGAGCAAGCAACCATCATGTAGCCTGGCTAATGTGTCTGGAGCAATTGTAACTTGGGAAACTTGGAGAAGAGATGGGCATGTTCTGGTAATAATCCAGTTACATAGCATCTGTGATCGTTACATAAGATGAATACTACTATTATTTCAATTTATGTTGCAATGGACAATGTAGGAGTCACTGTACGGTTTGGTTCTTGATCTCTATATTTTTAGGTCAATGTACATGCACAAAATGTTTATATACAGTGCTGATGTCTATTGAATGGTGTCCGTTTGTGGGTTCAGGTTTAATATTCCGTCTTTAGGTTGTGATTTGTGTTTTCATGTATGATGAAAATATTTGTAGAGCTAATTATGTGGACTGAGGTATCGGGATCACATTATCACCCCTTGACGTTGACAATTGTTTACATACAACTAGTAGCCTCTGTAACGTCTGTTAATGATGAGCATTGCCAGTTTTAGCAGTTAACGGTTATGTGTATGTGAACCATATATCTATGTCATGGATTCCGAGTACGTTAAAGTGTGTATGATAGGCCTCTACATGTGTAGGTGTTGTCACGGATTCCCAGGTGTGTAGTCTTTGTCCAGTTAGTAAAATATTTGGAAAAAAGGGGTTTGGTCAACCGATCCATATGCCAACTCCTAAACATTTCCCTTTCTTATCTTGTCGCTGGTTAAATGCAACAGCACATTTTGGGCGACAGGGCAACGATTATGCTACATGGTGCCCTTTGCAGAGTTCTGACACATTATCCCGCCAATCCACCTGTGATGCACCAGCTCATTATATGTTTATTGTGTTGATGCATTGGGTTGACTTTTCCGTACAGGGACATGGGTTGGTCCTACATTCTGCATTGCAGTGTATGTCTGATGTGCCCCTACACATGGTATTACAATAGGTTCCTCTTAAAACAACAACAGTTGTATTTAGTATAAGTGTGGGTCACTTAGGGGAACGCCTTGTCTATTGGTTATTGGTTCCACATTTTTGCTTAGCTATATGCATAGTGCTTCTTTATCTGATACCTGCAAATGCAAGACATAGGGGAAAGTAGGATGGTGAGGTCACAACAAATGGAGGAGGGTTAAAGAGTTTGATATATATTGTGGAATACCTTATGGAAGTAATGTGGTTATTTGGCAATCTGCTGTTCCAAATACATTTGGTGTTTGCAGAGGAGTCAGGAGGTAGGTTTGCCAAATGTCGACCATCTCTCTTCTGCTGTTTAGAACGTTGTGGACACATCATACCACATTCATAGTAGGCCTGCAATCTGTGGGTATCAACATGACGTTACAAGATTATACTTGGTGACCCACAATAACATCAGTTAACTGTACCCCTTCAAACATCTTTTCACACACATATCCGATTTTTAATCATAAACATGGAACATGTGCTGTAGCTACTGTGGGGACAGCAACCACAACAAACACCAACAATGGACTAATGGTGTGTCGTGTTGTGGCTATCTGAGAGTCATTGGTCAACCACCTTCAGCATTGCGGGCGATGATGCACCATCGGCCCTCAACTCCCCCATCATCGAATCGCGGAAGAGTTTGAGTGTGCCAGCTTCGGCTGACATTGGATGTTGTGTGGCCTCTATTGCGGCTTCTACCATTGGTTGTCCTGGTGTGCATGTGTGGCTCCATGGGGCTAATTCATCAACAATTGTGCCTGCCCCTGAGACAGCAGCCTATGCCTTCCCCAAGACGCATTGGGGCTGTGATGTTGAGCTCCACTCCTAAACCACCGCCTCCTCCGCTTCCTCATCCTCTCCTCCTCATACTCTTCCAACTCCACCTCCGCAGAACCCATTTATTTGTAGTCACCTGCATGGGAAACAATAAAAAAAGAAGGAGGACAACATATGTAAAACATTATACATCTGGTATAGTGTGTGAATGATACAGGACAATGGAGCAGGAGATCACGCCGTATAGTAGAAAAACTGACACCATTAGGTTTGTATGGGACTACAAGGCAGTTGAATGTGCACCAGGCTCAATCACAAAGTAATTGCATAGGCGGTCCACAGTACTCTGGGAAAAAAACATACATACCTTTCAGGACAATTCCGTCATTACAGGTATAGGAAAAACAGTTTAATTGGTCCCGAAAACATAACAGACCTCCTGTAAGTATGGTTTTCTTCACGTTTTTGATATGATGAGGCACATACGTTTTGGGCATGGTCTACGCACCTATCTTTTTCCCCCTTCCTAATCCAAATTACAATGGGCCGAGGGTTATTCCAACGTTGAACTTTTAATACTTCCAAGGCCATTTAGACAATGATCTATGTGTAGGACAGCATGGACCTCTGCAGCCTTTATGTGAGCAAATGTCAAGGTGATCACCTTACAGCTGCTCTGTCTTATACTTGTCATATAAACATATGTCTCCCCTATTTAAACCGGTACTTGTCTGAGGTTACTTTTAATTCATTGGAATGATTTGTTCAAATTAAACAGCAGCATATCTGTGTATTGAAATTTATATTGGTCTCTTCACAGACTTCAATGACAGGCCAAGCTTGTTATGCGGTGTCAGCTAAAGTCAATTAGCATGGGGCATAGGCAAATGATGGCCTTACAATAACACACAGACAGGATGGGTTCGAGATACGGACATGTGTGCGGCATGCCGGAGACAGGATAGCCCTCCCATAAGTGGTTTTTCCGCAACACGTAGACAGTCTGGCCATCATGTGGGTGGTGTGACCATGCACACATGACATGCTGACCTTGGGCATGTTCATGGTCACATGGGACATGTTTGCCCATAGCATGCTGCTCATCGTAAGCGCAACAAATGGTGTACATGCGTGTACCTGCACCCACCCATACAATCTGGTTTTTACAAATCAACCGTTTTTTTTTTTTAGAATCTCCAATATGGGTCTTATGTCTATGGTCACCTTATCTCTATCATTAATCCATGTGACTCTCAGTGACCTATTGTGTAGCGCATGTTATCTATACACCACCTATCAACCACTTAGCTGCACATGCAGCAATTTATTGATGGTATGTCATAGGAAAATGCCGTGGAAAATGACCAGGACTGTAATACAGTGTATGGCAATCCCAGGTGTGTTTGTCGTCTAGCTACATGTGTCTGTGTGTGTGTGTGTATCAGAATCGTAGATGAATATTATGCGGATGTAGTTGGGAGCTAAGTTACTTCTTAGTTAACAACAAAAAAAGTTAGGAATGGTCATCACAGAACATGTCAACATGAGAGGGGATTGTAGGGATACTATCAGACAAATGTTCCACCAGCATAGGTAAATAATGAGGATTTTGTGACTCCTATGGGGGTATATGTGCATAAGAGTGTTCTGTTTTGACATGTTTTGATTCTACAGGACACAGAAAAAACAAATTTGTTGGTACATACATGCATGTGGATGTGCGGTATCAAGGGCCTCAGGCAGTCCACGAAGGGTAGATATCTCCCAATCGTGTTGCAAGTTCTTGTTCGAGGGGTGCTTGTGAGGGTGGGTATAAAGGGTCAACCGAACCTGTGCCCCATAGCATGTTTTTTTTCAGCCACAATGTGCTGACGGGACACCTCTTTTGAGGTATGAAAAATCTTTTTTTGATACTTTCCACATCATCACGTGCAGGACCCCATACTACAGCCATTGAATCGTACGCGCATCATCCACACACGGCCACAATCTGATTGGACAGTTGCACAGTGTGATCATTAGGCCACTAATACATCATAGTTGGCAATGACATATGACAGTAGTATGTGGTTTTCACTGTCACTGAATGGGACTGCTATCTTCCTCTGTGTTGCTGGCAGAGGTGTCCTTTTTCTTTTGGCCGTTTGGATGTAAGGTGACTGTTGTGGCAACAGCAGATGGCCCTGCCTGATTCTTGAGAGACTGGGCCATGGTTGACTCAAACAAACTGGGCTGGCCCAAAGCCTTTACCACCGCACCCTGATACTCTCTGTCACTGTCCCCTCTCCATCTCCATCTTGGGCAAAGGCTACTCTCAACACACACACACTCTACTACCACACAGGAAGGACACAGAGCCCAAAACAAAACAAAACCAAAGGACAATACAGGTCAGAGGACAGTACACCTGTAACAATTGGTGAACTGTGACTTAAATAAACAAGGGGACAGAGATAATACAGGAACCTTTTTGGGTAACCATCCCTCTCTCCTGTGGCCGTCTCCCGAACACACTCTCTATCCCTCAGACTATGTCTAACTGTCGCTATTTCTCCTTCCTCAGCCGTAATACCACCACAGCCTCAATCCCTATCGTGCATTCTATACCAGTCTTTCTCAATGTTTTCTGTTGACTCGGTGTAGCCTAGGCTCGGTGTCTGCGATGTATCTGCAACTCTCTGTCTGTCGTTGGAAATCCTCTAACAACCCTCAACGTGTGCCGCGTGGTCAGGCCGTTTTATACCTTTTTTCCACGTGAGTTTTGGCACATGCGCATTGGTGCAGGCGTAGGCGCTCCTGCGTCGCGCTCGTGCGTCGCGCTACTGCGACGTGCGCGTGCCGGCTTACGAATGGGTGTCTTTACACGTACAACACCCATATGCTCTGTAAACTATAGTAGTACAAAGCATTGCGCGTAACGAGTTGGGCCGCTTGGGCGGCTTTGTTTGTTTTGGCCATGTGCGAGGCAATGCGCATGGTACGTGTAACCACGCACGTGCCACACACCATGAGTAGAGTCGCCGCATGAGAGCCATACCGGAGTTGACGTCTACGAGCAATTGCGCATGCTCATTGCCCGTTTAGGCAAAGACACAACTCTATCTATTTGAGGGTGAAGAGTTTGTTCAGGTTGGAGGGTTATAGTTGGAGACGAGTAGGAGTGTGTTTGCTGAGAGACAGGAAAGGAGTTGTAGATGGTGTATGTTTGGATTGTTTTGTTGATGTGTGTACTGTTGATTGGTATAGTCTTTTGTGTGTGTATAGTCCTCTGTGGTGGGAAGGTTGTACAGCGCTTAGATAGGGTTTGTGTGTGTGCCAGTGTTTATTTTAGTGTGTTAGTTTGCTGGGAGGAGTTTATGGCGCATATATATGGTGTTGCATGTGTCCTGTGGCAGGGGGCAGAGGCTGGGGTTGCCGGACAGGAGCGAGATCGCGTCCGCTCGATGGGGCTGTGGAACAGGGCCGGTTATAGTCCCGCAGCAACTCAGGCCTGCAGCTGTGGGGGCGGTAAACCACGGTGCTGTGCGTGCACGGCGGCTGTCGACGTCCCGTAGGCGGAGGTGCAGGATCGGCAGCCACGCCTCTACAGGCCCCAGGGGCACACCCAGATCCATGACATGCCGAGTGAGGACCAGGTCATCTCCCTTTACTGACTGAGCACACAAGAGACGATTAGGGGACTCTATGGAGGAATCTCAAGAACCTGACCTTGAGCCCCTAACTGTTCCGGTCCCAGGCAATACCAGGTTTAGTGCCTTACATATTTTAAGATCCTTGACGGCCTTACATTTCTTTGGCCTCCGGTAGTTTCTTCCAGTCATCTGTGCGTGGCCGCAAGTGGGTGGCAGGAGCCGCCCACATTAGCTCACGATGTCTCCACCAAGTACTGCGTGCCAGGGCTCAGCGGGTGGTGGGGAATTACATAGCCATGCAACACGAGGCAAACAATGGTGGAACCTGCACCAGGCCTTTGAGGCATTAGCAGGGAATACACACAAGTGAGGGGAGCTATTGATTGCACACAGTGTTGCCCTAGGTCAGCCTAGAGACAGGGAGGTAGCGTACCGCCACAGGCAAACACTACAATTCCCTGAATGGTCAGGTTGGGTGTGATGCAGATCTACATATTATGAATGTGGTCCCTAGGTTTGCCAGGGTTCCACCCTGACGCCGCTATCCTGCATCAGTTCGGCAATATCCACAACAATTTTGAGGAGGGACGATATGTCGGTGTATATTGCTGGGTGAGTATGTCGCAATGTGTTGAATCTAGTTATCTCTTTATACATGTCTCTATGTGTAATCACAGATGTTGATGTACTTTGATGGTACACATTGTAACTCACATATGATAGATGTTATCCCCAGGCCTGGGTCTAGTAGATCATGATCTGGGGACAGGTGTCTGTACATCTTGTACAGGCAGAAACATTTAAACACACATCATAATGTTCTTTAACAGTATATGATCTTAACATGCACATGTGGTACAGGTGCATACACCACAGTGGCATATGTCTATGTGGTAGTGATCCCCTCAGAGTGCATGTTGGTAGCATATGCAAACATGGGGATGGTGTTTGTGGGGGTTTTGAACATCACATACTAATGTGGTTGATGGGTAATTATTTTATTAAGGTTTAGAGGTATTTATAGTATGTTTTTTGTCCACAATCCGTAGGACTACACACATGTAATCTGTGTGTGTAGGTTTAAACACACATACACCTGTGTGCTCGGAGTTCGCACCCAGGGTGGGCAATTAGCTAACATGAAGAGGTTGTATATGACTTTTCTGATGGACTGATGGGGACATTTCCAGCAGGGAAAGAAACGTGCATATCGCTTTGCCATACATATTGGCTATGTGACAGTTAGGCTAGGACACAAATAGAATGGGGTATAGCTTACATTTTTGACACTGTATCTGAGCGTGAATTTAATGTAAGCTGGTGTTGTGTCCATCCGCACTTAGCTTCAAATTGTGGGAGAGATGACTGTTATGAGCAGGGGGACCAAGGTGGGTGCATACAGGGAAGTATTAGGGGAAAAATGCTACACAGGACGGTAATGTTCAAATGAGTATGTATGTTTTGCTAAACCTTATGAGGGGTAAGAGTGCATGTGTGGCCGAGGTACCTTCAAAGGGATGTTTAAAGGATGAGGTGAATGTGAGGAGGGCTGGGATAATATAGGTATGTGCAAACAGCGACTACAAAAAAATATATGAGCAAGACTAAACAGTCTGGAGATGAGACTCTCAAACACACAGATGTATATAGGTGCTAGTGTTTTTAAATCTCACATCACTCAATGGCATACATGTTGTAGATGTGTGGCTTCTAGAAAATGGGGGTCTGTCCTTTTCTATTGTTACTGATGCGGGACATTACCTTTGATTATTTGAGAATTGGATTGCGTTGGTGGTTCCAAGTCTGTGGTCGTTGCAGATGTGGACAGTAAATGCCATGACCGTACAAATGTTGCGCGGAAAACCACCCCCCCAACACCCAACACACACACACACAAACAACACAGGAGGTAGGCGGTGGATCTGGTAACATTTTAATCTTTGCTAGGTGTTTACAGGCTGCAATGGCCATGTGTTGATTTTATGTCTTAGGTATATAGTAAGAGCTGGATGAGTTGTTGTGCTGTATATCAGTGTAATAGCAGTTTTGTGGGTTTTGATCTCTGTGTACAAAGCTGTTACGTTTTTTTCACATGGAGCCCTGCATCTTACATGCAACATCTTGAGGTGTTCACCTGCAGGTGATGCAGGATATGGTTGTCGCCCCCTGCTGCTGATGACTGGCTCCTGTGAGGTCACGGACAACGGGGCAAACCATGCCAGCCTCCCCACCAGGCAGCGCCTTTGGAAGGGAGGGAGGTTATTTCTGGTAGACAGGAGGAAAAACACTATGATAGAAAGCAGAGGCACAGAATGCTAATACATAAGATATGCGGATCTTG